>JAUMHP010000035.1:1952880-1963650 GCA_032361065.1 Enteromius trimaculatus | reverse complement strand
ACTTTCACAACGACACACAGCGTCTCCAGAACATGGCGCCTGCAGCAACACTACAGACAGAATAATAGCTCCGCCTTTTAACGGAAAGAAAAACAGATTCAACGAGTCCTTCAACAAAAAACTCCTTATATAGTTAGTTTGCTAAATACGATGACATTGTTGAGAAGGAAAAACAGTGTCTTTGACAACATCAGTAAGTCAGTACCCAAAGTATCTGCTTCTTAAGTGATTAAATCAGTCTTTTTTTTCTTTTCCAGCCGACCAGCGAGGACGATCTCTGCCCGATCTGCTATGCACACTCCATATCAGCCATCTTCAAGCCCTGCTCCCACAAATCCTGCAAGTGAGTTGCTGCCAATGTCCTATCAACAGCTCCATTCTCCCGTTCACTCTTCCATTTAAGAGATTAACACCACGTCGTTAAAGGATTCAATGACCATTACTTACAAATAGCACAAACACTGCCTGAAATACTAAGGACATGTTTCCTTTGGCACTGCTGGGTATAGATTAAAAATTGCTTTCCATTACTAATTACAAAAGTTTAGTTTGTAATATAATTTTATTACAGAGTTATTTATTCTGACTAGCTCTAGATTACATTTGGCGAAACATCACATCATGCTGCGGTCTCAGCGCTGCATTGAAGTTGCCACAGTATTATTTGGATGAGCTCTCAATCAAATCAATTCCCTTGGCTGTTTGTTTTTGAGTCCCTTGATGTATCTGGTCAAGAGCAGCAGAGATAACTCACAACGTGACGTGACTCAGCACTCTTTAAATGATTAAATGTCACTGACGGACCGATCTCTCACTTTGTCTTTTATTTCAGGGCCTGTATCAATCAGCACTTGATGAATAACAAGGACTGCTTCTTCTGCAAGGCCACTATCACCGGAGTGGATGATTACACCAAACCAGCCAGCTCTTAGTGCACCCTTCACACACACACACACACACACACACACGTTTGGTGTTCAAAACTCAACATTATGTACATTTTCCCCAAAGACTTCACTTGTAAAACACACATATTCAGGTTGGACTCTTTGTTTCCACTCAGTCCATGTATGGTCACCATCCCGTCACGGTTGCTTCTCATCTGCGCTGGCGTATCATAACATTTTGTCCTCTGACGAATGGAACGAGGCCTTGCAAGGCAATAGCTCTTCCCAGGTGTCATTGTGATGAATGGTTGAGATCCTGTTTAGAGCCGCGTGCTCATGGTGCTTCTGAAGGAGCAGCTGAAAGGCTGAATGTGGAAGATCTGCTGATAGTGTCTCAAACGCTTCTCATTTTGTCCCGGCTCGTATTTTTTTTCAAATGATTTCTGATTTCATCTACTCTCTGCTCGTTTCTTTTAGATCCTTTCATCTAATCTATTTTTACCTTCTCTTTTCTCCTCTCCATTTTTCTCCTTCTTACCTAATTCTCGCCTTATTCTCATCTGCTCCTGTCATCCTTGTCTCTTCTCTGTTTTAGTCTCATTCTTGTCTTTTCTTTTCTTGTCTCATTCATATCTCATTCTCTTCTCACACTCTTCTATTATCTAGTCACCTAATTCATACCTCATTTTATCTTTTCTTCTGATTATCTCTTCTCTTTTTGTCTAATTCTCATCTTTTCTTGTATTGTCTCATTCGTGTCTCTTCTTATCTCATTCTCTTCTCACGCTCTTCTATTATCTATTCACCGAATTCTTCATTTTCAGATTCTCACCTTTCATTTGTCTCTTTTTTTTGTGTCTTATTTCAGTCTCTTCTCTTCTCACACTTGTCTCTTCTATTAAAGTCACCTCATTCTCATCTCTTCTTCTCATTATAGTCTCTTCTCTTCTTGTGTCCGTGCGTCGTCTCGTCTCATTCTCGTCTCTTCTGTATTTTGAGTCGTCTTCTCTCATTCTCTTCTCACAAACTCTGGTTATATTATCATATCAGGAAGTCAGATTTAAACTCAGTACTAGTGAACCGTTTTTCACATCGCTCTCTGTATTTGCTAATGTTTTTATACTCAATAACGACAGCCATATTTGACATAGATGACAGCATGTAGTGTCACACTAAGCAGAACCTACAATCACTTTGTACATGATTTTGTACATAAAAGAAACAAATCTACATAAAGCTGTTAGACGCGCCTGTCATGTAATATGTAATAAATGTCTTTTATTACAGATTTATAAAGCATCATACAAGATAACAAAGACATGGACCGTTTACACGGAGACATAAATGCAATGTGAGACAGTGATAACAATTCCTGTTTTGAGAGAAATCCTTTGATTTCCCACCAACAAGCTCTCGGCTACATTTCTCCATCCGGACGGCTCTCACGTTTGATCTGTGGTTATAATGGTGTGTTGTTCATGAATGTTCTCAAACAAGCTTCAGCTTTCTTCATACCCGATCTTTCCTTCAGCCTGTTCCGTTAGGAGTGCCTCGACTGCTGTTTTTGTTACAGAACACCAACAGACATCTAGATTTAAGTGCTTTGCTGTTGTGTGCATGGGGTTATCTTTCCCAGAATCCTTTGCTAATGGATTATGTTACACTCAGGCTCTGCCTGCACTCAGAATCCATTGCCTTGCCACAGCTCCCTTAAAAGGATATTCAGCCATTGACAACTGCAATTTTCTACACCAAATAAAAGTCTAGTGGTGTGGCCCAGTTTTAAAATCAGATGGAGTGAGCTAAGACTGGAGGTGGACCGCAGCTTTGACCGTCACAATACAGTACGCAATTGTTAAAACGACTTGTACAGAACTCATCGTACGCTTCTTACTAATGCACACAGACTGTTTATTTAACACGCAGACAATTCGCTACGACCAATAAACCACTGAACTTCCAAACACTGTATAAAACTGATAATAAGTATGAATTATCAAAACCAAAAGAGTATTTGGGTCACTACTTCTCTCATTTGGACTGTTAAAGCATTTCTCACAGTGTGGTGTAATGTTGTTTTTAAAAAAAGGGGTTGCATGATATGAATGTAGGACCCCCCCCTCTATAGTTTACTTAAAGTGTGTGTGTGCGCGTTTGCGGTGAGCGTGTGCCGACGACTTTCATTTAAGGGTTTCCACTCTCAGGCATCTGCTATTGTTGTCAAAGGGAATTTTAGATTAGTTAAGCAATATTTAAAGGACTGTTGATGTTTTTTGTTTGTTTGTTTGTTTTTTTAGAAAGAGAGGACATGGCAATTTTTGGTTCTTTCACTTTTGTGAGAGTGTACATGTATTGATGTATTATTAGCATTAAATTATTTATCCTAAATGCTGACTGGTGTGCTTACTTTTTAGGCACTTTCCAATGTATATATTGGCTTACTAATATATATAATCATTTTATTATCAGGCACATATTTAAATCTATCCCACATTTATTCAACCCTGTTACTGGATGATTTCCTCCCTGTTTGAAGAAAATGGAAATTTGCCATTTTTACATCATAGTTAAAGTTCTGAACTAATTTATTAATTTCTATGTGTTCTAGGTTTTAAAAAAAGAAGACAATTAACTGATACAAAGAAATTGTATATTTAGTGTAAAATGTTGATGTAGGTAAACTTAAATAGTATTTTCTTGTAACTTTCTTGTATTTTCTTGTTTTTTGACTCCAGTAACATTTTTGTTTTATCATTTTTAACAGTGAAGTTAACTTTATTCATTGAGCTCAACCATTTAACCCAATGTTATTGTAAGAAAAATGGTTAAACATAAACATTTTTGTTCAAATAAAATAATTAACAATTAGCAGGTTTGTTCAAATCTGTTAAAACCTGTTGTTACAACCCTGTTACTCATATGGTCATATTGTTTTCTTTGAAATGCACTATTTAACTTTGGATTTCATTGATATTTGCATTGAATATTTATAATTTTTATACTATTTAAATAAAAAAATCCAGATTTTATAAAAACAGTTTTATACAAACTTAATAATGAAATGAGGTGTTTTAAGTCATATCTTTTGTAACCCATAATTGCATAATTTGTTTTGTTTTTATTACAGCAGATTGCTAAAAAAATAAAACAAAGCCAAGTTTTATTACTATTCAAATGCATTCAAAATATGGGTAACAGAGTTGAAAAAGTGCACAAAAAAAATGAGTAAAATTTTTTTTATATATATACACACACACACACACACACACACACACATGCAAATAAACATTAATCTTAAAATAAATTATTATTTCATCTGATATTTATATTAAGTTGATTGCTAGAAAATAAAACCAAGCCAATCAAGGTTTTATACTATTTAAACATGGACAAATTATTGGTAGCAGAGTTGAACAAGGACTTAAATAAATGCTTTTTTTATGTTACAAATTCAAAATTATAGAATGAAAATAAAACTCAGTTTGGGTTAATATATGGATATAATATTTCATTTGACCTATGAACTTCAAGCTCTACTTTTTACCCTGTTTGTCTTTCTGCCATGATCAGAGAATTCGGTGTGATTGCGTGGCAATGTATTTGTAGTACTTTCTTTCATTAGCTTATGCTCGTCTCAAACATTACAGAGATCTAGCATCGCTGTGTCATTAAATGGTGGCCAAAACATTCTGCTGTCTGTTCCAAAACAGGTTTTGCCAATGCAATGCTGTAAATAAGAGATGGTGTTTGTATCCCAAGGAGGACGCTGCGCTCTTTTGAACTAGTCTTTCTTTCTGACCCAGCTCCCAGCATCCTTCAGTCCAGTTTTCTCTCTCTGGCATAAAGTTGGTACAACATTAAAAGAAATGTCAGCGCCTGGCAGCTTTGAAATAACCGTCCTACCTAGCACTCGGTGAGCTGTGTTTGATAATGTTTTTGCTGTGAAAGAGTCTTTGGTTATAGTGGGTGCACAGTAATGAAGGATCGATTGTAAAAGCCTCCTCTTAGGTTGGCTTCACTGGGCCGCGTCGCCTTTGCCCAGAGGTCTTGAATCTAAAAAGCGGTGATTTAACAGCTTACTTACGTACACTTTGTAAGAAGGTTTGTAAAAGACAAGACCACTAAGCCAATTTAAAGGTTGGTAAGAGTGTTGATATAAAGCAGACAGTCTACTAATACTCTAATGACTGCTAGTTAACATCTAGGTGCAAAGTTACTGACTGTTAGTAGAATATCTCAAGTGGATCATCAGATACAGTGTTACCAAATATGCTTCTAGCACATATTTCATATTCCCACGCATATATGAAAAACATAACCATGTGTTAGTTAGGAGGCGTACAATAACATATGTTTTATGAATTCACAATGAAATGACACCAAAGCAAGTATAAACATTTTGCATGCAAAATCATTTAAAGCATTAAAATATGTTCAATTTATATATTTGATCATATATGATTTAGTAAGTATAAATTTCACCATTTGTTGCCTTTACGGTAAGTACTGTATGCTTTAGTGCCACATTTGATTTGTATTTTAACTTTACAATTTGTGGTAATAACTGTGTTTCCATGTCAGCTCATTATGTTCAAACTACTTTTAAAATGTACAATATGTTGATAGTGTAAGTTTTCATGTGAGCATATAAATTGTCAATTCATAACGTTATGTGTAAACCATTCTAGAGACATTAAATATGTGATGTGTCTGCACATGAAATTTTGTTTTAGATTAAGCACGTAATAAACCCTTTTAAGTACGAGCAGCTTAAAAGACGTACATTATGTTGATGTTTTTGGTTTTTTTTGTAGTCGTTTATTACACTTTTACATATGAACAAAGTTACTATACCACATGAGGTACCATATATTAAAACGGACATCTTCTGACGGCACCCATTCACATCCATTCCTAAGTGAATTAAGCAATGCTACATTTCTCCAAAACTCAGCTACATCTTGAATTGCCTTAGGGTGACATTTTTCATTCCTAACTGAACTTTTTTCTTAAAAAAAAAAAAACAAACAACATTTCTTTGTGAACAGTTTATGTTTGAACCACTTAAAATGGATTTTAATTTCAGTGTCTAAACGTATACAGTATAGAAACGGTCCCTTTTGTAGCGAAAACTCAGAATATGAATGAGATCGCTCTGCAACATCAGTGTGTTATCTTCAATGCCTCTTTCTTTTTAATGATAGCTGGATAAAAGATTTGAAGATTTAACCCTTTCAACCCCGCAGCATGAGAGCGGGTCTTGGATCGGCAGCTGGGGTGAATGTGGAGCGTCTTCCCTCACCCCACACAGTTCTGCAGCTTTCCATTGATCTACAGCCTAGAACCTGAACCCCGGGCCGGCAGGGTGCCGGGGGGCTTATAGATCGCCTTCAAAAATAGCCTGTCCTGAGGGGAGGAGGATGGGATAAAGAGTCTGGCAGCGAGAGAATCCTCCCTCCCCAGGCAGGCCACCGATAGCAGCCCGGGTGTATTTATAGATGAACGACAGCAAACCTGAACCTGGATCGATACGCTCTGGGACGTTACACCATCTGACCACCGCGGGGCCGGGAACCTGGCTGAGAGCACGGGCCCCTGGGACGCAGGACAGGGGAAAAACCTTGGGGCCTGTGAGAGGAGAACGAAAAAGTCAAGGTGAATGGCCGAGAGAAACCCGCAACAAAACATTATTATTCAGCTTTTACAGAAAAGATTCAGATGTAAACACCCTTTGTAACCATTAACATACAGTAAGTAACTGTAATTTAATTGCGTGTTTTTTACTCTGCGGCTATAGCAGAATGCAGTTGCATCTGTTTTGGGAAACCCTTTTATTTTAAGATTTCCTTTTTAACAGATGTTACACGTACTTATTATAATAACAATAAATTATGCATGATATTATGCCTAACCATATAGTCAGTGCGCTTTCAGAAACAGGCCTTAGCGTAAATCAGGATTAGGCCAAAGTTAAATTAGGGCATTTAAGTAATTTTTATAAACATGCCTTAGAAAAAAAAAAGCATTACTGGTGTGCACCTTGAGACAAAACATGCACGGTTTAAGATCAGTCAGTGCTCGTTTCTTTCTCTTGAAAAAGCTCAGATTTACATTTAGTCCAGCCTTAAGCCTTATCTGTGAAACTGGGAAACTGTAACTAGTTACTTCCCAACATGAGTCAGTTTTACCTTCTAGTTTAATGGTGCTTCTTAAAGGGATAGCTTACCCAAAAATGTCCACATCCTGTCATTGTTTACTCTCTCTCGTGCCTTTTTTCGAAACTCTATGAATGACGGTAAATAAATGGTGAATACAGTATAACTGTAATTTGTTTTATTAGCAGGTTTGGCCAGATTTCCTTTTTGCCAAGTGTATAATATTTAATACAGGGTAAATCGTCTCTTGAGCAAAATAAATCTGGACTCAGTTTCAAGCAGATCTTCGTCCTGAGGCTTCAGTTCATTTTAGGCTCCAGTTTGTCATGCTGTCCTCAACACAGGAGGAGCACGTTACATTGAGCAATGCTTCCCTCTAGAGGTAATGGTAAGAAGTACATCCCTTCTCTCTGTCATTACAGTAGTGTTATACTGCAGCCTAAGAATTAGAAATACTTCTATTGAGGCTTGTCACGGTTCAAACCCCTAAAAACATTCATACATACATAAAATATCGTTTATATATAAATAGGCTGTCATAATTCAGTGCCACGGGTTTTCCAAGCAAACATCTGGCTCTTTACTGCCCTCTGCTGTCAAACAAGGGGAATCTGTTCAGACACAATATCTGTTTTTTATTGATTTATTTATTATTATTATTGTTATTTAATACAATCAGCATGAATGAAAAGAAAGGCAAAACGCATAAACATGAGGGATTTAGTTTAAACATTTTATTAAATTTGTTTTCATACATGCATAATTATGAATGGACATTTGGGAACAAATCTGCTTAATTGTCATGAAAATAAAATGTAATGACCTTAACCAATACCATATTATTTATGCAAAATACTATTTCTTACGTTTAATTGAATTCTGTGGTTTAGGAACAATTTAGGAAATGGAGATTCGTGATTGCACTCAAACAAGGCAAATGTTGCTGCAATGCACAACAAACTTAAGAATAGCAGTTAACCTATTCTTACCCATTTTTATAAAACCATATTTCTGTCGAGTCTGTCAGTGCTGCATAACAAGTGGAGGAGCTCAGTGTGAGTCTCCAGCAGATAAACAGTGAGCGCTGTCCGTGGTGCTGAAGAAACTCACATCATTAAACTCCTGCAGAGAGAGTTTTACACTGATGTTTCTGTGCTGTTAATCTCAGTCCATCATTAAAAGACCTTTACATTAAATTACACTATTACTGGAATAAATAAATAGATTAGCACCATTTGAAAATTCATTGGTACATTTAAAACAAACTTATTTCTTCTTCTTCATCATCATCTTCTTCTGCTCATTGAATACTATTTATTTATTTAAGAAAAGGGACAATACATATTAATGAACATTTTCACAAATGTAAACATGTCAGATTATAGCCTACAGCTAATTTCCATCTGCAGACCCCCTGGCAGGTTGGTGTTACACACAGATTAATAAATACATACAAAGCCATATATACAGACTATATACAAAGAGACAAGGACAAAAGTGATCACATCGTATTAAAACAAACAATAACAACAAGACTGAGTAACAAGGGACAAAATAGAAAACCAAGAAGCATCAACTGTTTCAATAGGAAACATGTCAAGTCATGTTAGAGGGGATAGCGCTCAGTGAGAGTACATGAACTGCATCTGATATTTCTATATTTAAAAAAAACAAAAACTGTATGTTTTAATGTACACACAGCACCCCATATTGACAGAAAAACACCGAATTGTTGACATTTTTGCAGATTTTTAAAAAAAGAAAAACTGAAATATCACAGGGTCATAAGTATTCAGTGTTAATTTTCCTGAGACTTATCATTATCATTTTATGTCCTATTTTCACTAAACACATTGTCTTTGAACATTTTTAAATCTATAAAGGGAATTGCATAAGTTTTATTCCTCATTACATTCATTCAATAGGTTTACCCCTCTAACAGAATTCGTTCAGACCCCTTTTTTGCTGAAAATAAACATTCCTGTACTGGCTGACTTTCATTTTGAACACCATTTGCAGCAGGACTTATTTCACTTATTTTAAATCAATTTTAAGTCATTTTAGAGCAATATAATCAAACACTTTACACAATTTAAATTCACGCATTGTTTGTTTTAATGTGATCAATGATTTTTGTTTGCTCTACATACTTGTAAGAAATGTATAATATAATCAAACAAGCCTTACTGTAACCATCAGCAGGATGTGCCAGGACTCCTTTTGTGTGTTTGTCTCTGCTTCTCACTCCCGGACTTTTATCATGAATTCATGTACTCATTTCTGTGTGTGCAACCAGGACTTTTATGTTGAAACCACAGTCACTGCTCTGCTCATTTCCACCCGGATATCCTCCAGCATAAAAGCCGCTCAGTGTTTGTTGTTGTCACGGTTCATTGTTTATGTTACTCTGTCTAGTTAATTCGTGTTGCTAGTTCTTAGCTATACTGCCTGTTGGATTATTTGTTGACGATTACTGCCTGGATCTGGACATTCCCTCTGTCCCTCCTCAAGGAACCTGTTTTACGCTATTGTGACCTTTTGCCTCAAGATAATAGCCTCTACAGGTTGTATAACTTAAAGATCGTAAAGAAATAAATTATAATATCCACAGCTAGGAAATTCCGACAGAATATTGAGCTTGATAAAATAACTGGGGGGCTATTCGCAATAGGCGTTTGTTGCCAGCAAAGTATAAGATATCTTTTTAAGCATCTTAAAGAGCATTTGTAGCGAATAAGACACAAAAGCAACTTACCTTTTATCTGCAAATGAAACAAGAGGCGTCCAAATCGATGGTGCATTTTTAAAAGATACAGCATTGTCAGCAGAGAAACAGAAGCAACGTCTACATGCGACATGGACCAAATGCGGTAAGGATCACATATAGGAAAAACCCCGCCCACATCCGTTCATGTGTCCACCTATTCGCTGATACCCAGAGTTGGATTGCTTTCTTAAAAAAGGATAGACGTAGTCATATTACTGTTCCAGAGTTTTACGATGATTATAAAGACATGCTGTGAACTTAGGCCCAGGGTCTGTAAAACTTCAAATGACCAGGCTTTCCTAAAGATGGCTTTAGTTCTCATCAGACCCACACCTTGCCAATATAAACGATAAGGAGATCCCAAACGCTCCTTTAGGAATATCATAAAAACAAATTCCATTTAACCCCCAGCTGTGAGACCCCACTTCCCAAGGAAGTTATTTTATGGTTATCTGTTGTAAAGAGTCGACTTCAAACACTAATGTCATTACACATATACAGTACACAGTCGTTGGATAATGGATTGAAGACACCATCAGCCGTCGCTAGTATTTTAAACGACAGGATCGCACAGTAGCACCAGACTGAGACGTGAACGGACACATCTCTCACAGCGCATATGGTTTAAGAAATGTTTTAATTTTAATTCCAGCCATAATATGTGCACTGTCCAAGATCAAATATACATTTTTATTTAAAACATCACAGTTAAATAATTACACCGATAATTTTAAACATACCTGTATAAAATGTCGGTCTTTGCAACTAAAGCAAGGCAGGCTTTTTACTATCTATGTATTGATTCTTTAGAAGCTTAATGTTTTCCTGCAAGAGTAGAAATCACACATTCTGTTTACATGGCATACATGCAGCGCAGATGACAGTACACAAATGCAGATGTGTTACATATAAAACACATATTACAGTATTACATATAAAGCACAATCATTACCCTGAACTA
>JAUMHP010000035.1:1915776-1927804 GCA_032361065.1 Enteromius trimaculatus | reverse complement strand
GTTTGCACTTGTTTCAGCCACTGAAAAAAATAAATAAAAAAAAGGTATTTGCTACCATTTTATCTGCAGTTTTAACACTCACAATTGTGAGTTTACATTTACATTGCATTTTTTTTTTCCTTAGAATTGTGAGACACGTATTATTTAAAAACAATCCGAGTTCATTAACATTAAAATAAAGACAAGAACAACCTACACAAATTTCTCCTGAAATGGACTCATTATTGAAACCCATGTTTGTTTAAAATCTGTGAAAAACACATTTGTGTGAATCTGAAGATGTATTTTTTATATATTGGATTGGATTTTGTGTTGGATTAATTCTACGTAGGCTAACTTTCGTTTACACTGGGGCCTGGCCAAACTTTTACACAATAAAATATGTGAAGGAAAAAAAAAAAGTAGAATGTAGACATAATGGAGGAGTGTCAAATTGTCATTAAAGGGGTCATATGATGCAATTTCAAGTTTTACCCCCTAAAACAACTTATTTAAACATGCTCCCACTTTTCTACGTCACAGAGTGGATTTATTTTCAAACACCACCCAAATGTGTACTCAAGGAAAGAAGGCGGAGGTAGTGCTTGTTGTTTGTTGTTTCTCCGATCACGAATGCAGACATGGTGTTATGTTTACGAGGCGTGATGCAACACCACGTGTACAAAGACAGAACTAAGTCATGATCATCAGTAATTATGTCTCCACTGGTTTGTAATGTGTTTTATTGTTTTGGTGTCATTGCGCCGAGACACAGCGTCACGTTAAAGTAAGGGGTTAACACTTCCGCCACATGCTTGAGGTATTCGGCCAATCAGAGCACACTGGATAGCTGGCCAATCAGAGCACACCTCGCTCTTTTAGAACGATGAGCTTTGTACAATCAACACGGTTCAGGAGACGGGGCTTAAAGGAAGAAACAAAAATGTACAGTATGTTCAAAATATTGTGTTCTTGAACATTAAACCACACAAACACATTACATTACCCCTTACAAAAAAAAGTTGTCTTTGCATTTAAAACTAAATAATTTTTACTCTCACTCTGAAAGCAGAAGTCATTGCCGTTGCATTGAAACTGCCTGAAGTCTGCTCTTTGCCAAGTGAATCAAACGGCAGTTAGTCCTGTACTTTACTCAGAAGATGAATGAGCTCTTTTGGTCAGTCAGCAGATTTCTGGATGAAATGCCGCGTCAAAGCTTTGTCTGTTCAGCAGAACGAGGTCGACACGAGGTAACACACCAATCGAACCGGGGCAGAAATTCACGCTTCAGTGAATCTCCCGCTCAAAAATGCTTTAACCGTTATTGTATTTTTAAAACACTCCTACCTCATATCAAGTCTCAAGTATTATAGAAAATCCCATTTCCGAGCTGGAACATGCATGTAAGGTCTCACATACATTCTTTTAGTTTTAATCAAACCCGGCGCCGTCGAATTGTCAGGTAAAGAAAGGCCACAGATAATGGGATTTCGGGAGATGGTTTGCATAAATATGCCACCACGTTTCAACATCGGCACGGATAAGAGGCGTTAATTGGAATGAGAACCAGGCCATTATCATAATATACCTTCCATCTACTCCCAACGGTTCCCGTGGGATCTGTTACGGGGGAGGCCGGTTGATATTTCACCCGCTTGCTCGCTTCCAGGCCTGCCGTATTTACAGGTATGCCAGCTTCATGTTTTGTCGCTTGCTGCATTATAAAATCTGAGTAATCAAGATGTGGAGATGTTGAGCGTGCCTGTCTGTTCTTGATAGATGTACGGGAACCTTCGTGAATGATTGTGCACGTGTGGATGCCGGAGATATAATAACCTGGACAAAATAAACAGCTCTGGGTTTTATTGACGCAGGGAAAAAAAGACATTCACAGATTAAAAACTGCATACAGCTCAACAGAAGAAATCAGCGTTTGGATGTCAGAGGAACGAGTCCCTGATTAGAGATTCAGCTCACATACAGATTTACGCATGATTACGCACGAATCAGTGCTGGGATACATCAGCGTTTCATAATACATGAGCATGAATGTATGAACATACCTTCTAAAAGCCTATTTGATATCACTACAGTTGAATTTCAGTTGCATCTTTGTTCATTATTTTCTATTACAGCTTCGCGTAACTGGTAACCTATCATTATACATTTCAGCAATTAACACACAAAAATACTATCTTTAAATTAATTTAATGTGTCATCTGTCAATGCTCAGAGTTGTCTGCAAATAAGCATGTACTGTATGTCAGTGGTGGCTTCGGCTGTTAGTAGAGTTATAAAAACGCAGGCCTATTAAAATGTCCAGTAAAGAACAAACACTGCTATGAAATAATAGTGGCCAGGCTCTCTTTCATTTTTTTAAGTTGAAGTTTTATTAAAGTTTAATTTAAATAAACTCTACCAGCATAGGCTTGTCAATCCAGCTAATACTATTGTTCTGAGGATATGAGCTTGACTTGCACTCAAACATGGCTTTCTATCACACAAATATAAACACAGGATTGGCAGGCCTTGCTTCTGTTTGCCCATAGAGGGCATATTTGGTGTGATTGATCTCTTTTTCATAAACAGTCTCCCTTTCTTTCTTTCAGTTATTTATTTATTTTTTGTCTGGTTCGTGTTGATTTCCGAATCCTGACAGATGTCCAGCTCAGGAAATGAATGAAATAATTTATCTTGGGAGACAGCTGGACCAGTCAAAGATTGATTCCTAAGATCGAATCCCAGAGAATGCTGAAAGGTAAAATAGAGAAAGAACAACATGTCTGTCATAGAACATTTGAACAGGTCCTCTAGAAAGTGACACCATTTTCAACAGAAAACAATACAATCGTCAATGTAGAAGTCCATTTCTGCAATAGATACTTATAAGTTAGAATTTTTATCTCTCAATATTAACTCTTTCTCTCTGAGAGTTGATATCTCACAATTGTGAGGAAAAAGTCAGAAATGAGAAATATATATATGTATATATATATATATATATATTTTTTTTTTTTTTTTTGATAAATAAAATCACAGGTGTCTTTTTAATTTTCATTCTAAGGCAAAACTAATAAAAAAATAAAAATAAAAGAAAACAAGTGAGAATTGCTAGATTTTAACTTAGAATTGGGGTTTATATGAAACAGCAATAATAAAAATGATAAAAATAAAAGGTAATTCTACTTCAAATTCAATGAAGTTAAAATTTTGAGAATTTGTAAGGAAAAATTATTGCATTATTTTACATTGCATTATAGTTTTTTTATTGTTATATGGAAGCTGCATTCAGTGAGCACTATCACTATTTCACAAATTCAGTGGCTTTTGTAGCTTTGTCTCACTCAAAAACATTTAGTCTGTTTGCAGCACTGAGTATGATGACACAAACATGTGAAAAGATGGCTTACAAACATTACAATAACCTCAGTAATCTCAGTCCAGCACTGAGTAATTGCTAGATTTATCTCTGCTTACTTCCTGTTAATTTCATAATTAGATTATATTACTGTGTGCTTATTAAATCTTAAAACGTTATGCTTTCTGAAAGCTTTGATCATGACTGCTATAAAAATGAAACATCTCTGCTCTCCGTGGATGGAAACCGCCATCTCACCAGACTATAACTACCGGCTTGGGAGCAAGAACCTGCTAGATTCATACACTGGCTGCACTGAGCTACATATGGTGAAGTGCCGACAGCTCAACACATTGCCCTCACAATGTCTTTACAGTGTTTATCATTAAAACTATTCCTCCTCCATAGATGTTGCAAAAAGGTTGGCGGAACTGTGAAAAGATTCAGCAGTCTAGCTGCAAGAAGCACACATTCAGATGCATTGTGGGGTTGATTGCGTCAATGACCAGTTTCTAGAAACCTAGCACACTGCCAGACAGTGCCTTACTGTTTTAAGTCAACGTGAATAGTTGTCTGCAGCTCACTTGACTTCCAAAATGAGACGTATTTGGGGTAGACTGGGATAACTTGATGTTTATTGAGAATTAATTGGAATATAAAAAGTGGAGGTTGCATACCAAAATGGTATTAAGTTTTTATTTAACAATATTACTAATCGAAGAACATTGTTTAACCATTAAATAACATTATCTTAGGTCCTTGTATTTTCAATATTCAATTAATTAGGTAGTGCTTACCGTAGCAGTTGGGGTTACCGTAGCTTTTTTTTTTCTATGAAATATGTCGGTTTGAATCTGCAGAGTGTCCCTGACTTCTGGCAAGCTGTTGACCGGTCTAGACTGTAAACTGGGGCAAACAATCTTGGTGAAAGTTATGTGGTGTATTCTATTCCTTACCTGGTATTTGATTAGTTGAAAAATGTCTAGAGTTGGCAATGAAAGAAACAAGAAAATCTGACAGGACAATGGGAATCTGTCTTTTAAAGTAGCCTAACAGTTAGCTTGCCATTAGATGTGATTCAACTACTTGAACTACTAAACCTTAATAACATTAGTCCCATGGTGACTTCATCATTTACATCTTAAGTGTCTCGGCAGACACTTAAAGTGACTTACATGAAGTGCGCTAATCAGGTGAATGTCAATTACCATGATAGACTATTGAGAGTACGTCACATGCTAAATGTGAGCCTGTTTTTCATCTGAACGTTGGAGAAAATGTCGGCACACTTTAAGGAATCATTCATGTCAATAACAAATGATGTGAAATGATTTACGCAGTAAAATGAAATAACTATGCACATTAGTAATAACATTTTCAAGTAGTTTCTAGTTTTAGCTGGCAATTACAATGCGAGTTTGGAATTTGGTCGTTTCGTTTTGCTTTGCTAAACTTGTTCAGAGATCCACTTACATACTTGAAATAAAATATGATGGAAAATGCTTTGAATACTGTTAAATAAATGTGAGAACAGGAAGGCAGTGCATAGCAGTGAAGAATTACTCCTCTGTTTCTCTGAGACCGTGAGGGATTAGACTCACATATTAAAAATTGTCACACCACTGTAAATCGTGACTTTATTGTACCTGGCTACATGATATGTATATGAGCATGCTTACGTGATATATATATATATATATATATATATATATATATATCACTGCTTCAGTGAGCTTTGCAAATACAGATAATACGTTGTTGTTTTATAAAACTTTTGAATCAAGTTTAAGCACACAAACATCAAGGTTACACTTTATTGTAGTGTCCAGCTTTAAAAATTTCAATAACTGTAGCGTAAGTAACTTTCAAACAATCTCTTATTATGGTATTTATATAGGCTAGGGTTAGTAGAATAAGAGTTATTTGAAGTGACTTATACTTGAATGTCAATTGTAGACTATTAAAATATCAGTGAAAACTGGAATATGAAGGTGGTAACTCAAGTAAATTCTGTTTAAAATTCAAAGAGTCAAAGAACCATGAAAGCGCCAAGGTCATACTGTGTCTGACCAATTGGAGTTTGAAGCTGGCACATCTGTGGCAGCACTTAACCAGGAATCATGTCCTTGCAAATCTATACCTTTTTTTCAAAAGACACTGAAAGAAGTAACTCAGTTCCACCACACGTGACTGTGCTACTCAGTTTCTAAAGATAAAACAGATTATAAACAATTTGCACTTTTAGCACAAATGCCATGCTATAAATGTTACATTAACTCACAGAGTGATTGAAAGAGCAAGGAAATGTTAAATGTCGCTTACTACAAGAAAACAAAAAGTATGCATTTAAAGCAGTTAAACAAGCTGACCTTGACAGATCCCACAACTAGCTTCTTTATGTTGAATGTAGTTGATGTAGTAGATGATTCACCAGGATTTGTTTCCTCTCTTCTGCTAGCAACATCAAGTACAGGCGAAGAGGTATTTCATTTGAAGCTTGGCCATGGAGGCAAGAAATGCTTGAAGACGTGAAATCTGTGCAAGACTCAAGCTGTCATAGCTGTGAATTAAATCAAGTCTTGACCAAAGGATCCACATCTGTTCCATGTGTAATAAAGCGGACAGTGAACATGTGCCATGCTTGTTACGTTACGACGTCAGATGGTTGTCACGGGGAATGTTTTTAATTTCATAAACAACACTCCAAGGTACAAATGTATTTTTAGCGTGTACAGGTGCCGCTTTTGGCAGGTCTATTTGTAATCCAGCAGACAACATGAGCCTTGTGGGTTGATTAATTCTCATATTCTCGTTACAGGGGTCTCTCTCTTTTACATCTTTGTTGTATGTGATAGATTTACAGCTGAGAAGAAAAAAACTTTTTTTTTTGTCATTGACGCTAAGGCAAGTAATGTTTCAGCTTCCTTAAATCAGGAGATTTTTATAATGCTTGATTCCATCAAAGACAGACAGGCTCTTCCAGACTTCAAGTACTTTATACTAGAGGCTAACCCTTGGGAAACCCAGACGTCTTTGTCTTGATGTAAATTGAAATCCATAAAGATCCTGTGTTCAGCAAGATGGAAGAGTTATATGGAAGAGTTTTACTCCCACTGCAGTCAAGACAGCAGATCTTGAACTAGATGTTTGTGAGACTCTCTGACCTTGTTCCAGACACTTTCACTGAAATGCAAGGGTACCCTAACCCTAACTTTAAATGGCACCTTCTACTCATTTGAAGGGGAAATAGGTATTCTTAGAGAAAGGCCACATCAAGATGACCTTCAAGGAAAATGGGTCCAACTAAAGATCAATGCTCACAACACAATAGATGTTTAATTTTGGTAAGTGACCTTTAAAGATTCTGATGTGTTCCGACCTTCACAACAAAGAGCAACTAGACTGGACCCAGTGGTCAAGATGACTTGTAGAAGTTGCAACTATACATTCTGTGAGCTAAAGTAGCCATAGCAAATATTGTTTTGTGATAGTATTGTGACTAAATACATTTTTTTTTCAGTTGTGGTCATTATTTATTTGCAAAAACTGTTATGATCTTAAAACACAATCTTAGTGTTTGAATCACACAGTCAGCTCATTTCGAACTCCATTTCCAATGTAGTAAACTTTTTCAATAGCGCATCTGATAAGCAAACATTCATGTATGCTTTAGTCAATGCTATCAGTTCGGTTTAGGGTTAGGGTTAGGGTTAGGTGTAGGTGGTACCTTATCATTTTTAAACGTGGTAGGGCATTAACCTTTTAGTGTTCATTTCTGAACTGTCAGGATATGTAGAACAACCATTGTAATAAAATGTTGTCTTTTCACTAGACAGTTCAAAGAGACTGGTATTGGCAACAGCTGTGGGGAAGAGGAGAGTTCTGGGAGATAGAGTCCGGTGAGCAACAGAGAGTCTAAAATGTAACAGAACATAACTCTAGCTGAGCTTGATGGCACTTCCGGCTGGGATCTTGACACTAGGACTGTCAGTAAATTGTATATATATATATTTTTTTTTTTTTTACAGGGTGCTGCGATTTATTAGATTAGGCAAAGTAAATCTGGCTTTGAAAATACTCCTAAAAGTTAATTTAAATCTATTATTGTGTTAGAAGTTAAGGCTATAATGGCCTAACATAAAGTATGGAACACAAAATGTAAAAAAAAAAAAAATTTGTTCATGTAATTAAAGTCACTAGTGAGGCAGGGTAAGCGATTTCTGGAAGCCAATGTAGATATTCGAAATCACCAAAACAAACACGTCCCTACCCCAAAAGGGTCTCGCCCCTGATAGCACCACCCCTCACATAAGTAGCCTACGCAACCCAGGCAACGAATAGATCTGTGAAACAAAGCAGAACCAATGTTATAATGTATCTACACACCCGGGACGCAAGGAGTGTGACAATCTCCGACAGAAAACCACCTCTGCTTTCTATTTATGACGTGCTTTTCGGCGTCTGGTGTAGACACTCACCGAGAAGAGAAGAACCAAATCAACCTTTCCGTCTGATCGCAGGCCTTTCGCTCCTTGAGTTCTCTCCAGTGCTGGAAAGCTGATACAATATTTACATGGGTTTTTCTTCTTGCATTATTGTGCCATAGATGTTTTTTGTTTTTAATCAGTTATACTAAAACTACCAGCAGATGGCGATAACTGCATTTATGTGTTGATTCGTTCAAACGGCTGATTGATTCAGGAAGGAAGTAAAGAACCTGATTTTGCTGAGTTCGACATGTCCATGGGTCAACATCTCTTTTGAACCTGGAACAACATTGTGATTAGCCAATCAGATTTGAAGAAGCAAGCAAGTTTAAGCTTACAATCAGTGTTTGGTGCTTGTACATCAGTGTTGGTCATCTATCATTAAATATGATTTTAGGAATTACTCAAGGCTAGGGTTAGGTTTTGGTGTAGAGATATGGTCAAAACTAACATTCTGGAGTAAAATGTTGCTCCAGGGTCAACAAAATATGTTAACCCAGGAACACGTAGAGCTCAGCAAAATCAGGTCGTGCTGAAGTAAACGGCTCTCTTTGATCCATTGGTTCACATGATTTGTTCAAAACACTGATTCATTCAGAAGCAAAACTCTGCTGTGGTCCTCACAGATGTGCAACCATTCTGCAGTGGTATTGGTAATATTTTCATTGGCAAAACTGAACAAAAACTCGCAATACATTGTCTGTTATATAGCACAATAGTAATTTATACACTAAACTGTTGTATACAATCACATTTGCACATATGTTCCTTGTGAAGAAAACAGCATTTGTGAGATATCGCTCTTGATATTGCTTATCATATGATTTTTGCCACAATATCTACAATTTTAGGGCTTAACTACATTTATGGAGTTGTTGCCCTGCATCATATTTGTCAAAAAGTCAACTGTATGAAATGTAAGATAGAGGTACAGGTCAGGGGGCGAGACCAGTGCATTAACTGCAATACAAATTTTAATCACATAATTTTTTTCATAGCTAATTAACTGATGCATTAATCTGACAGCCCTAATTAACAGTGTTGCATTGGCACTACATACGCTTATGGATTAGTTCAAACTGAACTGAAACAAAGTTTAACTGGATGCATGTATGTTTGTCTGTAATTGTATATAGTGGCTCTAATCACCAATTAAAGTAGCTTCAAAGTTAATCTTAAAGCTGGTATAGTGAGCAAGGGCTGAGACAACTAGCTGCTGGGTTAGATCAACAGACTTTGGTCTTTAAATTCCTTTGAGGTGATCAGTATTCCTTGTGATGTTTTCTCAGCAACACAAACACTTACACTTTTCCAGTCGGTTATGTTGTTACATTGTCACTTTTGTCTGCACATTTGCATGTGCGCTTTACTGTCTTTGTCTTTTTTTTTCTGTATAGGACTTCAGATAGAATAGATAGATAGTTTCTGTTAAATTATAATGTTCTAGTCAGTTTTTTTGTTAATTTATGTTGTGATGTATGTCATATGAAGCACCTTGGTCCTGGAGGAACGTTGTTTCGTTTCACCGTGTACTAAACTGCATATGGTCGAAATGACAAAGCCTACTTGACTTGACTACTGGTCATGTAGTGCACTCTCTGCACAGATGAACACTTTTATTGCACGTTCAAAACTATACCCATCAATGAGACATTTACAGTGAAAAGATACAATTTTCAATGTGATAACAACTGATTGTTTTCAGCATATCTTCTTTTTTCCTCCTCTCTAGTCAGCTGGATCTGTAAAAGGACTTCAGGGAAGCCTTTAGTGCTTGGCATCGATATAGAATTTGAGATAAAAACTTGCTTAGACAAAGACATCAAATGTAGATTTAGATGTCTTGATGGTAGTTCAAAGAAGTCTGCATCGATTAATAGTCAGATTGAAAACATGGCTGGATTTTATTGTATGTGCTGGGGGTGATGTCAAGGTTTTATACTCTCGAACAGACGCTTTGTAGACCAGGCGGTGTCTCTTTGTATAGGGCTCTATGGACAAGCCAGATGGGTTATGCAGCACGCTGCTGCAGATACAGCCTTCCTGTTTATAGTAAAAATCCTCCATGGCATTGCTTGTAAAAGCACAAGGGGGAATTATTCAAACAGTTTCATCCTCAAAGGCTGATCACTGCTTGACTTATTATTCTACCAAACACATGAAAACATGTTGGAGGAAAGTGTGCTTTAAAGCTGCCGAAAGCAGGTCTTTCAATACCGTGTATAAAATGTCTCTACTACCTGACAGATAACACAGAGTTAGCCGTCTTGAGAAATAACACTTGTGTCAGGGACAATCCTTGAGCCTGTAAACTGCAGAAAAGAATATGGGCGTGGTCTGCATGTGAGCAAATCAGAACGCTTGGACATAATAACAATAGATAGGGACTATCCATTTCTTATTTGAACAATCAAGACTCCTAGGCACTTCTTTTATGTAAAAAAAAAAAAGCAGTTAAAATATGTTCTATATAGTACGAATGTGTAGAACATAATCTGGACGCGTTATTGACAAATTCTCTCCTGTGGCCTCATGGAATAGTAATGTGTCTACTGAATGAGCGTTTTCAAATCTCGCCAGAAATAGTAAGTCATCCTGCCACTTCATATATACAATTTTTTTCACATACTATATTTTGCCAACTATGTAGTAGGGAGTGATGCGATTTTGCACGCAGCCAAATTCTTGGTTCGCCCATGAAGCCCCTTTCTTAAAATATTATAATATTATAAAAAAAAATAAAAAAAAAACTATGCAGACTATGGATAGTTAAACTATGCACAATTAAATGATAATATATACAGTTTAATTCAGACCTACAGTTTGGACCTACAGTAACAGATATGTTGTCACAGGAACTTTTTACCAATGATCCTGGGTTGAAAAAAAAAAAAATCTCTCTTGTGCCTTAGAAATTCATATATTGGCCAATGATGATTAGAGATGTGATAGAATATGTATTTTGTTTAATGATAACTTTACTTTAAACTACATTAAATTGATTAAAATTGCACTTGCATTTTAATTTAACTACGAAAATCACTCCCAGAGTGACCAAAATTTGGCTGGTTAGTTTTGGCATCATTAAACCATTATATTAAATGTTTTACCAGTGCCTAATTGTTTAGAGACTTGGAACAAATTAATTTTGCCATGTATATTACAACTCCTTGATTACAGCAGTTAATCCCACAGACTTTAATTAAATTAATTTTAGTTTGGTAAAAGCACATTTAACACTGAATGATTTCCATCTGATTAATTCTATGAAAAGATAGAATGCCAAAATGTCCATATGAAAGCCAAAGACTATTAGATCCACGGGACACAGCGTCAAACAATTTTCTTCCATTTTTTAAAATTGGGCACATTTTCATGCAGTTAAATACTTAAATGCTCCATTACACCACAAGGATCTAAAATAATGATCTTTCTGTAGCAAAGCCCATCTTTGTCACAGGCACTGATAATTAC
The DNA here is from genome assembly GCA_032361065.1 of Enteromius trimaculatus. Taxonomy (NCBI): domain Eukaryota; kingdom Metazoa; phylum Chordata; class Actinopteri; order Cypriniformes; family Cyprinidae; genus Enteromius; species Enteromius trimaculatus. The sequence goes on along the minus strand of JAUMHP010000035.1, from coordinate 1,916,506 downwards.
AGAGGGTGCTATAGTGACTATTGTCACAATTGCATTTGCTAACGAGATAACGGCAGATGTTGGAAACAATGCAGAAAAACAGCTGTGCACCAACTGACCCAAAACTGGGGGCTGACAGCACAAAAATAGACATGTCGAGCAATTACAAGCGTATACATTATGCAGTAATGTCAGCTTGGTTCATAGCAGGAAAGCCAACGTGATTTACTTGCAATTCTTAACAACTATTGTACTGAAATTGTTTATCGAACTCAAAAATGCTAAATGGCTGAGCATTAAGTAGTGAACATGGTGTCCAAGTAAAGTCCTATAGGGTACTGTATGTGTCATAAGGATCTTGCTTTAAACTTCTATTAAAAGTTTTAGATTTTTCCATTATTTTTTCTTAGTAACTGTAACTGATTATGGTTACATTTATTTTGTAACCTTTATTTATTTTTTGTTATAATTAGAGAGTTATTTTTTTTAAATTTGGTTGCAACTGTATCGAGTCCATTGGCCTGAAAAAAAAAAAAACTATTAGATCTACAGGACAGAACGTCAAATAATTTCCATTTGTAAACCTGGGCACATTTTCATGCAGTTAAATACTTAACTGCTCCATTACACCACAAGGATCTAACAATTATGTTTCTGTAGCAAAGCCCATCTTTTTAAGTGTTTTGTTGTAGGCACAAAGCATGTGTACAAGTTTGTTTAAAGACAAAATGAAAGAACTTAATTAATAAAA
>JAUMHP010000035.1:1869055-1879817 GCA_032361065.1 Enteromius trimaculatus | reverse complement strand
AATCAAGCATTTGTAGGTCACTCCGTTCTGCCGTGTTGGGAGGAATGAAGCTGCCTCGAATTTTGCCATGTGGGCCGAGAAAAGAGCTGATATAAACAAGCAACAAGCACCCAAAACATATATAGCAGATAAATGATTCACAATTACACGTGTTTTCATTTTTAATAGTTTGAGAATGGGGTCACTGCAGTCGTCACCGTCTTTTACTCCAGTCATTATTTCTCAGTCGATTTGGACAAAATAAAAATAAAAAGTCAAAATAAAAGCTGTAGAAAATCACTGAAAGATGAAGCGCAACATTTTAGAACAATAATTTAGAAAACAGACAAAAATGTTGATATATTAAACCATTGTTTTGGACTGCAAAAAAGGTAAAAATGTATTTAAAAAAAAATGTATTTAAAAAATACACATATAAGAACATGTAATCTAAGATGTGTGTGTGTGTGTTTTGTTTTTGTTTTTCTCGTATCTGCTCCTGTTGTTTCTTAAAATGGTTTTAATTTAGCTTTATGTCTGTTTTAGTTATTTTCACTTGAAAAAAAAAATAAATAAACTTCTGTATTTAAGATTTTCATTTTTTTTTTTTACATTTTATTTGAGCTTCATATTAGCCACTAAATAGATTTTTAATAAAAAAAAAAAAAAAACACTAAAGGGCATTTACATTTTTTTTTTTTTACATTTATTTTTAAGTTCAAGTTTTGTTTATTTTAGTCATTTTGCTACATGCTTTTGTAATTTTTTTAAATCTATTTTTTTTTTCACTTTTAGTTATTTTAATACTTTTTTAATACTTACAACTTTATCATTTCTTTTTATTTTTCAGGTTGTTACTATTTGTCTTCGTTAAGGGGGGAAAATTATATTCAAAATTGTGTTTCAGTAATTTTATGCACGTTTGTAATTTAGAAAAATTATTATTATTATTATTACTAATAGTATTATTTACTTTGTCAAGACTTAATAACACTATTTCAATTACTGAAATAATTTTTAAATTGTAATTTCATTTGACTAACCTTTTTTACAGTATTTATAGGATTTCTTTATTATATTATTTATGTATTTTTTTTTTATATTTTAAATTTTACCTTTACTTATGCCTTTTTTATACAAACGTTTTATTATTATTATTATTATTATTACTACTACTAAAATTATTATAATTTTTTTTTATCAATAGTAAATATTTTATAGTATTTATAAGAACATATTTGTAATTTGTTCCTATATCTTTTAATTGACAAAAATATTTCCTGATATTGATATATATCTGGGACATGTGTGTAGTTGGTATATGATTGTTTGTTTGGTCTGATTGTTAAATGTAATGCTCATCAGGTCAGGATGTGGATGAAAGCAGGTGTTCTTTGAGAAAGTGATTATGTTATGGATTACGCTGGTCATTACGGTGTGAGACGAGGAGTCAGATCCAGGTCAGGCCACTGCAGTCTGTTAGTGATAGTCTCCAGCAGCAAGGAGTGACATCCGGCTTAATGGATGTGAATAACAGTATTGGCCTTGAGAAATGTCTGAGTCCTGCTACTACACCTGCTTTTACCTGCTCGGATCTCTTCACTTTTATTTCTTTGAGCTCGTCCTGTCAGCAGCACTTTTAAAGTGAGCTCTGAGCTGAGAGCATGCAGAGTTGTATCTGAGATCACCTTTAAAACGAGTGTTAGTCCTCCAACCGTATGCATCTGTCCTGTTTTTTTTTTCAGTAATAAATATAACATAGGTTAACCATTCTATATGCTAAATATAGAAAGTATTATTATTATTTATTATTTATTTACTTGATTACATTTCTTCTTATTATTATTATCACTATTAATATTATTAATAAAATAACTAACTTCACTATTACGTCTACTATTAACTACTCATTTTCTTATTTGTTTGCTTGTTTGTTTGCCAATTAACAAAAAACAATGAAAAATGTGTAATTTTAGCTCATTAAAATGTACATTGTTGTTGTTATTATTATTATTGAAACCATTGTATTAACTACATATTCTATTGTAAGTAGAATTCAGTTGATTGATTAATTTATATTTTAATACTTTAGCTTTAACTTAAACTTTACTCGAAACAACAACATGTTGTTGATGTTATTTTATCAATAATAATAATAATAATAATAAATATAGTTATTCTTCCAACTAAATCTCTGTTTCACATATTTGATCATGTCCATAATATTATAATGTATTGTATATGTTCCCTTTAATATCAGCACAGAAACGCACGGCGTTTGCAAAGCCTGGGTCACATTTTTGCAAATACTGAGCAAATGTAGAGCTTGAATGCACTGCACAGTCTCACTCAAGCATCTGCTCCAATAATGGCATCCCAATTCAGCTTTCAATAGAGTTCACGTTTCAGTAGCAGGATTTTGAGTTATGAAACTGCCCTGTAGGTATATTTCAGGACTCATATTAGTGTCGGAGATATGCAGCCGTTTAACAAAGACACATACCAACACACTTCAGAATATCTGGACTCACCAGCGCTGGTGAACAGCGTCTTACAAAAGACAAAGAGCGCCGTAAACAATGACTGGATTACATTTCAGAGATTTCACGGCGTGCTGTATAGGGAAAATACAGTCAGTATCCGCTTTGGTGATTCATGCTGCATACATTGTCAGCATGCATTGTGTATTTTCCGAGGCGTGGCTAAGAGGGATTTAATTATAATCGGTGTCTGCGGGGCCTGTCCATGTCAATTTATCGCAACTCCTGCCATTTGGTGACATGCTTCTGGAAGAGCCTAATTGGTCAGTTAACATTAGTTGACAGATTAATTAAATGGCATTAACTCGACTCGAAAGGCCGGAAAGATTCAGATTCCGGACTTCCTTTCATGGTGCAGTGGTTTAATCCGACGCTACAGTAGAGAAGGAAACGACAAATTGACTTTAGTGCAGTTTAACTCATTTCTGTTCCAGAAACTGTGTGTTCTAGGTTTTTATTGATCATTCATATTGAACCATTAAAAAATGGGCAAAATGAATCTAATACTCCAGAGTTAGTTAAAAGGAATCGTTCTAATGAATCAATCCCTGAATCTGTTAGCTTCACTCTTCTTTCTAACGATTCACATAAACTAATTTTCAAAACAAAGATTAAATATATATTACAAAGGTCTCATTTTACCTAAGTTTGTAGTCTGAAATACAGTAATGAGGTAAAAAAAAGGATGTATGTCATACAAAAACGTGATATGAAACAATAACTAAAAGAATCATACTGCAAAATGAGTAAAATCTGATTCATGCACACATGGCTCATGTTAGCTGCGTCTTTTATTATCAGTTTACTGTAGGTCAACAACAACAAAATAGAATCAGTTACTCCCAAGTGTTTTCTAACAAATCAGTCACTGAATCTGTCATTGATATTATTCGGTTTCCCACAAACTGATTTGCAAAACAAAGATAAAGAAATCTTACACCAGTTAAAACAATTGACTTCAATTAACTGATTCACTGAATCAGTTGGTCACTGAGAATCATTAACATTCAAGTTAGTTGGTTTGAATCATTCTAGAAAATCAGTCACCACACCACCATTAAAGTCTGATTCATGAACAAATGATTCATACTGTATGACGTGCTGGTCTAAATTAATCATGTCATCCCAAGTTACTTTGTTTGAATCATTCTAATGAATCAGTTGGTGTCATTATTCTTATTCACGTTTCGTATAAATGGATTTACAAAATCATATTTTAAAATAAAGGAATTTTGTTTTACCTGATTGTTTATACGAATTTGTTCAAGCTCACTCTAATTTTGTATGATGTGTCTAAACCCCAGTGACAGATGGGTTTAGGGGGTGGGGTTAGGTGTAGGTCATTTGTACGAATTCATACTACTCGTCTAACCCATAAAAAAAAAAAATGAATCATATGAATTTGTCCTACAAGGTCATACGAATTAGCCACCTCATAAAATGCGTACAAATTTGTTGTGACAGCATTAGAGTTTTCTCATTTTGGGACAAAATACAAATTTTCTCATTCATTATAAATATGAGCGAACTGCAGAAAAATAAACAAAAAAAAAAAAAAAAAACATTTTGCAATAAAGAAACATTTTACCTGAAGTTTGTAGTCTTGTATTTAATGTAATATAATAAGTAGTGCTTGTATACAATTAGTCATGATTAATCGTATCCAAAGTAATGTTTTACATAATATATTTGCATATATAAATACACACATGAATGTGTGTATATATATATATATATATATATATATATATATATATACACACACTGTATTTGTGTACATTTATATATACATAATACATTTACACAGTTTATATAATATTAAAAAAATGCTAACTAGACACTGACTGAAAATAAACATACGGCGAGACTGATTCAATGACTCTGATTAGCTGTTTTTTCATATACTCTGACCTTAGCCTGTTTGAATCAATCTAACATATCAGTCACTGAGCCACTAATATTCTTTCATGATTCATGAACTGGTTTACAACCATTTTTAGTGCAAGAGTGAATCTAGTGAGCGGAAGCCTAGACGGCGTTAGCATTCGAGCATGTGTTTTCACATTTGAATCGCAATGAACAACCCCTGTCCTGACATTCATTCTGCTCGGTGGGATTCGTCTATCTCAGAATGGCAGAACAGTGTGAGCTTCCCCAGTGAATATTCCCGATAATGGGGAAAATTCCCTTGGCTAAGTACACTGTGCAGTGAACGGGAACACAAGAGCAGGATTTCAGCGAGATGAACAGGGAGTGATGCCAAGTTCAGCGCCTCTCTTTCCAGAGCAGCCAGCGCATTGAAGCGTCTGCCATGGGTTTACGTCGTTTGTCTGTCCTCTTTTATCGCATTTCCGATCTTCTGATGCCTCGCTCATAAAAGCGACTCTCCAGGGCAGCGGGCACGGACTCAGATATCGACGCTGGCCGTCTAATAAATCACCAGAGAGATTTGGAGTCGTCATCAACCTGCAAACTATAAACAAGATAAAGCTGTATTTCACTTTCGCTTACATCTTTACCAAGCAGCGCTGAATTTTGACGTTCCTAAGCAGAGCGATCCTCTGGAATATCCATGTTAAATGGGTCTTGAAATGAATGCCTTGAAAATGGTTGGAAGGATTTTTTTATTCGTTTCTGTCTGATTCAAAGCCTGTAGAACTGTTGATGGATTTTGACACTTTTCCTGGCAGGGCTGTTCAGGGCTTTCCTATGTGGGACTCATCACACATTTGCAGGAAAGACATTCTACTAGGTCAGGGGTCTTGAATAGACATCGACCCGATTTATATATATGCAGTATATATAAAATCCTTGTGACATTCTGGAAACATTAGTTTATGGTTATAAAAAGAAATTGTACAAAGCCACTAGAGGATTTTCTGTGTAGGTTATATTTAGGTTGTCATAAAAAATGTCTCCCTTCAATGTACTATGAAGGTTACTGTAGAATTATAGAAATACAACTTAAAATTAAACATTAGAGAATGTTCTGTATGGGAAAGTCAGTTGTCAGTAACAATAAAATAAGAAAAATACATTTTATGTAATTTAATATAATGTAAAGTCATTTAATTTAAAATAAATTCCTGCGAGATTCTGGGCTGATTAGTGTCTTAATTATAAATTAGTGTCTAAATTATAAGAATAATTTATGTTATATTTAAGTTGTAAATAAGTTATGTTAAAAATTAAATCATAAATAATAATAATAATAATAATAATAATTAGTATTAAATTATTTGTATTAAAACAAATAATTAATTAAAATAAATAAATTAATAATAATTGTATGTTATTATTAATAATAGGTTATATTTAGGTTGTAAATAAAGTTAATAATAACAATAATAATAATAATTAGTATAGGTTTTATTTACAGATATATAATATAAAATACAAATAAATAAATAAATGTATACATTTTTAAATAAATATTTAAATAACATTCTTGAAGGTTCTCTTAAGGCTGTAAATATATACATACATTAATAAAATACATGTATTTTTTTTTATTATTTCCAAAATATAAATAAATAAAATAACTAATAATAATTAAAGAACACTCTTCATACGTCATACTTGGATTCTCTCAAAAACCTCCCAATAACAATCTGGAACGTTTGTCAACATTAGAGAAGAGGTCTCTCGGCCTCACTCACGGGTCTCTTTCTGCTCTTTCTGTAGGTGGAATCTGCATCGCTCAGTCCCTGAAGATCCCTCACGACCACAAGCAGGCTGATTTTGACAAGATTATCCGACAGCTGCTGGAGACCCGTCATGCCCGGGCGGTCATTATTTTTGCTTACGACGAAGACATTCGGTAAGCTGTTGACAGGAGACGGAGAGGCAGCGGAAATCACGAGACAGAACTTCAGCTAAATTTCATTTTCAAGCAATTAATTGCTCCTCATCCGAGCTCCAAAAATAACAACATAAAAGTTCTCGATGACAACATGTCAATACTCGACTGGGCCCAAAGCTATTACTTAGATAAAACTCAAGGGTGCACTTCAGGGCTTTATACTGTACCTTGTTTGCCGGATAAGCTCAGCCGCTCGGGCTATTGATTAATGACATCAACATGTCATCATTCAAGCAAACCCATTGAAAATTGCTTTTTTGGTATTTCATACACAATAACGATTTAATCTGGATGCTATTAAAATGCCGAGCTCACATCTCGTGCACTGCTGAAGAGTCACAGAGGGCCTGGACATCCAGCTAATGGTTCTCTGTGTGGGACTGTTCGCAGGGGGATCCTTAACGCCAGCAAAAGAGCCGATCAAGTGGGCCATTTCCTGTGGATCGGCTCGGACAGCTGGGGAGCCAAGAACAGCCCTATTCAAGGCCTAGAGGACGCCGCCGTCGGGGCCGTCACCATCCTGCCAAAAAGAGCTACTATAGCTGGTAAGAGTGAGCAGCTTCAGGACGATTATGCTGATGGTTCTTAGGGAGAGCAGTGTTTTATGACTTTCAATGGCTCTTGAGAAGCTGTTTTATTAACTGCTGGCACTTTGTGTTGAATTTAATTATTATTTTGTTTTGCCTTTTTTTGGTATAAACTGCCATTCAGACGTTTGGGGTCGGTAAGATTTTGAGTGGTTTTGGAAAAAGATTCTTTGGCTCACCAAGGCTGTATAATACAATATTATTATGAAATATTATAGCGATTTTAAAGTATTTTTTGTTTGAATGTATTTTAAAGAGTAATTTATTACTGTTCTGATATTGGTGAATTTTCAGAAATCAGTCTAAAATACAATTCGCTGCTCAATAAACATTTTTGTCAGTTAGCATCAACTACTAAACCTAGGCCCGGCCCTAACCAGTTTGGCGTCCTAGGCAAGATTTCAGGTGGTGCCCGTTGCATCGCAGTAAATCCCACCGCTAGTGTACATACTGTACGACACTTAATAGCTTTGTCTTGCACGTTATTTTATTTAAATTAAGCAATTGCACATTTAAATTACTTAGAAAGAATTAAAGAAACAAATACAAAAACATTTTACTGAACATATGCAATACAATACAAATAGCTTACATACTCCCAAAATAAAAAGTGTAAACGACTGACTTATAAATACAAGATAAATATGGCACTGTGCAAAATAAGATATTAAGGAAACGGGCATTTGCCTGAGGAAGGGATGATGGTAGTTACGCTACTATTTTTCATAACTACTAGGCCCTTCCATAACATCAGCTGACGTTAAAAATAACAGACAGCGCTATCTATTTATTGATTAGCAAACCATGTTATGCTAATGTTAACTCCCTTAAGTCGACGGTTATCAGTGTAAAAGACACTAAAAATAAATGTTATCCACCTTTCGAATCTGTTAGATGTCTACTTTTTTTGAGTACTCTCTCAGTAGCAACAAAAAAACTTGCCGTTTGTCTAGGCAAGTAGGCTGTATTATTATTGAAGCTAAATTCTGCATGAAAAGAATGGCAGAACAATTGGTTTTCGGTCACCATTGACTTAGACATGCTATGGAAGTCAATGGTGACCCTGGTTACGAACTTTCTTCCAAAATACCTTCCCTTGTGTTCGGCCAGCCCATTTTCACTGCAATTTGTACATATTTCACAAGGTGGCAAATTTGTATAAATTCGAACAACCTCACTCATACGAATTCATGTTTTTTTGCCAAATCGTATTAATTTGTACGAATAACCTAACCCCGCCCCTAAATCTGTCACTGGAGTTTAGTACATCATACGAATGAAGCCATACGAATTACCATAAATGCTCCACCTCATACGAATACGTCTGAATTGGTCGTGAGACTGTTTTGGTTCGGCAGAACAAAGAAATTCATACAGGTTTGGAAAAACTTGAGGGAGTAAATAATGACAGATGTTTTTATTTTTGGGTGAACTATTATTTTAATGCAGTTCGTGTAAGTACTCCACTGGACATTTTTAGATCAAAACAAACGTTGAAAGTGTGCGTTCATTCCCAGGAGCCTAAGGCTGAAGAAACACCCTATTTTTGATACTTGATCACACGAGCGGAGTTCAGGTGCTGCTTGCAGTGTGCTCCTGTTCAGAGTTGTAAGGAAATATCGCTCTAATAATAGAAACCTCTCTCTCTGGTGTCTTGGAAACTGTGTCACGTTTGATAGAGACGCCGGCTGGTGCGCGTCGAGACTGAACCGAACACAACCGTGTCCGAAAGCTTCGTTGACTGGAGACAATGAACCCAGCCGAACTGACCCAGCTGGCACTCTTCTCCACCCAGCCCTGCCATGGGCGTCGTCCCAGCGCCAGATTAATAAATGAAAGGCCCTGTGGTGCTAGATTTTGTGGCGGACATAAACTAATGATATAAAGAGCCCTGTGGATGAAAGAGGCATGCACGGTGTAAAAACAGAGATGAATCCTCTGTGGAGAACAGGCCTTGAGGTCTTACAATGTTCACGACAGGGAAGCTTCCTGTTGCTGTCACATTAAAGAAGCAATTCAGCCATAAATGAAAACTCTGTTATCTGTTTTACACACTCTCATGTTTCTAAATATGGCATTAGTTTAAATTTGTCTGTCGTATTTTATTTTAGCACAGCCATGAATATTTAGCGAGATTATTGGCAAATAATAGCTTAACATTCAGTCTTTTGATAGCTATTATTTTACTTCACGTCACGTGTTGTATAAAGGTATGTTGGACATGTTGATGACAAAAAAAAAAAAAAGTATACTTAGTATTAAAATTACTAAAACCGAAAGACCAATTAAAGCAATAATAATAATAATAATAGCAAAGCTATTAAAACTAACCAAAGGTAAAATAAACTTGAAATATAAAAGCTAATACAAAATCAATGTTATTTTAGTATTGCTAGTTATATTTTTGTAAACATTTTGAACAAATTTCAAACAATATTTTGCTGCAATATGTTTTATTGTCAACATTTTAATATTTTATTTTAATTTTCTAGTTTTTAAAATGTTAACTTGAATTTTAAACATTACCTTTAAATCTTAACTTTACTTTCATTATTAACTACATTTTATTATTTCATCTCATTTTATATTTATTTATTTATTTATTATTTCACTTAATGTTACTTTTATTTTTCGTGACCTGACACATTATATAAAGCCCCTACATTAGAGTTTGAATGGGAGAGCAGATGTGTTCGAACAGAAATGCTTTAATAAATAAATTAAAAAATCCATTTTTGAAAATATCAACATATTCCACCATCCCACGTGTTTGAACAACTGGTTTCCCGTTCCAGAAAATGTTATCCTTGATAATTCCGTATTTACATCTTCGCTCCTCCCGCCACCTAATCCGCCCGATGCAACGCTGCAAATCTAACTCGTGTCACACAGTGCAATGCATTTTCTAGGTATCCACGGGGTTATGATAGCATCTCTCAGCTTGCGCTTGCTTGCACTGTTTGCCATTTGCTGATAAGTGCGTCGAGCGGTGCTTTGCCGGGTCGAGCAATTGCCCCTGCATTTCACAGCACTGATGGAACAATTTGAAAGGCACTCGTCAGGAAAGCATCACACTTACAGCTCTATTGTATTCTTTGAAAAAGACTCGTGAAAACAATTGAACGTAGCGTCGCCATGAGCTGCAGTCGTAGGGAGTTTGTCTTTCCACAGGCGCCTCGCGAGAAACTCCCAACTCTTTCCTTTGCGTTTACCTTTCTCTTTTATGAAGTCAAACCATGTTGTCTTTCTGGATCGACACAGAGCTGGAAGCAATTCAGATGGTTGCCTTTGATCTGATGTGTGCGAGTGTTGGCGTACAGATACACAACCAGTTGATCTGAAGTGTCTTGTTTTGATTTGTGGCACACAGTAGACTAAACATGCCGCCCTGACAAAACAATCTGTGATTTAACTAGACCCACCTCTCGAAAAAAAAGAGTTTTTATATTTAGAGAGCTAGGTTTGCAATGCAATAAGACCGAGTAGAAGCTTCCGGTTGCATCAGCAGTGTACTGAACGAATGTACGAGCGATAAGCGGTAATCCGCCTTTAGCTAACACCCACTTCACTGGCTTTCAGCAAATCACTGCTGGGCCAAAGTTACATAATCAGTTTAATATTCATGAGCCAAGCTGGTTTAAAAAGCATCAACAATATTGTTGAGTTTGGAGAAAAAAATTGGAAGATTTGCTAGTTTGTAAATAAATAGGATATCCGTAATTGTTAAGATCCAAAATCATAATAATTCAATGTACTACTTTAATTTCTCTTCCTTATTCACTGCAACAAATAAT
>JAUMHP010000035.1:1810324-1822097 GCA_032361065.1 Enteromius trimaculatus | reverse complement strand
TATACTATATGTGTGTATTTATATATATAAGATGCAAAACATCAACAAAATGCGCAATTTCCATGCTTTTTGTTTACAGTTGGAAACTCTGTACGTCAGTAATGGCATCTTAAAAATAGGGGTGTCAATCTTCACTGGTTTCACGATTCAGCGCATAAAAACTAGCGCTAGGTATTGACTTCGATACTTTTTAGGTACCGACTCAATTGCCTCAATACCATTAAGTATTAAAAAACGTATCATTGGTTCGGTACTAGGGCTGCACGATTTGGGAAAAATGTGCGATTGCGATTATTAAGGTAAAAATTGCGATTTGCGATTGTGATACAATATGTAAGTGGTTTGATTCAGCTTGCTTGTTATAAAGCAAAATGCACACACAGATTACAAATAATGCTGAAATCTGTATTTCTCGTGTGAGATACAGTATACAGTGCAATCTAGCAACAACTATAAATTAACAATGTTTTCAAATTAAAACTAAATTGTACAAAATTAAATAACAATAACATCTTTTCATTACTGAATTAAATTACATTAAATTCATTTTAAAATAAAATTAAAAAGTCAAAAGTACAGATAAATAAAATAAATACCCATTTTAATATTTTTACATGTTGTCCCAAAACATTTTAGCAGGATGTACTGTAACATATACTTTGTATATTTCTATTGATATCTCTTGTCCAGTGTGCCAATCATTTTCTCAAATCCCTCTTTGCTAAAAGTGCGTTCACACCTGAGGTGACTTGGGCGTATATATCTCGTTATTCACGTGTAGTTGGATGCTTGAACATGTCGAGTTTACGCCGGTTTCTCACTGTGTGCGTCAGCAGCGCATATTTTTTTTTGCGCCCATGTTAACGAATGAGAGCTTTCACGCAGGGCCGGCGCAACAGCGCGTAGCAGGTGAAGAGAAATGACATAAATCAAAGCACATGGTACACAGTGTTCGGAGAAGAACGCTGGAAAATACGACAGAAAGATGCTTGTCTACAGCCTGCAGTACAATCTGCCAGTAGGGCTGGGCGATATATATATCGTACGATATCTCGTCAGTAAAGACGGTTCTTTGATTAGCGCTAAATCTCCATCAGCTGTTTTTAAAAGGAATGCCAGCTTATACACAGAGGCGTAGATCAATGAGAAGCTGCGGCTTTACTGACGGGATGCACATAATATATCGTACGATATATATCGCCCAGCCCTAGCTGCCAGTATGAAAGCACAATTGGCGCGGGCTGCTACTGCTCTGAATACGCGCCGCTTCCGCGCTGCTTATGCGTGCAGTTGTCTAATTGCGTCTTTGCATTGACTTAACATATAAATGACTTGCGCTTAACGCTTCATTCGCGTCTGGTGTGAACACAAGAATGAATGTCTTGTTACGTCCACTGATACATTTATTTATTTAATATAATCGCAACATTTGCTGTAATGTAATCGCAAAGGCTGACATCGCGATTGCGATATGATTAATCGTGCAGCACTATTCGGTACCAAATTTTGATACCTGCTCTCTATAGCTCTGGCGGGAATGCACGTTAAGTCGAACACACCTAGTTTATAGAGACGGGATTTATGGCTCTTTGAGGGGATCCGAATCTTTGCGATCCGTTCCTTTCAAAGTGCCGCTCAAAAGAACTCTTTTGGCTCTTTTTAAATATTTAGTCAGTTTTAAGAAGCCAGCTTGGGGTCATCTCAGTTTATCCCGGGAATAATCACTGGGAGGTATGATGAGGTAAGATTTGTAGTCAAATAATTAAAACCACACAAAAAAACGTTGATTTATGAACCACTAATTTTTTTTGTATACTACATAAAGATGTAGTTTTGCGTTACGATTACGCAATGACGTCATCACGCAAAGTAATATGTTAATAAGAACCTATTTATTGTGCATCTGGATGTAATGTTTTAATATAATACACGGCGCCTCAGAGAGTAGAGTTGGGCTTACAGATACTACGTGATGACGTCACTGATATGCAAATTAGTGCGTGACATCATCTGGCAACATTTGGCTACTTTTCGGGCAGGTTTATAAGAAATAGTTGGCAACACTGATGCTGTTAGGCATATAACTCCCCCTATAACTGCGAATTTGTGTGCATCTGTGTGAAACACGCATAGGAAAAAAAGAACGACAGAAAGAACGGCTCCCCCCCAGCCGCGACTCGGATCCCATCGTTCATCTTTATGAGCCGTTCAAAAGAATCGGTTCGTTAGCGAACGTCACAACTCTACTAGTTTACGCCAATTATACTTCGAGATGTGGCTCATATGTGAGGCAGTGGTGTGAAAGCATCCCAAAACCCCTGAAAGGCTACAGTACATTACTAGTGCATTTTTGTATTAAAATAATCCCCATCCATACTGGAATTTCCATTCTTTTTCAGAAAAGATATTTTCGACAGATGGCTACTACAGGGCCGAAAGCGCATGTTACGTAACCATTCAGGCACGCTGTAGCATCATGATACATAAGACAATAAATACGATTTATATTCTGCATTTACTCACAGCTCACTTCAAAACACCATTGAGTATTTGCAATAACTTCTGGTTTCCGTCTAATATGGGTCATGTAATGCTGCTGAAGAACTGCGCTCGTGGAAGATCAGTCAATCTGTGGAAATTTAATAGAAATTCAGATTCTGTCTGAGCTACATGCATCTGTATCGATATCGGTATCAATTATTAACCTGTTTTGAATGATACCCAACCCTAATAACATTTTTTTAATCAAATTTACAAACATAATTAAATAAACACTACAGTCAGGCTGTCAGTTATAAACACCCAAAGCCAGCCAAAACTACCAAGCACACAAGGCAATATTTCCATACTGGTAATAGCACATCCACAGCAATGTGAAGATGACAAAGTGCATCTGCCAGACCCGCCACAGCCAAACTGTGAATTCAGAAAACACTGTTCACTAATTAGTCAAATACATTTATCGCCTGCGCTGGCTTCTGATAAAAGTGGAGGCTTTGGTCTGGGTCCCAGATACATTGAGATCTTAATTGAGACAGTTGCTGTTACAATCATTTCAGCAAGCGCTTCCACGTGACTGGCTGCTTGTTTGTCTTGTCCACGTTTTCCTAACCGGAGCTGTGGAGTGTGAATCTTAGCTATCAGCTGAGCCGCAGCCTCGCGATGCTCTGTGTTCGCCTCGTTACGCAACCCAAATCAGTCCGAATTAGTCATCCTCGATTCAGCCGGCCACCAAATTAGCGTTGATTTTCTGAGCCGCATTACGAGTGCTGTCAGAATCCTGGAAGCCTTATTACAAGCGTTCATGTCTTTGAATCGGTGATGATTGAGAACAAAACAGTGTTTGAGGAAACACGTTACGGTTTAAAAATAGTCCTCAGAGGAAAATGCACAAACAAGCTGCTTTCTCTGATGTGACGAGTGCTGGAACACTGCAAAATCAATCCGTAAAACAATCCTATTTAATTTTTATGGGAAAAATATATTGAACTTATTTTCAAAGACTACACTTGACATTTATTTTTCTCACCACACTTGTTTGTTTGCACTTGTTTCGAGCTCATTCGTTTTTGTAAGATAGACAGCAAACATTAAACTACACTAAAAAGATATTTTCTGATAAATAAAGCATTATATGTAGTTTAAGATATATTACAGATGCTTCAATAGCTGTTAAACAAATATACAGTTTACATACTTTTTTTTTTTCAAATTGTAATACTTTTTACATGAAACAATGTTTAATAATAACAATGATAATTGTTATTGTTATTATTATTATTATTGACAATAGTAATATAAAATGATTAATAATCTTACTGTATCTGTCCATAAAGTTTTGGTTTTTAATTATTATGATGTGTTATGGCAAAATATTACTAATAATACAATAGTGTTACATTATTAATAATAATAATAATAATAATAATATCATCTTTATTATTATTATTATTACTGTTGATGTTGTTGTTAATATTATTTTAATTAATTAATGTATTTATTATTATTATAATTTAATTTAATTTAATTTAATTTAATTTAATTTAATTTAATTTAATTTAATTTAATTTAATTTAATTTAATTTTTTAAGTGCTCAATGTTATGGCAGATAAAATAACATTAATCTAATATATATATATATATATATATATATATATATATATACGAAAGCCAATTTAACAACAGTCAAATTCATAGTGTTTGCAGTGTTTGACTTTTAATAAATACATAACAAACATGTGAACAACACCAACAAAAAAAATGCTGCGTTGTCTTTGTGTTTAGCAGTAGATGGTCAAAATGGCAGTAAGCAATTGACAAATGATATGAATCAACGCTGTTAAAATCTTTGTGGTTACGTCATGTCTGACATCCCTCACAGAGAGAGAGAGATAGAGAGAGAGAGAGAGAGGGAGAGAGAGAGAGAGAGACAGAGAGAGAGAGCTCTATTGTCATGTCGTACACTAATGCTTGGTAATCCTCAGTACAGGCTTACATAAAGGGCTCTGTCAGATCTCATAGTGTCTCTGTGTGAGGAGAGCAGCACATTCAAGACTTTCACAAAGCCTCTTCTGGCTGATCATTACTCACATCAGATTCATGGGCCTTTGCTTAGGCAACTTAAAAGTGCTCTTTGATATTCATTCATTAATCTAAAATAACACTTCAGAAAAGCGTCCTTTTATCCGCAAATTTCCATGCTGCTGATTGTATAAACCCAAAGCCCCGCCCACAACTCACACCATTGGTTAATCCAGAATAGGAGTGAACATGAACAAGCGCAGCAACTTCCTTTCTGAATCCCTCGTAAAACTATTCTTATGCTGTACATATCTAATGTATTAAAAATGCAAATGCTACATAAATTTACCAAATAAAATCAAATGTGAGCTTCATAAATTTGCAATGGTTGAATTTTATGAATTGTTTGTAAGCGTTCATGCATAAACTATACGATGTAAACTTTACAAGTTCACGTTAATTGAGCTTTGTGAATTTTCATAAAACTTTCTTGCGTAAACTATCAAACACGCCCTTCATAAATTTCACTTCATAAACTGAGTTTTATAAATGATTTATAAACTATTAAAAGTGTACTTCATAAATTTGCAATAATTGAGTTTTATGAATTGTTCCAAAACTTTTTGCACTCTTAATACTTGAGTTTATGAATTGTTTGTGAACTTTTTCCCGTAAGCTATCAAGCACACACTTAAATTCATAATATTTGAGTTGTATGAATCGCTCACAACCATGCGATAGATAAATGTGTTCTGCTAGTTTGCTCACTATTGTTTGTAATCATTGTTATGAACAAAAATGTATTCACGAACCACAACCAAATACATTAATTGTCAAACATGTGATTTGTAAATTAGTTCTGCAGCAACAACAACACGTTCTAGAATTCAGCCTACATCACATTTTTAAATAGTTCCTCTGTTTCTTCAAAACAACATACTTCTGAAATATTGTAGAGCGCGCACTCAAACGGTGTAGTAGATGGAGTGAAGCCTCCAGGAACTCACCACATACAGCTGCTTCCACAGGACAGACCACTCCTGCAGCGTGGAGGTGACCTCTGTGATGATGGGGTCCTCCAGCGGGACCACCGTCTCATATTGCCTGAACAGAAACAACAGACATTGAGCACAGGTTAGTTAAGTAGTTATGAATGAATACTGTATTGAAATAACATTCCTTGATTGATTCATTCATTATATACAGGATCTACCCATGCATCCATCTATCATCAAAGGTAGTTACTTAGTAATAATAAAAACCATAATAAAAATATGCAGTTTTATGCAGTATTATTTATACTCAGAAACATTTAGTTACAAGTAAATATTACTGTTTTTAAATATAAATAAAAAAGCATTTTTTTGTTTCTTTTTCCCCTTTTCTCAAAAATAGTAACTAATAATGAAAGATTACTATATTTAAATTAGTGCATCCAAAATAAAAGCTTTTTGTTATATAATATGTGTGTGTACTGTGCGTGTATATATAAATATAAACATATATACATACATGTTGAAATATGTACATGCATTTACATGTATTTATTAATTTTCATATAAATTATATCATGTTCAAATATATTTTATATATAAATGTAGCATTTGTTTCTTGAATATATACCTGCATGTGTGTTTATTGTACATAATAAATATCCACACAGTATATTTATAGCAAATAAAAATATTTATGTTGGATGCGAATAACACTAATTTAAATCCAAATAAAAATATAAAATATTTACATTTGTATGCATTAATTAATAGCATGAATTTATTTATAAACCAATTAATTTCTATAAATATGTAATATATTTATTACACAATGTACTTAGATATTAATAAAAAATACAACATAAATGAATTTTGGATGCATATAAAATAATCCAACGCAGAAAACAGCAAACACTGACCAGAGGACAGATCAATTACCCCCCATAACACAGACGCAGACACTTCAGCTTTCATCTTCCTATTCTGGTAGTAAATGTGATCAAACTGAGAAAGACTAAAGTACTAACAGTGTACTGTACACAGAGCTATCATCACAAACCAATCGTGCTAAATGACCCAGCTTCATCTTCCTGCTGTCGCATTAGCTCTTCCTGTCCATTCATCTCTTCATATCGTTATACATCCATCAGCCCTCACTGTCCTTCCTCTGTCCTTCTCTGACACACGCTGCAAACAGATTGAGCTCTTTGTCTCATTATCACATGTGTTCAATGTAACAGCTTTTCTCCTGGTTTTCTGGATTCTGATGAGACGCTGTCATTTGACGCTGGGACACGCAGAGCTTTAGAACTGAGCTAAGCTAAACTTATCGTCACAGCTATTCACACGGACAAGTCTTAAAGCAATGATTCTTAAACATTTTCCGGTGTTAGAGACCCTTATGAGTCCAAAATAGATTAAGAATTCAATACTAGGTTGCTGGGGGCTTCTGAGTGTTTCCTAGGGTGTTGCTAAGGCGTTCTGGGAGGTTGCTAGACAGTTTCTAGGCTAACCCGGGTTCTAGCAGCGAGATCCCGCTGGGAGTTCCTCTGCTCTCTTTCCTGCTCCATCTTTATACCGCATGACTTTCTCCCTGAAGCAGACTCAAACCTGTCAATGAATCGGTAAAAACGAAGCAATCCTTCCACTAAACAACATTCGGCTTTTTTTATCTACCCGATTTATGAAATACTGTATGCTAACGAATTGGCTAACTGACAGAAATGAGCTTTAAAAGCTACTTTGTTGGATTTAAAGGGTTACTCCGCTTTAAAAACTTTAATCACTTACTCCCATATCGCTTCAAACCCGTGAAAGCTGAAATAGTGCATCTTCCATCAGTGGTTCAATCTGTATTTTATGAAGTAACGGCAATACTTATATGAAAATAATAATAACAACTTTATTCAACAAATTCGTCACCGTAACCATAGGGTTATTCGGGAGAGTATCGCTCTCAGCCGCGTTCAGATACACGTATTTAAAAAATAAACGTATTTTTTTACATAAAAAAAACGTGAATACACGTTGAAGATGTATCCATGTGTCTCAGTTTGAACCCAGCAGATATTCTCCAAAATGGCGCTATAGAGACGAATTATTGAGTAAAGTTGTTATTTTTGCTTTCTTTCCGTACAAAAAGTAATCTCGTAGCTTCATACCGTTACGGTTGAACCACTGATGGCATATGGAGTATTCTGAAGAGACTTTTCTGACCCTGACAGTGTTCATTACTTGGCAGTCGATGGGACAAGCCTCCCGGTTTTCATCCACATTATCTTAAATTGTGTTCTGAAGACGAACAAAGCTTTTACGTGTTTGGAACGACATGCGATTGATACAATTTTAATTTTGGAGTGACGTGACCCCTTCACAAACACACATGCAGTGAAATATGCATTTGTTGTAATGTTTTTTTTTTGTTTGTTTGTTTTTTTTTTACATGAGATATGCAAAAAGCATCTGTATGTGTATCAAAAGTGATCTCAGTGCACAAACAACAATGTTGTATTTTATCAACAACTTTACAAAAAATGACTTTTACTATCATTAGGACATATTTTCTGCTTGTAAATCCTTGTGAAAAACAAATGCACTTCTAAAAGTACTAATATATATACTACAATATAATGAATAGTTAGACTGAAAAATCAACATTTGCTGACGTTATACTCTCAGGTCATCCATGATGTGCATGAGTTTATATCTTCATCAGATTTGGAGAAATGTAGCGTCACTTGTTTAGCAATGGATGCTCTGCGGTGAATGGGTGCCGTCAGAATAAGAGTCCAAACAGCTAATAAAAACATTACAATAACCCACACCGCTCCACTACAGTTAACATCCATGAACTGAAAATCTGTAGCAAATCTATCATTAAGAGGTTTAATCCATGACTTCTAGTCAAAATATGAGTCCATAAACCATAATAATGCTTTGTCCGGTTAAAATTTCTTGTTGTCCTCATCAGAATGATCTGGCGTATTTGTTTAAATGTGTTTTAGGCTGTTTTGGCTTGTAAACAGTGCTTGCCAGAAGCAAGCATTTAGAAAACGAATACGTCTTGAATGATTTCTGAACTGACGGACTGAAGGGGTGTTTGAGCTCTCTTACTGACGGCCATTCACTACAGCGGATCTGTTTCTTCTTCTCCGGACACTCAAAACTAAACAAAAACATGCTACTTACAGGAAAATTACAGTTTCAAAGTTAAAGTTTATTTTTTTATAAATTCATTTATCTATGTTGGAGATATTTGCCCCATTGGAAAGTAAGAACATGTTACATCCTCAGCTTTTTAAAAATACTTTTTAGATAAAAGTGTACTGTAAGCGTCCCATAAGACAACATCAACCTCTCTGATTCTCCATTAAATCAATTATCCTCCCAAAAAAGCGTTTGAATCCCAGGAGCTGATGGTCTCGCATCACACAGAGCTTCATATCTGCAGCACAGACTTGATAGAGAGAAATGTGAGTGAGGGATCTTTCAAAAGATGAAACCTCAGCATTTCAGGCATGTGGCGAAACTCATGAGCCAGCAGGAGAGGAGAAAGGGAATCAGAGGATTGAGATGAATGAATAATCCATCTCTCTCCCCATCGCCTTTCCTCGTCCAACCCATTTGTTCTGTATGGAGGGAGCAGCTTGATGTAATTCAGAATAAAGACACTTACCCCCTGTTCGTTACGACAGCCTTCTTCAAGTGGACGTAGCCGGCTGGGAAGATCCCCTGTGAAACAATAGGGAAGAGCGTTACTTCTCTGCTTCTGCGACTGTAAGCCTCCATGGAGAGAGCGAGCGAGTCTCTGCGAATGTGAGCGAGTAGAGGATGATTCAGTGGCCCTTCTTGACGCAGATCATGTCATAATCTTTTCTTGTTGTGCTCACATTGCTCGAGGCTGAATCAACCTCAGGAAGAACCCAGTTCCTCAACTAGACGTGTCAAAGCCCAAGAAGTCCCTTCAGAGAAGAGTTGTTTTTCTTAGACTGCTCATATCTGATCAGTGTAGAGAGTGTAGTGGAAATAAGGACAGATGAATATTAACCATCACGACGTAAAGAAATAGTTCGGTCATCATTTACTCATCTTCAAGTAGTTCCAAATCTGTATGAATTTCTTTGTTCTGCTGGACACACTTTTGAAGAAGGTTTGTAATCAGGTTGCTTTGGGTCACTGTTGACTTCCATAGTATTTTTTTCTTCTACTATTAAAGTCAATGGTGACCCAAAACAACCTGATTACAACTTCCTTCAAAATATCTTCCTTGTGTTTAGCAGAACTACTCAAGGGTGGGTGAACTATTCCTTTAAAGAGTAAACAAAAAAGACTTATCTGTATATATTTTTTTAAATATATACATTTTATTATTTACAGTAATTACATTTGTAATTACTGTTAAAATAATTACCTTTCGCCCATTTCATCTGAATTCCCTTATAGATGTTTCCCCTAATATTTCGTAGGTTAATAACAAAAAGAAAGACAACTTGTACACCGTAAAAAAATCCAATTTAACTATTTAAACAAGTAGTTTACGAAGTCAATGAATAAAACACAAAAAACATACATTTGTGACGGGATACAGTAAATTGTGTGACGAACGGACAATATTTGCAACAATAGTGTTTTCCGAGCAAATTTGACGGAACTCAATCACAACAATTTGTCAGGTCCACCAACGTTAACCCACTCTTCTGTTCTGTTTGTTTGTCAGACAAATTGGCAAATTTGATGTTGATTGGTCATATTGCCTGTCAATCAAACTCCCCCGGAAGGGTCAATTGTTTACAATTAACACAAGCAACAGAATGAATTGTTGAGATAATCTGGACAAATTTTATGAGAAATATTATAGTTCTCTGAATCTCTGGATTTTTTAATAGTTACATGTAGGTTTGGTAGTGAACTAAGTACACTTTGATCAGCAGACATGAGAGATTGTCTTTTTACCACTGCCTAAGTCTACAAAGCAAAAAAAAAAAAAAAATCTGAGTCACTCTTTACACCCTCTCAGTCAATAACTGCAATTGAGAAGAACACTTTCAAACCTCAAGAGTAATTCATTTCATTTCAGTCAAAGCTCTCAACTTCAGAAGAGATCAATCGGAGGGATTTAGGGCATCTAAAAAACGTAATTAATCACACAAGTGGCTTTAGAAGAATGAAGAAGACTTTAGCACAAAGCAAGAACATCCCACACCAACATCTCAGCTGAAGAATCCAGATGGTGGAGCTTCATGCCATGTACAGTTGTTGCCTAATTTTCTTCGCTGTTCGCTTTCAAAGGTCAGATTAATTAGTAATTGAGGACACCAAATGCTCTGGAACAAACCTCCATCTGCTGGAGGAAGGATTCCATGTGGATGACAAACCAGCATATGTTAGTATTCATGAGATGGGCGGTCACTCGCTAACCGCCGCTTTCAGTCATACATGAAGACCTACTGTTGTTTGAGAGCTCTTCTCATGTTCATAATGAAGAATTCATCAATGCATTACTTAAAAGACAAATCGTACTTATACCAACTGAACAAGCAACATGCCTTTGAAAGTATTATATATATATATATATATATATATATATACATACTGTATATGTATTTTCTGTATATATGTACTGTATATGTATTATTTATGTTTTTTGTCAGTGATTAACCACATTAGAGTGGTGGTGGTTGTTTAAAATGTGATAAATTTTCATTAAAAAATGTTTAATAAATGATAAAAGGCAGTGCAACAATTATAATCCCATTAATTTAATATACACACACATATTAAAGTGATAAGTTTGTGTTGTATTAAAGACAGTGTAAAAAACTTGAAGCAGACTCTTTGGTTTGATCAATAATTCAAGTTGAAGGCGTGGTGTGTGGCATTTCCAGACTGTGCATGAATCACACGCCGATCCACAGAAGGACTCTAGCATTGTCATTCTGTCTGCGCTCAGCATCCATTTTGGAGGCGGATAATACAGCTGCTCTGTATGAGCTGAACTAAGAGGAGATGTTATTGTAGGCCTGAGGCAGCACAGATGTGCTTGTGTGTGTGTGTGTTTGTGTACACATCATCTCCATCTGTTGAAACTCATGCTATCAGTGTATGTGTGTGTGCCTGAAGCATACAGTTTATTTTAATTATTTTTATCCTAAGCACCAGATCTGAGTGATGGAAATAAAGTAGCATGTGTCATGAAGAACAGGAACAATGACAGTTGAGTCAGCAAGAAACACTTCAAAACAGCAAAAAAACTTGATTA
>JAUMHP010000035.1:1786559-1799764 GCA_032361065.1 Enteromius trimaculatus | reverse complement strand
GCTGACCACTCACAACCTTTAAGATAGTGAGCTCTTCTTATTAAAACAAGCTGCTCTTACTATTCAGACGGGAGTTTAAAAAAAACCCTCACTAACCTGCTACATCAAACTCAATCTCTAACGTGACCTTATTGGCCAAAGCAGCATCCCGGAGCAGCTGATTGGCCTCTTCCAGCGTTCCGTCTTCTGTAGGAATTCCGTTGATGGACAAGACTCTGTCTCCAACCTGGAGAAGCCCACACCTGCCGATCAAAACAAGACAGAAGAACTAAAACGCTCATGTCATGTTCCCTTACACTTTTAATCTTCCACTTCTACGAACTATAAGTAACAGCTGATTCTCATTATTTTGCATCTACATGTCTACGCTCTCTCAGAGTAGACTGTTAGTTGAATAAGTTGTGTAAGTGTGTTGTGGACCCATCAAAATAAAGAAGATATTAGACCGTCTACTAATACTCTAATGACTGCTAGTTGACATGTATTTGCAAAGTTACTTACTGTTAGTAGAATATCTAACAATCAAACTTCAAACTATCAAACTTTCACACCTGAATAAATTCACTACTTTTGTTGAACACAAAAGAAGATATTTTAAAGAATGTAAGTAACCAAACAGTTGCTAGCATTGACTTCCATAGTATTCCTTTCACAATCAACATCTATCAACAACTGTTTGGTTACCAACATTCATAAATGACTACTGAATTATTGTGTATCCTGTGAACTATCTTATTAAATGGGCGGTTCCTGGCCAAAGCAGTGTGACTGAAAACTGATATCAAACATCAAAGATGTTTTTTTTCTCACACACAACAACAAAAATGCATAATTTACAGTATGTGTACTGTTTTCTTAGGTTTCCATATGCAAGCCCAGTGTCACTGTGGGACACCACGTGTGTATGAAAGAGAGCAACTGACCTGACATGCAATGACTTCCAGACCAAACACCACAAATGTCACACACGGCCACAGTACAACACAGCTCAACACACATCAGATCACTCGCTTCATGCTACAACAATCTCACACCAGGAACGACTGAGCTACAAAAACAAACAGAAGCGCACAATTACAAATCTGAACATGATTATAGAAAGTTCGTTTAGGGTCTCATGACACATCGTGAGTTCTTCTAAAACTCTTTAAAAAAAAAGAGAGGCACAAACAGTCCATCTTTAACATAAAAGTTTAAGCCTAGAGTTAGCAATCTTAAAGTTCTTCGGTCAAATAAAGTGAACAGCATAGAGCAAACGATTTGGTTCGTATTGAGGTTTTTAAATCTTGGAAAGTACACTTTGAGACCTTAGGCAAAAAAAAAACAAAAAAAACTGGCATGAATGAGACCCAAATCTGCTCTCCAATTAATCTCATGGTTGTGTAGGAAATTTGAGATGTTAAAGAGATTCTTTACTTCATTTGTCTTTCTAGCAGAATGACTTCCATTTTGGAGACCCTTCCTAAACATTTCCCTTCTTTTAAGAACAAAGTGTGACAAATTTCAACCTCTTAAATTAAAAATTAAAGTCTCTTTCTTAAACGTCGCTGATAAAAGGCTTTTCTTTTTCTTTTTGGAGTGTGAGTTTCCTGCTGAGTGTTGACCCAGATTCTGAGGTAGTATCACATCCAGCTTGATCATTCTCAAGTGTCTCTCTGTGATTCAGTCTACCCTGACTATGTCATAAGGCATAAAAAACCTGATATCGTTACAAGATCTGCTTGCATTTTTAATGGAATTTCAGTCCATTATGGCACCTTCTAGTGTTTATCTGTACTTGAGTGAGCGTGGGTGGCTGTGTTTGTGTACATGGCTGAGTGAACGCTTGGGCCGTACCTTTCGGCCGAGCTGTCCGGTTCTATGAAGCGGATAAGAGGGGGTGCAGAGAGGGTCTCCGTTGCAAATATTCCACCTTGCAGTTGAACCCCAAACCCATTCAGAGGGTCTCCTCTCAGAGTGACTTCACTGGACTCAGTGTGGACAATCTGACCACCAGGGCCCACAGAACTTGAGGCTAAAGACACAGCTGAACGGAGAGAGAAACCACCACAGAAATATCAAAAATGAATACAACTGGATTTTACCATTCTGCATGAATGTCTTCTAAAAATTTAACTTTCTTCCAAAACCTATACAAAATCCAAGATGGAGGAATGAAGTGAAGTAGAAGTACTCAGTAATTACAGAAAAAATGTAAAAAGAATGGATGAAAATGTTGTATATATTATATATATGAAGAGATGTATGTGCTATACGTGTTGTTTTTTCTGTAACTCTGTAAACAGAAGTTGGTTTAAATGACGAAAAAAGACTATTTACCCAATACATGTGTTACGCAACAATGCTTAGAACGTGAAGTTGTTAGCTTAGCAACATGCTAACTACACAGGTAAGTAAAATCTGTAACCTGGTCTCAAAAAAAGATGTACCTCTGCGCACTTTTTGTGCAATACTGTTTTTACATGCATTACTACACGTTTTGCTGCAGTTTTCAAGAAAAAAGTCTAAAACAAGTTCAATGTGTGAACCCTGGCACATTTTTATTACATTGATACAGATATGTATTGCGGCGCTTCAGAATTGATATGTCCATGGACTGTTGCTAAAAGCAAAAAGGTAACAGTAAATCCAACAAATCCAGAACACAGAAGGGGAAAACAGCACAATGATCGGCAACAGCTAAGCAGAAGCAGCTACTTACATACACCTGATAATGAGACAAAAGGGGAGGAGGAATTAATGGGCAACCGTGACAACAAACCACCTGGGAGGAGCCAAATGTTCATAATAAATATCCTGAACAGAGAACTGAGAGACAGACAAACAGTGAACATAGTCCGGGCTGGAGTGCCCTCTGGAGGCTTCAGCTCGTGACAGAGATAGTGTTAACACATGCAAAACTAATATAAAACCATTTGAATTTCAACTTCCTCTCACACAGATCTGCACGGTTATGTTGAACTGTAGTTACACAGGGTTGAACTGGATTGAATCTCTGTACTCCATGAGCTACTGAGCTATGTGAAAACACATACTGTAGATATGAAGCTGGATATGTGTGATGATAAGGTTAAAAAGCACCAGTTGTTTTGAAGTCACATGATATTCTTCAAGTAATTGTGCCGAAATTATGCTTTCTTAATCAAAACTCTGTGAATTTGTGTGTCTGAAGTCTTACTGCCTCTAGTGTTCATTTATTTTGGAAAATACAGTGCTATATACTTGTTGGTACATCTTTAGTGGCTTGCTAAAAAGTACAGGTACCAGGTACGTTTATGCCATGAGACCAAGTAGAAAAAATTAAAAGCAATAGATAAAAACAGCCTAATTAAAAATAGATGATTTACCCAATATCTGTCTGTGCTGTGTATTAACAGTGACTACAGTACTGTGTTGTCAGCTTATCAAACATGCTAACGCCTAGCATGTTTGCTCAGGGTTCAACACAAGTTCAACACAACATTGTGGTACCACACCGATGGACAATAAGATCGGGAGGTGGAAGGATGCTGGAAGAACTGTTGCTGGGATAGAGCAATGACTTCTGCTTATAAACACTTGAAATGATTTTTGACCAGACTGAACATTTAGGTTCCTCACAAAAGTACACCTGGAACGTGTACGCGCCATTACACCGTTAGCCATTAGCTTAGCAATAAGCTAACATCTAACTCTACTGTTAGGTAAAGTCATTCAGGAGAAGCCATTTAAAAACTACTTGCAGCATGTAGAGGTTTACAAATCAGTCACTAATGAGATGTCATGGAATGCATTCAAATGCTTTTAGGCCATGTTAAAACAGAAAACCCATCCAGTCACCTACAGGAGCTTTTGTGCTCTTTTTTCCTTTGTCGTCTCTTTAGCATGGAGTTCCGTGGGCTCATGGGAGGAGCGGCGCGGGGCAGCGTGCTGGAACCCTGGCTGGTCATGCCTGATGTGGTAGTGGACCCAGGAGAGAAGTTAGTGCAGACTACCGCTAGAGAGAACAGAGGAGAGAGAAAGTCAGGCGGTGTAGCTGCATTAAAAAAGAAAAAGTTAAATCAAAGAGATGGCAACGCTCCAAGAGACTGAGCAGCTCACTGCAGGTTAATGATCCATATTCTATTGCTCCCTTGCTAGTCTTTGCAGATCTATGCACTGAGCATTTGTTATTTAAGGGGACGTTATATTGGATTTGGAGGCAAACGATGGGAGGTGGATGTCTGGGTTAAGAACAATATTCCATATCAACGTAATGATATATAACATGTAAATGAAGATGGATGACTTCATCTAAAGAGGTAATGGCACTTTGTCAGTAAAAATGGCTTTTTGTTGCAGGAAACCCAAGCTAAAAAAAAAAAGCGAAATAAGCGTAGGATAAAAGTGGAGTCAGATTAGTGATATTTAGTGAAATAACAGAGCAAAAACAGATCAATAGTGTTGTGATGTATGATGCACAGGTTATAAACGATTCACACTTCTATTAGCCAGTGCAATAAATATGCTTAAACACACAAGAGAAACTTTCCCACTCTCAGGCAGAACTCCCTTTGCATGGACTAACCGCGAATTTAGACGAGGACTTTATTTCTTGTGAAGTTTCTTGTAATTAAGATTTTTAATTTGATTTATGTGACCAACTTGAACACAATTAAAAGCTGTGAGGAGATTTTTGCCCTCATGCAAAATGTGCAATGACTGGACATTGTCCACAATATTTCATGCAAATTTACGTGACCAACTTTACACAAACAAAATCTGTGAAGGGAACTTTTTTTGCTTATTGACACACATGTGCAGTTGTGCGGACTCCTATTTAAATGACTCGATAACCATCTACAAAATGTGTACAAATTCACAATACTGACTTGAACACAAGCAAAATCTGAAAGGGAAACTTTTTTGCTCTCATGTCAAACTCCTATTTGAATGACTTGATTTCAATTGGGAAATTCTGTTTACAAATATTGTTTGCTATATTTGTGCGAATTTGCATGAACAAATTTTTGTCCTCATCCAAAACTCCCAAATGTGTGGACAAATTTTTACAACTTAAAAACTAACAAAATCTACATGAGGTACTTTTTTATCTTCATGTGAAATGCCCAGTCGTGAAAAAAAATACATAAAAAACTGCATATTGTGCATGATATTTTGCATGATCAACCTTGGAGGAATATTTTTCACGTTGACGCAAAGCTCACAATCTATTTAAATGAGCAAACATGCCTGCAGAATTTCACCGAACGAATCAAATCTTCTTCATAAAGCATGGCAATAGCTCCAGAATAGTTACATTTGCAGTACTCCTGAGAGCTGGATGGGTTACTGGAAGCAGAGGTCCATGTGGAGGTCTTACAGTGACCAGGATGTTGAGAATGGCAGTAGTTCACACAGGGGTCCCAGCAGTGCGGGTGGTCACTTTTCTGAACTTTCACTAAACACAAAAAACAAATTACTAAATTGAAATATTAATTGCATGACTTTCAAAATAAATAAAAACAAAATGCAAATTACATTTCAATACAACATTCATGCACACACACACTCTATGTGGCGTTTTCTCTATATTGTTCTCATTAATCCATCATTTGGAGTCTTGAGGGTCTGTTGAAGTCGAGTGATAATATCCATCTCTAATACTGGTCTGTGGGAAATGATTGTGCATGAAAAACAATGAGGAAGCTCATCAACAAACAGGCTAATGAAGTCCTGCTGCTAGAGGCAGGCCGTGTAATTGAGTGCCTCTGTGCGTGCATGTGCTTGTTCTCATTTGTTCTGCAGTATCTGCAAGCTCTCATAATGCAGTAGGTCTGACAGGAGCAGAAATACTTCATTTAATGAAATAAACGAGCACACTTGAAACAAATCATGTATTACAGGGCAGTGGCTCACTACTGGTTTTGCTTCAGGAAGCAGATTCTGGACATCAAGAGATGACGCACTGCAAGGTCAAAAGGTCAAAATTGTGTATCAGAAAAACTAATATGAAATAATTCATATTACAATGAACTGCACCATTAGTAGATTTACCTAACTGGGTGTTTTGTTTTCTCTCATAATTGGAAATTTGATTTATTTATTCACGATTTCTGACTATTTCGTAACTGTGACTTTATTTGCTATAACTGCAGCTTCATTTTGTAGCTGACTTCATTTGCCATAATAATCTTTACTTCTCATAATTGAGACTTTATTTCTTGTATTTTTTATAACTGTGAAGACATTTCTTGTAATTGTGACTATAATATTTTGTAAGTTCCTCAAAAGCCACTATCGACTCATATTGTGTGATAACTGCAACTATTTTTTATTTTCCTGTAACTGACACTTTATATCTAGTAATTGCGATTGCTATTGAAATGATGTGAATTATTGCAACTACAGTATCTTTTAGCTGTGGCTTTTGACTTTTTATATGAGGGGGTTTGCATTGAAAAGGGTCACATACACTCTTCTTCACAACAAAAAACAAGCAGACCACAGCCCTAACCAAAACGATCCGTTTAATCGTGTTTTAATCGTAACCGTTACCTTTCTTGTAATTGCGACTGAGGTACTGGTAACTCTTCATAATTGTGAATTCTAATCATTTCATAGCATCTTAATTTCTTGTAACTACAGCTTTTATATCTGACAATCCTGATTTTTGATCTTAATAATTGTTATTTCTCCCAACTGCATGTTCATTTCTTGTATCTACAGATGTTTGAACTTATTACTGGAGCTAACATGCGTAGCGTGTAAGACAGATCCAGTTCTTTACCTTCTTTCTAGCTGGCTGACCACTTCCCCAAAATCGCTCTGCTAATCTTAAACCTGTCT
The DNA here is from genome assembly GCA_032361065.1 of Enteromius trimaculatus. Classification (NCBI taxonomy): domain Eukaryota; kingdom Metazoa; phylum Chordata; class Actinopteri; order Cypriniformes; family Cyprinidae; genus Enteromius; species Enteromius trimaculatus. The sequence goes on along the minus strand of JAUMHP010000035.1, from coordinate 1,792,957 downwards.
GTCTAGCTGGCAGCTGCTTTGTTGATGCTCTGTGGTGGTTTACCTGTTTAGACCATCAGCAAACCAGCTGCTATGTTCCAAAAATCAGGACCAACGTCCTTCCAGCAAGGTATTAATAATACGAAACGCCCTAACTAAATAATACCACACTCAACAACTTAGCTTAGCTTCCATCTCTGGAAAACCATAAGAAGCTTTAAATCTACGCACTACTTTTTTTAATCTTTTGTACATTACTAAACAAACCAAAAACTTCTGCACATATTAGCATTCTATTAGCATTATGTTTGTATGTTTTGCCACACAGAATGTGACGAGACATTAAGAAATGCCACTTTCAGACAGATTTTCACAAGCCAGGTTAAATACTGCTATCTGTTTGTCTGAGCGCCAATGAAGCATCTTCTAGCGTTTGAGGGCTAAATCCCTCTTCCTTGTGGCTTATGCTAAGCTCGTCTGCTATGTCTCTACGAAACACAACTCCGTCTCTTGATGTAGGAATTGAGAACACCAGGAACGATGACGCTAAAGTCTCCCACACAGGCTGATGTGACGGGAGCTTAATTTGAGTAAGAAGATTACAATACTGCTTTTTTAAGACCACGTCATTTATCTGAAACACGGAGTGAACCAGCAGGTGACTGACGCTAAGGTTATTAGCAGTGGGTTGGGATAATTTGGTAATAAATGGTATGTAGTTTAATTCTGTATTTGCAGAATGAAGACAGACAAGGGAATGATCTAGAGAAATCTGGACTACCATGTTTCATCCAAAGTGGGATGTGCCACATGGGTCAGTGGCATAAAGCCATCAATGCATTCCACACGGAATGACTTAAAACTAACTGACCTTGTAACCTCGTTTAGAAAAATAAATAAATAAAATAAAAAATACATTAAAAAATACATGCTCTATTGTTTGAGCGATAGAAATTCTAATCAAATGATTACAATAACTTATATATACATTTGCATATATTTGCATATGCACAATGAAAGTTTGCCAAAATATTGTCAGTTATGAAATAAGAGAAATCAAGTCTTAAACAAGAGAATTAAAGTTGCGATTATTATAACTGTAAATTTGAATACAGTATCTTGTAACTGGGAATTAATTCCCCATAATTGCTGCTATTCCTTGTAACTCATAATCGTGACATTATGTCTTATAATTTAAACTGTTTTATAACGGTTACTTTATTTCTCATAAATGAGACTTTATTGCAACTATATATCATAATTGTGATGATGCAATTGCAACTTTATTATTACTGTATATTAATTTCATGCCATTGTGACTGAAGTATCTTGCACCTGTTGCTTAATTTCTCTTTATTAATGTTATTTCTCATAATTGTGATTATATCACATTATCTTTCAGCATTTCTATCATCAGTTCAAGCTATTACATCTGTTCGAAACATTACACACTGAAAAATATCATACGGAAGGTAAATGTTTGCAAATTATTTAAATAAAATTGTTTAAAATTAGTCACCTAAATGTATTTAAATTCAATAATAATTCAATACATAATATTTTTCTTGAAAAATACAGCAGTAAAAGAAGAAGACACTTTAAAATGTTTTAACAGTTTTAAACATATGAAACCAACATGAATACAGATATCACCTTTCTAAAAATTTGGCACATTTAATTAAATTTTTTGTAGGTAATAATGCACACAATAAATGGCAAGGGCAAATCTGATTGCGAGCTTCAAACTTGTGTAATATAATATCATTGCTGCTAAAAGTGTCTACCAAATATGCACATATATTAAAATGCATATATGCTCTTCTACCTCTCTTTCAGTCCCCGGATCTCAGAGATGGCAATCCCCAAATGAGGTTGTCACCAGACAAACTTTCCCTAACAAGGTCAGCTTCAACATTAGCATATATAAATTCTGAATCGAAAATGTAGGAGTCATATGGCAAAATATCACACTCCATTATTTTCCTGGGTGAAGGTTCTATGTATTATTGACACGGCTCTGTGAGTGGGTGTCAGTTCCTGATTGAAGTCCTGCCGGAGCTGAAAGTTCACCCTCGCAAATATGTTTTTCCATCATTACAGCCTTCCACCTCCTCTCTCCATTCTCAGCGTGGCAGGGAATGACCTATATAGTGCCATGTGACAGCTCTGATGCTGAAAAACGAAACCACCTTACTTGTCCGTATCCATTAGGAACGTTTGTTCCTGTGCCCAAATATTTGGGCATCGGGCCTCTAATGGCATCACATACTGTTTGCGATGTGTGCGAGCAATGCATGGAATTCAAGAAGCCATCTTGGCGGGTTTAAAGCTTTGGTGGACATAATTTAATGCCACAAGCACAATCATGGTGGCAGAAGTGGGGCAGAAATTGGACTAGATGGAAATTGATAGGCATCTAGGGTTCTGGATGATTGCAGAACCAAAAATAGCAAGAACTTCAAAGTCAGCGTGAAAACGACCATCTGAAGTTTCAATGGCTTCTATGAGTGGAGTGTATCCGTGAAGTCATGCAACTGCATCTGGATTTCCATCCACAGCTACTAATGAGCGCAAAATTAGAATATCAGATAATGAGCATTATACAGAAACATGCATATCTCCAGAACCACCTCACAATTCGTACATTGAATTGCATACCTCCAATTATTTGCGTTAACCTTTTAAAAACCACCTCAAACGAGCGTCTATTTTTTTTCTCTTTTCTGTGATTTCATCACTCGTTTATTTATTTATTCTCAATTATTTACACATCAACCAACACAATATACCAAGCGCAGGAAGGGAAAGTCCTAAAAATGCATGTCTGTCCATGTTATCGTGGATTATAGACTATAATCCTGGCCACAAATTATTGTCTTGGATGGAGGTTTAACAAACACCCAGCATTTCACTTCATAAAAAATCCTTTAATATATGGACTGGAGTGCACTGCTTGTGGATTATTGTGATGTTTTCATCAGCTGTTTTGACTTCTGACGGCACCCATTCAATGCTGAGCAAATAATGTAACTACACTACACTTCTCCAAATCTGATGAAGAGACAAACTCATCTACATCATAAATGGCCTAAATTCAGATGTAAAAGTTAAAAACAGCCATCTAAAGTTTCAGCATCTTGTATAATTGGAGTCGTCCAATCATTGGGTGCATCCATAAAGTCATGCAATTATAGAAGATGTTTATACGCTCAATGATAATAAGCTATTGATTAGATTCTTGCTGCAAACAGTCCAAGAGCTCACGCAGGCTACTAATTCAGGCTTTTAGTGCAATGTGGTCTGCACGGTCGGACATCTGTTCATCTCCTGCATTTGCATATAAACGGTGCTGGAAATAACCAATCTGGGTCTGCGTCCACCACGTCTCGGTTTGATATCATGCCGTTTTCTAGGGTGAGCCGGTCTCCATGATTAAATCTGTCCTGCGGTCTAAAGCTCGTGGGGCGACATCAAGCAGAACGAGAAGCTAATTATATGAGATGACAGAGCAGTCTCGCCATCCATGCTTTCTCGTCCTCATTTGTGCATCCGAAGAGGATACATATGAAGCTTATATTGCTATAATTAGAGAGAGATTATTATGACCTCCTTTGGAATAAACAAATGGTTGCTATAGCCTTCGCAAAAAGTACTGTGGTTCAATATGATGGTCAAGAGCGAGTACCGTAATCGACTTATACAGTTAGGTTTTTCTATATACCTTGAAAACATAGAAAGATCACAATCATTATTTTAAAATTTAATTAATCATTAATTGATAAATAGAATTATGGTTTATTAGGTGGTTGCACCACATGACATATTTTACAGTTAAATGTTCAAAGCAGTGTTCATTTTGACAGCAGACATTAATTTAGTTTAGGCTAAAATGTTTAGTTTTAGTCGTATTTTAGCTCTTTTAATTGTTTTAGTGTAGTTTTAATCGACTACATCTATAATAAATTTAGCTAGCTAAAATCGAATGGGTTAAGTTACAGTGTAACACGTTTACATTAAGCATTTCTCTAAAATGTCTAAACTCATTATATAAGTTTGATATTGCGGTTTTATCATGATTGACCCTGATTTAACTGCAGTGACACACAACATGCCTTTATATTAAAATTCTCTAAAAGTCTCATAAAGAACAAGGACAATGGTTACCGATAGTTATATAGGCTCATTATGCATTCTTTATAACAAGTTGTTTACCACATTCTTCATTTTTTTTCATTTCTATAAATGAATTTAAATGATTCTTTTGGGCTACAAAAGTAATTCATTTAAGAGCAGTGAGCGTTGCTGGATTAACATCAATGCCTCGGACAACAGAATCTGAATTTGGCTGCTATCACTTTAAAACTGAATACATGGGTGCAATGTACTGATATATATTCTCCCTACTGTTTACACTGACTGCGTTTACATGAATACTGTGTGTGTATTTTTCATTCATACTGTACGACACGAAAGAGTAACATTCCTCGTGTGTGTTCGGTGCTCAGAAGTCACAAAATTGAGTCATCAAATTTATTGATATGCTCTCCTCTTACTCCCACATATTGGCATTTTATCAAACGTGCAGCTAGTCCATGTTAGCTTATGTAAACCTCCTAACTACAAAGCAGATATTGATTTGTAATCACTTCCCAAATCATCCCTCCCTAACAATTTTCCTCTCGTTTGGGTTCATTGTCGAAAATGCCAATACCTTTTCTTACTGAAAGATTTTGTCAAACTGTACTTCAGCACACTGTAGGACCAGGACAGTTGTATGACCCTTGTATATAAAAAATAAATTACAGACAGTTTTCCAGACACAGTTTAGGTGCGTTCCGAGATCAGCTTCAGCCATCTGTTGAAGACATCTCAGATTAAGCCTAATCCATGTCTGGAAAAGTGCAGCAGTCTCCACGTGTTGGCGTCTCTCACCAGTGTCCTGGGGTTTCCCGGGCAGGCGTGTTTGGTGTGCGGGGAGGATCTCTAGTTTGGTCAGATCGGTGGTGCTGGCCAGCAGCTGCGTGGCCTCCAGGACGGAGCAGTGCTCAGTGCTGGTGCCGTCTATAGACAGGATATGATCACCCACGTGTAACGCTCCGGACCTGAGACGCAAACAGAGAACTGCTAGAACTGTCATGAATGTGGGACGTGTTAAAAACAACATCAAAACTCACTCACTTTAGTTATTTTGGTTTGGTAACAACTTATGTGAATAGAAAAACAATTATTAACTTGTGCTTGTGTGTGTGTGTGTATGTGTGTGTGTGTAAAAAAGGTTTTGAGTTTAACATACAAAGTCATTTTACAAAATGACAAAACCTTTGTTTTAGCAGAAATCCCATGAAACTGCATTTTTTCATGAAAACATGCAATTTTGGTCAACACTATCTCACAACAAATTCATACAAGGTTTTACAAGGTGGCTAATTAATTAGTATAACCTCACTCGAACGGTTTTGCACGATATGTCTAGTCCCCAGTAACGCACAGGTTTAGGGCAGGGGTGAGGTGTAGGTACATTTCTTATGAATTTGAGGTCATAGAAATTAATACGCATTAGCCACCTCGTTATAAATGTAGGAACTGCCGTGAGATCTGGCGGCTTGGGTGTTTTTCCGAGCAGTTTGTGTAAGAACGTTACACGGTAGTGTTGGTGTTGGATGAAAGAGGCTCAGTGAGTGTGTACCTGTCCACCACACTGGCGGGCTTGATCTTGTCGATGACGATGGCCTGTTTGTTTCTGTGCATGGCGGTGGTCAGAGTGATTCCCAAACTGGCTCCTGGCGGCTTTGCAATCTCCACCAGCAGAGGACCTGAAGCGTTTGTCACCGAGTCTGAGGGCAGGTGATAAGGACAGACAAGGACAGTATTGTCACGCTCTGATTTCTAAACGGATCCTTTCTGAAGCTAACATTCAATAAAGAGTCTTTTTGGAAGTTTTATGCATCAAAAGTTTCTTTCAAACCTCTATTTTCTATGATATGACCTCTTTGAGTCTACGGTGGGCATTATGCTAATTGTGGCTAGCATAAATTAGCTTAACAGCATTGGTAAAGGCGTGAGAGTTATTTCTCTGCTCTTGAAGGTCAACAGCCTGCTGTTCATCCAGACAAAACAGTAAAGATGGTTAAAGGGGTCATATGATGTAGCTAAAAACAGCATTATTTTGTGTATTTGGTGTAATGTAATGTGTTTATGTGGTTTAAGGTGCAAAAAACATTATTGTTTCTCCTCTAAGCCCCGCCTCCTGAAACGGGTTGATTTGTACAAAGCTCAGCGTTCTAACAAAGTAGGTGTGCTCTGATTGGCCAGCTATCCAGTGCACTGTGATTGGCCCAATACCTCAAGCGTCTGATGGAAATGCTCCGCCCCCTTACCATAACGTGATGCTGCGTCCCGGCGCTACGACACCAAAACAA
>JAUMHP010000035.1:1758692-1777330 GCA_032361065.1 Enteromius trimaculatus | reverse complement strand
ACCATTGCCTGTTTGACTACACTGTTTAATAAAAGCCTGCAAATGGATTCCGATGCTTCCAGTGCTTCTTCGTCACAGTATTTAATATATTAGTATATAATATAAAATGTAATATATATATATGTTGTGTAAACAAAACGTTTATATAGGATGTGATTTACTTTTATTTTGGATATATAATTTATATAATTTGTACATGTATAATATTAAATTTACAAGATTTATATTGTATCATCACTTTTTTTTATTTGTATTTATATTGTTTATATTTGTTTTATCTTTGCAATTTATAACAAACTGTAAATATGGCAAAACTGTAAAAATAATCCATACATATACAGTCACCTAAAGGATTATTAGGAACACCTGTTTAATTTCTCACTAATGCAATCATCTAATCAACCAATCACATTTAGGGGTGTGGTCCTGGTCAAGACGATCTCCTGAACTCCAAGCTGAATGTCAGAATGGGAAAGGAAGGTGATTTGAGCAGATCTGAGCGTGGCATGGTGCCAGACGGGCCGGTCTGAGTTACTGGGATTTTCACGCACAACCACTTCTAGAGTTTACAAAGAATGGTGTGAAAAGGGAAAAACCTCCAGTATGCGGCGGTCCTGTGGGAGAAAATGCCTTGTTGATGCTCGAGGTCAGAGGAGAATGGGCCGACTGATTCAAGCTGATAGAAGAGCAGCTCTGACTGAAATAAGCACTCGTTACAACCGAGGTATGCAGCAAAGCATTTGTGAAGCCACAACACGCACAACCTTGAGGAGCATGGGCTACAACAGCAGAAGACCCCCCCGGGGACCACTCATCTCCACTACAAAGAGGAAAAAGAGGCTACAGTTTACACAAGCTCACCAAAACTGGACAGCTGAAGACTGGAAAAATGTTGCCTGGTCTGATGAGTCTGGATTTGTGTTGAGACATTCAATGGTAGAGTCAGAGTTTGGTGTAAACTCCACAGTCTGGAGCCACCAGCAGAATCCCCGGAGAATCCACGACCAAAGCCCACATCTCCAGAGATCGTGCAAGCACTGGTAGAACCTCCGCGGTGGGGACCGGAGAGACTTAGAGAGACTGGAGCTAGGGCTGGGCGATTATACGATCTCGATTTGTGATCGCGATCAAATTATGTTCGATCACGGTGATCAGCAGTGGGTGTACTTTCTCGATCACGTGCATAACATGCTGCAGTAAAGTGCACGACAACAAATCACAACCCGCTTTCCTGGCACCGCGTCTGCTAGAGTTGTGACGTTCGCGAACGAACCGATTCTTTTGAACGGCTCATAAAGATGAACGATGGGAGCCGAGTCGCGGCCGTTCTTTCTGGCCTTATTTTCCTATGGGTGTTTCACACAGATGCACACAAAATATCTCCTCTGCACATAATATTTACAAATATTGTTGTATTTATAATTTAATAATAACTAGGTTTTATATTTACAAATTTGTATATACATATATATATAAATCAAAGTAATATGTGCATTTATAATAGTACTCTTTACCTTTAATATTAAACATTTTTAGAATAATACTAGTTTTGGTGTATAAAGCATAGTAATATTTTAGTTATGGATTATGGTAAATATTTATTTACTGTATAAAACATAATGCCATACTACAAGCCTTTTTTGTATAGTAATTTATTAAATAATAATAATAATAATAATAATGATAAATAATGAATAATTTCAAGTTTTTCACACCATTTCCTCACAAGGACTACAGACAAATACTACTAAATTAAATGAAGCACAATTCTATATATATATATATATAAATGACTACCAGCACTGAATGTGAGCAGCTGTGATAACTTTTCCCAGCGAGGTGTGTATTGGTGTATTGTGTCGGGGGAGGATATCACAAGCAGAGGGACAGGAGACAAAAACAACAATAGGCATGAAGACCGAGTCTCAGTTAAACCCTGCGGAGATAGTCAAGCAGCTTTTGTGGCTTAAAAAAAAGAAAGGGTAGAAAAAAGGCAGAGACATAAAAGAATATCATTTATGAAAGGCTCAAGTAAAATCCAATCCTTTCTTGCAGTTTGTCTCGAACCAGGGCAAAACCTGCTGCTAAGAAAAACTTCCTAGAGAGAGGAAAACCACGGGAGCTTTAATTCAATGTGATCGATGTAACGCTAAACAGATTCCTCAGACAGGCTCTATTGATCACGTAAAGAGCTGAACGCTTCACGGCAATCATCTGTCATCTTCTGGAGGTCTAATATGACGTGGGGAGAGATGGCTCTGTAATCATGGGAATTATGGGAAGGATACCGTGTCGTTATGTAAGGACTGTATTCTGTATTTTCATTCTGGAAGCTGAAACCATACACAAGCTTTTTTATTGCTCAAATATGATGAAGGAAAACAGCACATTACGAAAGATAAAAGAGTGTTTCATAATTTTATCAAAAATGCAGTAGTTTTTACTGCTAGTGTTACTGTTTTTAAATAGTATTAAATAAATATTAGCTTACAAAACTTAAAAATCAGGGGAAAAACTGAAATAAATTCTGTATTATAAATAAATATTAGACTACAAAAAAATACAATAAAATCTATTTAGTTTGAAGTAAAATGACTGTAAAATGAAAGTATACAAAAAGTAAAATATAAATATTAACATGAACAATAATCATAGCATGTAACTAAAGTACTAAAACGCTGATTTAAATATCAACTAACACTATAATAGCTAATAAATAAAATATATAAAAAATAAAATGACATGAATATTAGATTTAAAACTAATTTAAAAAATGAAGAGAAATAAATTAAGGATGAAGTACTGAAATTATATAAAAAAAAAAATGTATTTAAAGCAAAATAAAAATAAAAAATTGCAAAGCAGGTAAAAAATAATACAAATATAATTCCAAGTTCAATAAATACTATAATAGTATATAAATAATTCCAAAATAACCCTTAGTTCCCTTCAAACACCCGTGCCAGTGAACAGTGTGTACTAGTTTAGTACAAGAAACCTGACCACGGTTTAAAAAAAAAATGAAATACAAAATTCTTTGTGGTAAATGTGGTAAAGATTGTGGTAAATGTTGTAACTGAAAAAAAAAACCACATGCTAATGCTATAAAGCCTCTTGTGGTAACACTGAGGAAGTAGTGTGTACTTGTGTTGTTTATGAACTGATGTCTGTAATTTTGGAAAGTAACAACATATAAAATTAGCATGTATGTATTTGCAGAGAGCATGTTTTGTCCTTGCTAAAAGCTAATTTACTGGGAGTGCTCATTTCGTCAAACACAACCCTCTGTAATCAGGCTAAAAACTCAGGTTTCTCTCTCCCTCAGTGCTCTTGCATCCTTCACAAAAGTACGCTAACGCCTAGCGGTGCATTTCAGCTAAGCTATGAAAGATGCTTTAGCTGCAGTTTCCGTGGCCTCCTGCCAGTTTCACAGTACAGTGAATGGGGTTAGACGCTTGCCGTCTCAACACAAGCTTTCATCTTGGATTATATTCTTCATCTCGGCGAGTGGAGAGTCTGCTACTCCTGCCCTAGAGCTCTCTTTAGCGTCCGCCCACCACTGCACAAAAAAACAGAGAAGCTCCCCACAGACATCTCTCTTGAACATCATCACACCGATAATTCAGATTCCTCATGTTCCACTTGTGTGGCAGAGGGGCAGATCAGGAAAGCGTGAGTGCTCACATGAGACAGATCTGCCAGTTCGAGTCAAAGGTTGAGAGGGAAAAGATCCTTTCGCACTCCACTGGGCCGCATGGAAGCTTTGCACCGATCACCAATGCTTAAAATCACGAGTGCTGCGATGCTTTCCCCCGAAACACACCTGCTCGCTCTCAAAATCTCTCCAGAATTCACTATTACTCATAATATTACTTACACATCATAAATTAAACACTACCCAAAATCACTGTGGTGTTACTGTGCTTTTTGGTACATCTGGACACTACCACTACTGTTTGGGAAATGTACCATGGTGGAATTGTGGTATTAATAGGATGGTATGCCATGGTATGAATTATCATGCTTAGACACTCTCAGAAATAAAGGTACAAACCCAGATAGCACATGGACGTCTGCAGATCTCTTGATCTGGAAAGCATCTGCTGTCTACAAACGCCTAGCAGACGTCTTACACATGTCAGTTTTACATACTTTCTAAATCATTAACATCTTAAAGACATCTAATAGACGTCTGTTTGACATCTAAAAGGAGACGTCCAATAGATGTACAGCAGATGAGCAAACAACCTAAATAATACGTCTCGCAGATGTAAATGCAGACGTCAAACAGATGTCTCTGTGCTATCACAGAAAGCTGTCACTAAGACGGTACCTTCTCATAAAGTACACTTTTGTACCTATTAGGTTCAAATATGTATACTTTACTAATATGTACCTTTAAGGTAACTTTAGATACAAACATGTACCTTTTGAGACGGTACCGCCCCAGTCACAGCTTTTCTGAGAGTCATTACTTACAATAAAGTACAATGGTACAACCGTGATGCTTTTAGACATTGCACTATGGTATTAACAGTCCTATTTGAGAAATATACCATAGTAGAATCATGGTGACTACTATATAACGCAATGGTACATGAATTGTAGCCCTATTTATATGTTGAATTAACACAGTATTATTGTTTATGGTACAGTAGCGAGTCTGCCATGTACCGTTGCATTCCTATGATTTTTGGACATGTACCATGATAATGCAGAATTTTTTGGATGTTGTACCATAGAGTTTTTTGTACATCTACCATGTAAGTGATTTCAAGTATCTTGACAAGGGATGGGAATTGATAGGATTTTTCCGATTCCAATTCCATTTTCGATTCTTCTTAATGATTCGATTCTTTATCGATTCCCTTATCGATTCTCATTTGGAAGAAAAGGGACAACAAATTGTTGATTAGCATCACCAATGAAAACATTTATTAAATAATGAAATAAATATTCTTCTGTAAAATTAACAAAATACAACATTATTTTGTGGCAATTCTACTCTGACTCTGAGCCAGACTCTGTGTCTCGTGATGGTCATCTAAATGTAATGCTTGAGAAGGCATTCATTTAACCTTAACCGTTACTAACAGTAAGTTTTACACAGCTAGTTTGATGGCAGTGTTTGTTAGTTAATCAGTTTTATTAGCCGAGGACAGGCTAACGTTGTTGCTGCCGCCGCCGCTGCCGGGTTAAGAACTGTTAATCCGCTCCGGATCGAAAACGCAACATTCTTTTATTGTTATTACATGCTGTGTGCGCAAATGTTTTAGCGTGTTAGTGGTGTTTCCTCCTTTTGAGGAAATATCTGCGCTGCAAGTATTGCAAGTTGCCCTATTTTCGTCTTTTTTGCTGAAATACAACCAGACTTTTGAGCATTTGTTCCGCTTGTTCCGTTGATGACGTCATTCGTGCCCACTGGAATCGTTAAGGGAATCGTTTGCAAAATTCCTTGCAAAAGGAATTGAAACACTGGGAACCGGTTCTCAACAAGAACCGGTTTTCGATTCCCATCCCTAATCTTGAATACTATATAAATACCATTGTTGACCATATATGACTACATTATTAAAAGGTGCTGTATTTAACTCTACTATAGAATAAAATACCATAATATGTTTGCAGATATTTAAGAAACATGCTAAGCTAACATGCTTGTTTATCTGAAAAACAATGCTACAGCCAGTTATTCTCTGTTGAAAATGTGCGTTCAGGACCAGAATACCAGTCTTTGTTTTGGTTTGTGAAACCCACCCCCTGCCAGTTTACCCAGCTGTATTTCAGCAACCGGGTTACTAGCTAGCGGAAAATACAGCGTATTTCATTTCAGTCATCGTCATGTGCGCTCGTTCCTGTTGGTGTTGCCAACCTGCCAGAATGAAAATATATATTTCCAGTATATTTAGAATTTGGACTACAATACTCAATTCTACAGCACCTTTAATTCAGTCATGGTGACATCATGCTGAATAAAATGGGCTGATTGTCATTTATTGTGTTAGTTCCAAAATCAACTACATCTTGCCCATTGAGACAAAATCTAACATAATGGTACCATGGCTTCTTAGATATGTTGCTATGTTAATACAATGGTGTTTATTGGACAATATGATCACTTACAACACCATGTACCATTGTACGACAATTAATTTTTGGACATTGAAACACTGTACTACTACTACCATATTATTTTTGGAAATGTACCATGGTATATCATGTTATTTACTGTTATAAGTACTGAATAAAAAAACATGGAACATGAATTTCAGTACCATTTCAATACATCATTTTTTGGATGTTGTGGGGTCTTTGGTTATAGTGACATCATAATGGATAAAAGTTGACCGAAACATCTAACCGTTAGATAATTTTCACCAAAATAAAATCGTGTCTGAGGGTCAGGTGTAAGCCTTTGACTGTATGAAAGCTGAAGGTTTGTTCTGAAGAGATGAGAATAGGTTGGATGTTCTTTTAAATGATACGCAGACATCAAACTCGAAGCGACAGGCCCCTGCAGCCAGAATGACAGAACGCGTCGTGGTTCCTCTTCTTGATCTTGTATCTCGGAGCCACAAAGCAAGTCATCTAGAAAGGCAGACTTACTCTGAATAATGGCCATTATGTGGGAAGTAAACAGCAGAAAGGCACAGTAATGAGTGCTAGAGACGGCTGAACGCAAACTACTGCGCTGGGAGTCGAGGGGAAAGTCTCAGTGAAAGCTATTTTAATCACATTCACTAAAATATTACTCCTAAAGACCCCATTAAATCAAGTATTGTGGTTTTCAGTCCATTTCTGTTAGAATTGAGCTTCTGCATTCTAGTGTAAAAGTGGAAAGCAGAATTAGCCTTATCTTACCTTTCAAATTCAGAATCGCAAACGAGTTTCTTAACTCGACTGTTGAGGCTAACAGACAACGCTGACAATAGCACGGTACATAAAACATCTGCTAACAGATCACAGAAACACGCTGAGACCAAATGACGTTAATAAATATGCAGAATGACCCATAACAGTGACAAGCTTAGCTTTAGCACACTGAAACCGCTATCGCTAACTGCTGCAGACTCATTCGTGCGGTTGTGTACTGTTTAATGGCCATCTGCCTTATTTTTTCAGAATAAGCCATTTCACACGGTTACCCTTGCACTAAAAACAGATTTCACAAACATGCAGGTGACAAGCTTCTACAGGCTTGATCCGCTGAACAGTGACAACAGCTGTTAGAACAATACTAAAGCCACAGTTTTCAGTGCTGATTTGATAGAAAGCTGCCTGCTTATGGGTAATATAATGCAGCTGAGAATGTGATATAGGCTTATGTAATCATTTTGATTACAGCAAATGAGACGCATACTTCAGCTGACATTTCTTCCGTTCGGGCTAAAACCCTTTTATCAACTGACCAAGCACAGTTTTTCATGAACTACAGAAACACTATGAAGGTCTTCACATATTAAAAGTCCTGTCCACCTTTCACACTCAATAAACCAGAAACAGCTTATAAAACCTTGCCATCAACAGATGTACACAGGCCGACAGTCAATATGGGTATTGATAAAGATGTACAACATTGTTTTGTCTTTTCATATAAGCTATGTCCTATGCAACGGAAATATAAAGGACATAAATATTCTCTGTCGTTAACAATGCATTGTAGCACTGGAAACATGCCGTCCAGTCTGTCCTCTTAGTTAACACTAATTACACGCTTTGCTTCCTGTACATTTATAGCGTCCTCTTTATCTTCATCCTTTACTTAAACCCTCATAATTGCCATGGCATCCCCTCTGTAAACAATAGCTTTCAACTTCATTTATTAATTACTCTAACAAAGTTAAAATAGCGCTGCGGAGCTTGAGAAAGTAAGATGAGCACAGTGTGTTTCTGAAAACACAGATAAAAACAAGAGAGTAGCTTAGTTCATAAAAGCAGTTATTTACACAACCCTCCAATAAGTATAATAAAAGGTTAAGTCACGATGTTGCCAGTTTTAAAATGAAAACGCTGTAGTGTAAAGAGGAATCCACTAAAAATGTAACAATAATGAATGCCGTTTTTCAGAAAGTTAGACTAAAGATAAAATTGAGTGAGGTTTTCCAAAAATGTGGAGTTTGCTGGTAATAAGTTACCTTTGTAAGAACACTCTCGGACCAATGCAGGAAGATGAAGAGAGCGATAGTGCCAGCGAGAGATACAGGAGATAGCCTGCCCATACATTTAGTTTTGTAGACATTTATTGTCCGAGCCTGACAGTGGTTTTGGTCACTGCAGACACTCGGACAGTTATTTCATTTATCTCCACAGATAAATGAACCGAGGCAAATGTATTGAGCTGTAGGAAGTGTCACGCTTTACTATCTGTGTCGGCTATCGGACACTTTCTAGTAATTAAAGATTGCGGATGGGATTTTTTTTAAGGTTCAGAGAGTGGGGTTTTTGGAGAGAGATTGTGTTGTAAACTTTTATAGTTTACTTAACTTAGAACTTGCGATAAATCGATAGAAGTACTATATATTTGAGGATGTCTTCTATCCATTGATATTTTAAGTAAGCATCAGTAACATGTTATAAAAATATGACTTGAAAAAACAAGTGTGCAGTTCTGTTAAAATGTAGTGCTATAGCTGGATATCTCTGAAACTGACAAACAAACAACAAATTCTGTAGTGGTTTTACTGGTTATAATGGGAATATAACTGGTCACCTTCTATTGGTGGCTTGTCAAAACCAATAATTAATATCCTAAATAATAATTTAATTGGTCAAAAGTTGATGTCTTGTAATGTTTGTAGTGTCTGTCTGTATTTTGTGATGGTTCTATAGTTTTTTCCAGCAGGTTTGTAACGTCTGAGAGCGCTAGCTGTTATTTGGTTAGGATGGTAACACCTGAAGAGAGCTAGCTGTCAGTATTGCAATTCGTCTCAAAAGGCACTTAGCTTTAAATTTAGTTTAGTTCAACCAAAAAAAATTACAATTATAACCTCATGTCGTTCCAAACCAGCAAGACCTTCGTTCATCATCTGAACACAAATTACGATAGATTTGATGAAGTCCAAGAGCTGTCTGACCCTGCATAGACACATGTTCAAGAGCCAGAAAGGAAGTGAGGACATCGTTAAAATAGTCCACGTGACATCGGTGGTTCAACAAGTTCTTCAGATACTCTCACAGGCTTACAGGTTTATAAAATGCTAACTTTGTAATGTCGTGTTAGCTAACAACTTTGTTCTGTTATAACTATAAAGATAACGATACTAGCATCCACACCAGCGAATGATATCATCTGTTTATAAGTGTGTGTGCGTCTCCAGCTCGTGATAGCAGAACGGATTCTGATTGGCTGTCGATGTTTGTATAGCTCATCATCCTTTCTCTGTGCGTTGATCATCATAGCTGTGGCGTGGATCTGCTATTCTCTAATATTAGCCTGATTTTTAGAACTATATCTTCATCGTTATCTTTATAGTTATAGGCTTGGTGTGAGCGTTTAGCAGATATGGATTTGACAGCTTCAGAACACAAACAAACAGCTGCTAACGAGGCTATGCTAATCTCACCTCGCTGCTTATGAAACGGTGTTTTCCCGCACGGCTTCGACCTCGCACAGCGATCAATGTCCCACTGAGCTGAGAACGATGTCATTCGTGTTCGTAAAAAGACGTTTAACCGTAAATCACAGAATAATTTGTCTCCCCAAGAGAACACAAGCAACTGCTAGTCAGTGAGAACGCTTTAAAGGTTAAACGCTGCGACTCGTCATAACCGGCTGCAGATGTCAGCGCGAAAGAGCACCGCCGTATGTTTGTGAACTAGCTGAACCCTACATCTCTGACTAAGTGATGAACGGCAGGCCGTCTTTCACAGGAGCTGTGTTCGTCTGTGTTTACAGAACACTGCCTCTCAGAGCAATCAGGCCCCAGCAGGCTTTGCAGCGCTAAACCAAGCTAACCCCGCTGCCGCTCATCACCATGTCACGTCCGAGTCACAAAACACTGACAGCACCACACCAAGCCACTCATGGGAAACAGGACAGGAAATAAACATTATCACCCACTGAAAACCAAGCTGTATTCATCTGCTTGGGTGAGTCATCAAATCACATTACCCACAATTCCAAAGAGTGACCTAGATGAAGATTAGCTAATGTTGCTGGCACACAAAAAAACATATTCAGTACCGTGTGTTTAGAGTCACATATATATAGCCGTTTCTTTCCCATGATGCTCTGAAAGGGAAGAAAGTATGAAGATATGTGAGGAAGTAGTGATTTGATTGGTTGTGAATCATATTTGTTGATGATCCGGGCTGTTATACGCTTCATAAGCACACAAGCCTGTGGGACAATCTGGCAAAATGTCGCGCTCAGGAAAAACTAGCCAAGCATATGAATTAAACACTTCACCACATGCTGAAACAACCCATGATTAGGAGGAATCTGGCCATCAGCGTGAGTATGCTAATTATCAAACATGCTCAGGTTATCCCATTTTCATAATGTACAGTAATTATCATTTAGGATCTAAAATTGAAGGCTTGGTTCATCCAAAAACCAAAATTCATGAAGCTCATGCTAACCCATGCTAACAATGTCATGTCTTTCTTCTGTGGAAGGCAAAATGTGATGTAATATATGTAATATTTAATGCTGGGACTGGATGACTGAAATAATGTGTACTGTATTACGCATGTATAAATGCACACACACATGCATGGATATATTTCAGAAGAATGTTATATTTATATATCAAATACATTTATTGATAATATAAATTACATGTAAATATTTTCACAATATATAGTGTATGTGTGTGCATTTATACATGCATAATAAATATACACAGAATATATAATGCAAGTTATTTTGGATGTGATTAATCGTTTGATAGCATGGCTTAATGCATACTGAACATCATGAGTGCTCTAACAGGTACAGAGTCTTGCTTAATCTCATCCAAATGAATATATTTCCCCCATGAAGGAAACGAACCCTAATCGTTCTCAGTGCAGTTTATCAGTTCAGCCAAACTGTCCCCGAGAGCTTCATGGATGAGTGCATGCTTACAGTTATTGCAGGACAGATTACAAGATCAAGAAGAGGTTTAATATATTGTAGAAGATGTGTCAAAGACGATTCTGTCTCTGGGAGTGTTTTATTAGCAGTCATGCTACCGCTCATTCACCAGACAGTGAAGCACACACCTCTTCATTACCGCATCTGCTTGTTCCCATGATACCCCAGAGTCCTCAGCGTTCCCGAAGCCCAATATCAGGCTCTTCCGAGGAGCTGGAGAGACGTGGACTCCCGGCGCTAAAGAGCACGCGTGTGTTTTCAGCGTCGTTTGTAGAAGCGGTGAACTGATAGGAGTGGGATGTTAGCCCGAGGGATTTGTAAAGTGTGGCAACAAAGTAGATTATGCAAATTGAACAAGTTATCTTGATCGGTTCTGAAAATAGATGGGAAGCTGGGAAAACGAACTTGAGTGGAGTTCGGGGGGTGTTAGCGGCTTCAAGGTCTCAGTCTTTTTGATACTTTAATTAATTTAATGTGTATTTAACCCAAACGAATCACCTGGAGCAGATTTACTCAAGACTGCAGATATAATGTTTTAAAGTTCAATTCACACACAGGTCACGGTGAAATGATCTGAATACACCTCTATATAACGAGAACATCGGTAAACTCTCAACTAAAGTTCTTTTTGATATTTTGGGCAGCATCGTGTAAAAATACCATATACTGATATAATGCTGAATAAAAACCAAACTTATTCAAAATATAATGTTGTTGTTATTATTACTACTACTTTTATTTATAATAAAAACTGTTTTGTTAAAATATTTATAATATGTAAAATATTAACTTGTTTGCAATAAATAAATAAATGAATAAATAAACATAACAACAATATTTAATATTAGTATTAGCATATTATATATATGTAAAACTTTTGTTCACCATATGATGCACAATGTATTAACACAATATATTAATAATTATTGTATTAACTGCACTGAAATATCAGATGATGATAATAATAATGAAGAACACATAAAAAAATGGTAAAATCTTCAAAACCTAAACCATCTGGAATAAGAGTAATTAAGATTAAAGAGATTACAGTGATTAAAATGATGAAGATTTGTTCATTTGACTGATTGTCTTGCATGAACTGAACGTCACTCAGAGGGGTTTGTAAAGTCTAGTGATCTATTATTATGAATGCAATATTGATGTGCGCATGCGCAGGAAGCCCGGGTAGGATAATCTGACGGCTAGGATAAAATGTCGGAACAACGGCTCACTCTGGTGTCCGAGTTAAGACACCACTTCAGTCTGTGTGACACGCTGCTGTCAATCAACTGTTCTTATTACATTAAAACAAAACTACCTGTGGATGTTTATCATTGTAGGGTGGTTGTGTACACACACTCCCAACACACACTTCAGTCCAAACAGCTTGAAAAAGTGCACGTGGCACCGGACGACCCCTTTAATGCACTGGATTCTTAATGTTTCATATTAAATAAACTCATATGACTGCATTCACTAACAAACACATATAACCTCAGCACATTCACAAGCAGCCAGTACAAGAAATTATTGTAGAGACAACCTTTTTGTGATTTGTCAAACAATGTTTGCTATGACTGGACTTCAGCGACAGGGCACAACCCTTTGATATTTAACATACATGTGATTCCAGAGCCTTCTAAAAATAGGAGGAGGAAGACGACGGCTCTATAGCGTTCTGCTCTCAGACACCAGGCAGAGGAAATATTTCTCAAATGCCAATTCAAATGGCAACAGCATACACAAATATAAATAATAAAAATAAATAACATAACAAAATGAAATAACGCTAAATAAAATAATGCATCATTATAATATTGATCAGAAGATTGATAAACAATAATAATAAAATAAAAGCCAAAACCTGGTTCAGAAACCAAGGTCTTCATGCATCTACGATCAGTTGTGCAGGAACTAAAGACGGGAACGTGTCCAGAGACACTGCTGCAGATATGATCAGGCAATGCTTCCTCTAAATGCACACACACACTGTCTGCTAACCGCATTCATTCGCACTATTCTAATTCATCTGGGTTCTTATGATTAATGGGAGCTCTCGTCGTGGAATTCAAACAGTGATAAGGAAAGAGGATTAGCTCCTGAATGAGAATAAAAATGCAGTTTTTCTCCTTGTTCTTCTGAGTGTTTCAACAACATCTTTGGTCAGCGCTGAATTAACTGTATATGCATCCCTTCTGTCTTCACACAGTGTCTCTTTTTAGAATGTGACACTCTCACCTCTCTGCATGAGATCGTGAGATGCACAGGAGATGACAAAGTTTGAGGCGAGTTAAGCGACTCCCCTTTAGTCCCCTGGGCTATGAACATTCAGTCGTTCAACTTCAACTCAAGACACATCAGCATGTGTATGACAATATCTCTCCCACTGCTGAGGAACATCACTGTAGATCAAGATGCAGAGGATTGCCTCAGGGGCACAACTCAATTTCAGTACCTCAAGGCTCTGTACTGGGGCACATCTCATTTCGCGTGGACTTCATTATACAGTAGACAGGGGCTCAGGAATACCTCAAGGCTATGTTCCTGTTGTGCAATAATCATTTATAAATTAATATATAAATTAATAAATAAATGTGTGTTGTAACTTAACATAGACTATGTGTGAAATGAAAATACAAGACTTTTAGAAAAATGTTGAAAGAATTTAACTTTTTTATTAATAACTTCATAATTTACAAATTAATTAACAATTAAATGATCTGAAACAATAATTGTTCTGTATCATGTAAATATGTTCAGTTAGAAATGTTTCAGGAAAAAAAGCATAAATATTTATTAATAAATTGGCATTTTTACATTAGAAGTTGCATTGCTGTGTTAAAAACAGAAATATGTATAAAAAGTGAAATGATTTCAAATTCACCATGTTCATTTTAGTGTGATACTGAGGCATTACTACCATACAAATGAGAAAGCATCTGGCTTTTAGAAATGGAAATAAGATAAAAAGTAATACATTTTTAATAAAATAATGTGACAATGCAACACAATTGTTTTTAGATATATTACGACATAAAAAGTACTGCAGAACAGCAATCACAGAGCATTTACCGGGGAGAGCCTCAGGGCTATATCCTGGGGCACAGCATTTTAGACCTAATTCCAGACACGAAGCAAGGAAAACACATGACAGCTGATGAACACGTGGCTTCAGAGCAGCGAACGCGGTCACTCGTGGAGAACTGACGGAGCTGGTGTGTATTACGCACACCCTCGAGCTTCATGCGCGCGTTTACCACTACAACCGATAAACTCCATCTATAAGTCTGCAATCCGCTCACTTACCTTCGTCGTGCATTCTCTGCAGGCAGAAAGTCAGGTTTCTCCTCCAGCTTGGCATGGCAGATAACTAAGAGTAATGCGTTATGCGGAGAGAGGCGGAAACGGACGCGCGCTTGTGGTGATGGTGGTGATGGAGAGGAAGCAGTGGTCAGATCCTGTGGTGTTCCTGCAGTGGTCCATGAGGCATGAGCATCAGCTGTCCCTCCTGAGAGTGTCACCGCCTCACTAAAGTGTGTGAGCGCTCGGATCCGCGCAAACTCATTAACCCTTACCTCCTGACGGGCTCCATCCTCCCATTCAACCCCATCCTCAGAGATAGCATACTCACAGCACGGGTTACTCTTTTACTCCGGGGTATACTGTATGGTGTGCAGATGCTACTTAAGATCTTTTGACGTTTCCATCGCCTGTAAATATGACTTTATAGTTTTAGGAGAACTTTTTCTATGATAAAACTATAGAATTTTTGAATTTTTGTTTGCTATGTGTTGTGATATAATGAATGAAGCACACTTCCTAGTGCACTACATTAAACAAGAGAATCGTCTTCATCGTGTTTGCACTTATTTCAGCTTAAATGCAGTTATTATAACAAATATTACAATCAAATTATATGCATAATTTAAAAATAACTTATTTTTGATTTGTAACATTTATTTGATTTATAGAATTTTGAAAGAGTATGTATTTTTGTGGAATGAAAAACATTGTATTTGCTGAACTGTGAGATCATGTTTAATGACCATGAAGCACATTCCCAGAACAAGGACCGTCTTTGCATTTCTATTAAATTAATATCATATCAAGACAGATCAAATATTACTAAAAGTTTTAATTAACATACATTTTAATCACTAATTATTTTTTATGTTTGTATATTTAAAATATTATTAGTATATATAAATAATATGTTATATATGATAAAACTTTTGATAATGAAGCACATGTCCTAATATAATAATGTAAGAGTCGAAATCATCCCAAACTTTTTGTTTGATGTCAGTTTAAAGGGAGAGAAACAAATGCTACAATTACATTTTAATAATTAATTATATAATCCATTATTTTTAAATATAGTATTTAATAAACTTGCATATCTACACCACTTTTTATTTATTTGTATTATTAAAAATTGCTAATTAACTTCAGATTTCCTGTCATTATTGCCATAAATAAGAACATTTATTATCACAATTCAGAACTAAATAATAAATAAAAATAATAATGCTAAAAATAAGTTCAATGCTTCTTTTACAGTTATGCAAAACATGGTTAAAGAAATACAAGACTGAAAATGTTTTGTAGATGGAACAGGAAGTGTGTATTGAGATGTGCTGCTGAGATGTGTGATGGTGACGAGGGATTTTGTGATCAGAACCTCACATGGAAACAATACCTCCAGCTGGTGAGAGGCTGAACACACTCCTGATGCTGATCTCCTGGAGCTCTGGGCAGCTCTGCCAAATCTGTAACCCAGCCATAATCTAATACGACAGTAACGGAAACAACTGCCACAGCACGTTCACGCTGGAGGATCAGATGGCATGTTTGTCTGACAGATTCTGCAGGTGATGCCAGCCGTTTGCAACTATTATTATTATTTCTATTTTATGTTTATTGCATCTCTTTCTTCTAACTGTGATGCTATGTCTCACTCTTGGTCTCACTTTTATTCAGTTGTGGAATTATGTCGCCCTATTGTGAGTTCACATATCACAATTCTGAACAACAAAATCACATTTCTTATGAACTCACATTCAGAAGACGCTTTTCTACCGATTCTGCTGTTAGTAATTCACAAGCTCTTAACCGAGGCTTCACTGAAAGGCTTGTGATTGGGAGAAACCCAGTCTGAATTCTGTGATAGAATACTGCATCAAATAAGAGATTTAGAAAAATATTGCACTAAACCTCTTACAGGACGTTTGTACAAATTTACATTTGATTTTACGACGTGTCAAATTCATAGCAAATCATATGAAGGACCACCGCTAACCCACCCCTCACACAAACACGCATCATAAAACACACTGAACTGGTGGACAGTGGTCTGGATGCTCACGATGCATTCTTCAGAACCGTTATTTTGTACATAATATGCATTTATTTGATTAAAAATGAAGTTCTTTCACTCTTCCTGCAGGTATGCGTCAGTGAATCTCAGTTTTAATTCATTACCCCCTTGTATTAACAAAGCTACGCAGCACTGAACAAACTTCTTCAGAAACTTGATTTAATGAAATGAATAAGAAAACAAGTCAGGTGTAGTATCTAAGAAAGCTTTATTCTTCAGTGCTCGTGTTGGTGTTGAAACACACTGAAGTTCACCGAGGTCAGTATACTTGAACCAGCTTTCATCCATCAACCTTATCTGTGAATCATTTCTGTGGAAGGCCGTTTCTGCACTCATTCTCTCTGAACTGTGGGATACACACTCACGCTTGTGACTTTAGATCGGACCGCTGAACAGAGTTTCTATCTCACACTTCTGAGAACAACAGTCAGGATTGTGAGATAGAAACCTTGTTGTGTTTTATTGAGTGGTGGAAACGGGCTTCCGTACATTTCTCAACAAAATTTTGACACGTTAGGATTTTTTTTTACAAATATTACAAATCAGCTCAGACATCCTGGAAATGAACCAATAGAAGCGGTCTGAACATTTGATATGGGCTCCGCCGTCTGGGAGTGAAACTGTTGAGGAAAAGTCTTTGAGGGCAGCAGGATGTGACTGCAGGACTTCACTGCTCGTTCTGCTGGCTGTCTGTGATGGAGGTCACGACCCCCTGGCCTTTGTTGACGTCACTGATACAAGCCCACTGTCCGTCCACAGACTCCTTCCACAGGGTCACCTGTGCACAAAGGTCAAACGGAAGGCTAGACATAAGTTTGATTATCTCTTCCTGAAATGAAAATTTGATTAAATGTAATCACAGACTTAGAGGAGTTTGTTTCTTCATCAGATTCAGAGAAATGCAGCGTTACATCACTTGATCACGAATGGATGTGAATGGGTGCCGTCAGAATAATCCACACTACTCCAGTCCAGCAGTTACAGTAAGAGGAAATAAACGATGGACTGGACTATTGTGATGTTTTTAATTTATCATTCTGACGGCACCCATTCACAACCATTGATGAGCAAGTGATGTAATGCTACATTTCTCCAAATCTGATGAAGAAACTACAGTACAGTATGTGTTTTTTGTACCTTAAACCACACAAACACATTACACTAAACACTGCTGTTAGCATCATCATAAGAGCCCTTTAGCACTCAAATGTTCTGGATGTTAAAGAAGTACTTGGATTAAGAGTTTTAGTCAGGTTAGAGGCCAGATCTTCCTGTTCCAGCGTCATCTTGATGAGGTCAGATCTCTTCAGCGAGCAAACAAGATAATGAAGACGCCTTCGGGAACTTCTCGAATCCCCTCGTCAGGACTGTGTTTAACCTGTGCTTATTTTCAAAGCCCTTGTGCATTATTTATCTGTCTGTGTTAGAAGTGCATCAGATAATGGCACCTCCGTCTGCGCTGGGAATAATTACACGGCATTAAAGCCCGTCTGATTTAACCTCAGTCATTAACTCCTGAACCTGAGAGTGCTGATGACCACGAGAGCCAAACACTGTCAACACACGCTTCACGCTGAAGAGAGAGTCACACTCACGCCTGTCCGGCGCTTGCTGACGGGATCAATCGTGTTTGGTGGAGGACATCCACAGTTTAT
Organism: Enteromius trimaculatus; assembly: GCA_032361065.1. Classification (NCBI taxonomy): domain Eukaryota; kingdom Metazoa; phylum Chordata; class Actinopteri; order Cypriniformes; family Cyprinidae; genus Enteromius; species Enteromius trimaculatus. Next base: position 1,759,221 of record JAUMHP010000035.1, on the reverse strand, counting down.
TTAAACACACATGCATGTATATATATTTAAGACGCGTTTAGTTTCAGAGATGTTTTTGTTAGTTTGTTAGCGGTTTTAGCTCCGTTTATCTGATTATTAGTATAATAAATATATAAATAGTGCTATATTTCAAACGGGTCATTGTCACGAACTCAATAAAACTTCACATTATGTTAATTAATATGTGTTAAAATGCATTATTAAATATGTATCAAAAATACAAAGCAATTAAAACATATTCAGGTAAATATTGCAAATATATAAGTGTTTTTCTCACCAAGGCTGCGTCATATTGTGAAATATTATTAGAATGTGTTCTGAGTGACTCTGTGTTAAAGTGTGTTTCTGTGATGTTCAGCATTCTTCAGAAATCATAATCATATCCTGATTTACTGACCCAAATAATATTAATCATCAATATTGAAAACAGTGCTGTTTATATTGTTTAGTGACACGATGAAAGGTTTCAATCGATTTAATGCGTCTCTGCTGAATAGATTCATTTCATTCAAAAAAGTTTTGTATATAT
>JAUMHP010000035.1:1737982-1749709 GCA_032361065.1 Enteromius trimaculatus | reverse complement strand
CTGGAATTCTGCACATTGTGTTTGAGGTCTCCTACGGTGCAATATTTTCAGCCTGAGATGACACGATCGCAGTATTTCTGCATACTGAGTTGTTGCTAATTATATATATATATATATATATATATATTAATTCTTGACTCCTACTACTGTAGACATGGTAATACTAGTAGAAGTTCCCTGAGAGGGAGATGTTTTGTTGTAATCTCATAGTTTCTTGCTGGTAAATGGTTTAAAGAAACGCACGACAGAAGAACGGCTGGAATTCTCTCGACGGAGCGTGACACGGTGATGCCCGGTAAATACAGCATTACTCATCAGTGCTGTGTTTCTGAAGATCCAGAGCCTGGCCAAGATGAGGCAGATATGTTACCCTTTTAAATATTATTATAACTTCTGGCCTTTCAGGGCACCCGTCACATCACTCCTGGAGGCAGAGGTGTCTGATAGTGCTGGATCCTGTCAGATCTCTCACAGATGGAGGACTGGACTCCTGGAGCAGATGGGGATGTTCAGGATCATTGCTGTGGGAGTTGAAAGATCTCACGCACGGGGAAAACACTGAACCATGTGACACGGCCAGGCTTGGTTATTTGATCATGAAGCAAACCAGGGTTTCCAGAACTGCCCAGGGGTCCATCTGTGGAGGAGTTACTGTCCGGATGAACATGAGCCAGAATATGCCTTCTAACACACTCAAATACAAAAAGACTTTCATAAGTGCTTTATTTTTCAGTTGTTGATATTTTATTTAATCATTAAAATGTTTTTTTTTTTTTCAATTATAAATTATTTATTATTTATAATATATTTATTCTTTATTTATTTAATGAAGTAGTATGTTTTAGTATTAGTAGTAATTTATTTTAGTTTACTTTTTATAAAAATAATGTATATAAAAGATAATAAATAAATATATATATATACCTCATATAATTGCATGAAATACATATAAAGTAGTTTTAACAAGTATTTTATTTGACACTGACGACTGAAGTATGATGCTAAAAATCCAGCTTTGGTCACAGTAATTAGTTATATTTCATAATATTTTCAAACAGAAAAGAGTTATTACTGTTTTAATGTGTACTGTATATGATCAAATAAATACAGAGACTATAAGTCTATAAGTATCCAATAATATCCCAATTTAATTAATAATATCCCAAAAACACACCAATAAATAACAAACTTCAGAAGGAAGGTTTCAGTCGTGGAGGGTGGAGGTCAAACACGACACCTTCCTAACACGCTCAGATAACCTCCGCCCTCCAGCACTCGACACATTCGTCTGTATTATGTTGCAGAGAAACTGTAATCCTTCCTGAAAACCCAAAGTCTTCCTAATGAGCTCAAGAAAAGCACAGACTGGTGAAGCTCACCCGAGCCACATTACCCACGGGAACCAATCTGCTTCTGAAAGATTCCCAAGAACCCAAGAGACTGTTGTTTCTCCAGATTGTGGATCTTTGCATTATAAAACGGTTAATGAATTGTGAGCGATTCAGTGGTTTTCCAGTCAATGGCTGGTTCTGAAAGCGTCTGGTGTTACAGCGGCCCCGGGGTCTTTGTTTGTGTGTATCGGGAGGCTGGGATGCTTGTTTTTCGGCCGGTTGAACCCAGTGTTGTTTGCTCACGGGGGAGCAGGTCTTTTCACGGCTCTCCGCGGATCTTAATGTGCGACCGGCCTCTTTCATTCACACCGAGACTTTCAATGAATCAGTAATTTTCTGCATCTCTCTTTGTACACGCCGGGTTTGGATGCTCATTTCTCAACTCTCTTTAAGTTTGTACAGTCAAATGTAACTTAGTGGTTTCACTGAGCTATTCATGCCATATATGTGTGTGGCTGTTTGTTCAGTTCACCCATGAGAAGAAACTGGAAAGAGTCCCTAACAAGTCAACACGAGGAGGAACTAGTTATCAGGAAAGACTGAACATGCAGTTAACCAGTGTGTATGAATGTGGATCGGCCGATCAGAAGAGTCAGGAAGAGTCTGTGCTGGGATGTGTTTCCCGAAAGTTGATCATAGATTCATCTGCAATGAAATCTGACTTCTACATGCTAAACTTTCTTTTCCATTACATGAGCCATCACAGTTCAGAATGTAAATTAATTCAAATAAAATAAAATACATGTTTGTATACAATAGTGGCCAAATATCTCAAAAACACATTACAATCTTGAGAATTTACCACCAATTCACCAAAATGTTCATTTGAAGCAAACAGGCAACATTGTGATGTAGATATATATATATATTGATAGCACATACATTTATTGCTGAATCATCTATGATGTTTACCAAATGCCGTGTTGTTTATTGGATGTCTGAACAACATTTAGTGCTTGTTATGTTTAAATGTACACAAGAGTCCTGGCCCTGAAGCCCCAGCAGTTTGAGTGGATGTTGTGATGTGCTGACAGATCTCTCTCTCAGGCTCAAGAGGAAGTGAGAGTGTCCATCCCTGACCATGTGTCGCCCTGCAGGGATCATTATCTCCTCGTCTGTCTGTTAAGATGTTTGCAGTATATCCAAGAGGCGTTTTGTCCCAGAGAAACCAGGGTGTGTTGAACATGTGAGGCCCCGGGCCCCGTGATCCCAGCTCTCCTCTGTCTGAAGCGTGACCCTGACAGACGCTAGTGTTCCCTGATTCCTAACAATGTGTCCCAGGAAACAGTATCCGGAGCGAGCTGCCATTCCTCCCGTGCTTTTGTCGTCTGGAAGTGACTTCATATCAACTACTTCCTCTTCCGCAAGCTTGAGCATGTTCCCACAGTCAGTGTGTGTTTGTCTTTCCTCTCTGTGCTCCAGAACCGGTCTGCATACAGGATGATCACACTTTATTATTATTATTATGAGTAGAATTTTTATTATTAATAATATTTAATGACTTAATTTAAATATATAAATTAATAACAAATATGTATTATATGTATATGACATTATTATTGTTGTTATTATTTAATTACTTAATTTTATATAATTATAATTATTAGTAGTAGTAGTAGTAGTATAATTAGAATAACTATTCTGAGTAAGATTTAATTACATAATTTCACTGAGGTAATATAAAAACACTGAGGCTTCAACCCTTCATTATTAAAAAATAAATGAAGAAATTCACACACACACATACATATATATATATATATATACAGATTAATTTTCACAAAATCCGATCTACTGAACTTAACATGACCATTATCTATAAAAACTAATTGAAAAACAACTTTTTGATCTCTTGTATATATTTGGTCATATATATATCAGAAAAAGACTTTATGCTGATAGTCAAAAGTAAATATGCAACGCTAGAGAGTCGCTACAAATCTCCAAAGAGTCATTAATAATGATTGAAACCCAATCCCACTCATTCTATAAAAACCATGGCCACAGAAGCGACCTTTTTAATACAACATAATTCAGATTCTGCTGCTCTCCCAGCTGGATTCATGTCTGCCAAATACAGACATGAAGAATACCAAAAGTCCTCTAATGAAAGTATATTAGTATCTGCCAGACCATCAGCACCTTGCACAGCACACAGCGCACACATAGTTGTTATCGGGCCAGGAATCATGTTTTCTTTTGCTTTCTCTGGGAGATTAATGGGTTTGAGTCAACAAACACAGCTAATAAGAGTCCCTGATCTCCCCTCGAGCACCTGCGCTCCAGCCAACACCATATATCCAGCACCGCCGTAAACCTGAGACCACAGCTCACCCTAAAACACCACCATTTAAGAGTTTACTGATCCTCAGACTGGCCACACAAGATATAGACAGGTTTGTTTCTTCATCAGATTTGGAGAAATGTAGCATTGCATTTCTCGCTCACCAATGGATGTGAATGGGTGCCGTCAGTCCAAACAGCTGATAAACACATTTGTTTGTTTATAAGAAACAAACTACATTTTCAAGATGTCCTATCAAAATATGAGTCCATAATGCATAATATATCTTTCTCTGGTAAAAAAGTCATCTCGGTTGAATCAGGAACGAAATATGGACAGATTCACCACTGTTTACAAGCCATCTCTTCACTTCTCCAGATGTTAACTGATGGACTGGAATGTTGTGGATTATTGTGATGTGTTTATAAGCTGTTTTGACTCTCATCCTGACGGCACCCATTCACATGCATTGGCGAGCAAGTAATGCAATGCTACATTTCTCCAAATCTGATATAGAAACAAGCTCGTACATCTTGGATGACCTGAGGGCAAGTTAAATGTTCAACAAACGATCACTTTTGTGTGAACTCTTCGTTTTCCAGCTACCGGACGTCTGATAAACACATCTGACTCTCGCTTTGAAATGCAGCGGTAATAAATTTGTCGATAAATCTTCGCAGCGAAGGGAGCATTTGGTTTCCGTCACTCAAGGAACTTGAATAGCGTTATTATGTCTGAGCATCAGCGTAATGAGCTTAGATTTTGAGGTGATGAATGGAGCAATAGAGAAAGCCTATCTTCATTTTGCATATGTTTGAGCTGGAGCCCATGTTTTCGTGTCGAAACCGTCCCCAGGGGTCCCCTCGCGAGTCTAAGTGGCACAACATACAATGCCCTCATCATGGGAAAATGCTTCCCCTGAGCGCCAACACAAAAACCGCTGCTCTCTCAATGAGCTCGCCAATTGTTGGACTTTCTATGCCGCGAAACGAACGAAGGTTGCAAGCAGACTATTGAAATCCATTCCAGTGGATTGAAGTGTTAGCGGCGTTTAGCGGTTAGAGTGTACAGGAGGAAGCCGCTCGAGTGTTTCTGGGTTGCGCATGCGATCTGTTTACGCAGGGTGACCTCTGAAAGGATAGGACAGAAAGATCAGGGCAGCTGATTAGCCATGGGAACTTTTCTGGAAACAATGCTCGGGTTTCCTCCTGGTTCAGCACGCCGCTCACACGCACCGAAGGCATCAGGTGTCTGGTGTTGTGCCTCCAGGTTTAAGCCCTGTAAAGTAGATTGGAACACGCTAGCGTGCTGAAGTCTGAGGATGTGGCATATTCTGGTTTTATTTAGAAGAGATGACTTGGATGGGGTTAATGTCACTGTTGAAGGAATGCCATCTGGAGCTCGCGCCTCCACCAGGAGCGCTTTGATGTGGGAACGGCTCTGCTATCTCCATCTAACTTCTGCTGTTTGGGAGTCTTTTTGACAAAGCTGACTAAAATCTAAAAGTGAAACCTTGGAGTTCAGTGTGGAAATATTATTTAATGATTATGCAATGTTTAAATGTGTTTAGTATATAGTATATGTTTAGTAATATAATAATTCTGTAAATATCTATACACACAGACAAACACAAACTTGTGTATATAAATATACACACACACATATAGCTAGTTAATATTTATATTATTTAAATTATTATATTATATTATTTAACATTCATTAGCATTAGAAACTAAATATAATGCTAAATAATGGTATGTGAGTGGTATAATGCCCAATATGTGTCCTAAAAATAATTAAACAATTTTATTCTGACTAAAATATGCTATTATTGTCCAACACAATATAGTCCAGTTACATTATTATATATAAACTATTTGTAAAACTTAATAATAATTATTATAATAATAATACAAATCTAAAATAGTTTATATATATATATATATAAATGTAAATATAAGTGTTGTTTTATATTTATATATGTATGTGTGTATATATATATATATATATATATATATTATATTATTGTTATTTAATATTGATTAGACTCAGATTACAGAAACAAAATAATATGTGAAGGGCACATTGACTGTAATGTATCTTATAGTCGTTAAAGTTGTACAGTTATCGTTCAGTATAGTATAGTCCATGATATTTAATTGAAAGGTATATGCTCATGTATGTTTGTTGTTTCTCCAGCGCTACGTAGGTGATGTGACAGAAGACATCCTGTAACAGCCAGACTACAGGAAGCTGGAGATGAGGATTGTGGGATTGTGGAGGACTGGGCCAGGACTGGTGTTTGTGCTGCTGGCCCTCATACAGCCCAGTCATGCCGGAGACCAGGATGTACCTCGACTGCAGCTCTCTCACACCGGTCAGAGCTCACTCTTACACACACACCTTCATCTCTCTGAGAGCCTTTCCTGTGCTAGTGTGCAGATCTTCAGCTAAAGAAGCTGCTGTCGCTCATTTCCGTTTAACCGTGAGGACATCAGCAGGGTCAAGCTGTGTTAGCAGAGGAAGAGTGCCATTAACCTCTGCTTCCTGGAAATACACTAAGATAATTAGTCTTTATTCTGACAGTCTTCTTTTATCTATTTTTATTCAAATTTAATGTAATAATTGAACATAATATTGCACTTGTCATGTGTCTTAAATAGACATAGATGTAGAAATAAATTTGTAACGTGCTATAATAGTTATGTAACATGAAAACAATGTGATAAATAATTTAATGATGATGATTCTCCTACATACTGTAGTCCATTATTAGTGCTTTGTAGAAACATAAAAAAAGAATAAAAATAAAATATTCATTAAAATGATAAATCTAAAAATACAAATAATTGATAAACCTCCATGTTTTTACGTTGTCTGTAATAATATAAGTGAAGTATTTATATAGTGCTGTCAAACAATGAGTCACGATTAATCACAATCAAATGAAAAGTTGTTTTACATAACATGCATGAGTGTAGTGTTTATATTTATGTATATGACCACATATGCATTTATGTATTTAAGAACAAATGTGTTATGTTTATATATTAAAAATATTATATAAATATAAATATATGCATGTGAATATTTTCCAAATATATGCTGTATGTGTGTGTATTTATATATATATATATATACACACACATACATAATAAACGTGCACAGTACACACATATATATTACATGAACAAAAACTTAATGTTGTATGCAATTAATCGTTTGATATCAAACTAAAAATGCAACAACAACATAATAATATTAATATAATTTCATAAATTCTTATTAAATGGCTTTACACAACAAAACACAATCTACGCCAAAGAGAACTAATATATTCCAATAACGTAACTCCCTTCATCACAGATCAGGATGAGAGCTCGGGGTCACATTAGCGATACCCAGCAGTACATCAGCGACTGTCTGTCTGGACACCCACGCCACACAGTCTCTATCAGCACATCACAGCCGCCCCTGTATCTGACCCCTCAGAACCTCCCGGAACCTGCGCTTCCTCTCAGGAAGGTTCTGTATACGGTGGCGGCGCTCCTATAGTGTCAATGTGCTTCCCATTATCTTCAGGGCTGTTAATAGAATGTGTACATCAGCTCAGGGGCGCCGTGTATTTACGAGGGCTTGGCAGCGACACGCAAAAGCCAGACGTTATTCATTAATGGAGATGAGTCACTTGTTTTGCTTGCAGGTATCTTGATGTCTAATTTTAAAGCCAAGCTAAGTAAACAAAGAAGTTTTGAAATTGCTGAATGTGATGGTTTTATTAAGACGTAAGAAGCTTTTCAGGGACATGACTGTTCAGGTTTGCATCTTAGACTTTTGTTTGGGGGGGGTTGTAGTTGATGCAGTTTAGTAGCACTGTTTGTATCTGTAGAAATAATCAAATGAATGAGTTAAATACGTCCTTGAACTTGTAATATCTGTGCAACTACACTGACAACGACATATGGAGAAGCTAATGCATCCTAGCATAAATAATGCCTAATTATGTCAGGCGTAATGGCTAATATGAACCGTTCAAATGAAGATACATAGATACATTAGATTAGCGTGATTTAAGCTTTGTGTGCAGTACAGTGTGATTCTAGCATGTCACGCTACAGTGCTAACTGGCTGAGATGTAGCTTGTTACTGGAAAATTAGCAAAAACCAAAACAACCCTAACACCTGGATATATTTTACATGAATGAAAAAACATTTTTATATGCTTGGTTGATTTTCTTCAACACATTGAACATCACTCTTAACACAACACGTTTCATTTCATTTCAAAACAAAAGAGAATCCTGTTGCTACTCATTTACCCAGTTGTAGTTGTGAGCAGCTTTCCCAGCATCTGATACATGGTGTCCCCTAAGGCTATATCTTAGGTCCTATAGCATTTAAGTATGAAGGAATAGTTCTGCTGAAGCTTTAAGTGTAGTTTACTACCCAGCTCTGCTCTCCTCACTCTTTTATTGGAAAGCAGCTATCATTCTTCAGCTACTGACTGTGTTCATTATTTTTGAATTGAGTCAACTTCCTCCCTTAAACTGCTTATTTAACCTCAAAAGATGACGTTCTGTTGGCAGACGCACAGACAAGTGATTTTCCAGCGTCCTCTGACTTCCCCACTGCTGTTTACCGGTTAAACTCTCGCACATTTCTGGGATTTTTTCTGACAAATGCGTGGATTAAAACCAAAAGAAACATTCCTGGGTTTTGAGACTGGATAAATGTCTCAGTTTCTCCTCGACAGGAAGGATTTTTTGCATCACACCCATCGGTCTCATTCTGACAGCCGCACCACGTATTGTGTGTACTAGGAAGATTTTAGACGAATGTCTCGCTGGAAAACACTGAAGATTCACACAGCTTTGCAAACTTAGGACTCTTGAGTCATTTTGATAAGATTATAAGACCTTTTGACTTGTTCACAGTGGCATACTCACAGAGAAACACTAAATTAAGCTGGGCTATTTCTCCAGTAGTCCTCAGAGGCCAGATCTCAGCAGGACAGTAAAACACTTTTATTACAGTCTATGTCATTGCAAAAACACAGGCCTTTGGCACCAGGAATGTGACCCGTGGATGTAGTTCCCTGATAGCGGACACAATGCTGCGTCACAGCGATGACCCCTGACTGTGTAACCCCCTTTATATCCATGGCAACAAGGTGCAGGAGATAAGCAGAGCAGATGACTCCGGGTCCCTGGCTCTGGCACGAGCTAATGAAGCCATAACACTGAACAGAGCCAGGAAGAAGAATGGTGCTAATTAGAGGAAGGAAAGATGAAAACAGCCGTAATCACTTTCACTGAGGCTGATGGGCTGTTCTCAAAATAGACATTTAGAGAGAGTATTAGCTGTTAGCTTTCTTGAAGAGTATGATTCTGGCCTAACTATGAGCACAAACCTTATCTTCCTTTCTGCTTGCTTTCTAACCTTCAATAATATATTTATTATTCATTCATATCTACTCTTTGATTTTAGTTGTGTCTTGTTAAAGTGTCCTGACCTCATTCTTTAAAATGCAAGACAAAACGTCCACCCAAAGCCTAAGCATCATGGCTTTTTATAATCATACTTCCAGAAGAAATCACAGCAACCTTGTGATAATTGGTGATAAATGCAAAAGCCTTTCACTCTTGTGTTCAGCAAGTCGTTCAGGATGATGATGTATAATGATGTCTGTCTTAGGGCTTTGGATTGGGTCAGGTCATTGACAGGATTTCGGTTGCTTCACTTCACTTGAATATCTCTCAAAAACTGCACTTAAGTAGTGCATACGTCCTTGTGCGTGTCCATGTGTGTTTGTGAGCACACTTTCAACACCTTACGTCAAAGACTGAAGCAATTACATATGCACCCAGTGGCTCCTGAGAGAGATTACGTCGTTCCAGAGAGTAATGAAGAAAACAACTCTGGGGCCAAAGGGTGCTGCGGCGGAGGCCCCTCATCAGCGCTGGGCGTCTGTAGAGGCACACTTTCCCCTAGAGAGAGGCATTTAGTCCACACTCCTTCTAAATAGGCAGCGAACTCAAAAACACGTAGGTCACAACCGCACAAACCTCCAGTGGGATGCGCTGGTCAACAGAAGACCATTATTCTTAGTTTATGTTTCCTTCAGGGCTCTTCAACATGTTGAACGGGAAGTCAATGTTTATTACTATTTGGACAACAAACTGCATTTCATTAGAAAACAAAGAAAAATCTGTTGTTATTGCTCACCCTTATGTTGTTTCAACCACTTCACAAGCATGTGATAAATGGTGTCCCCCAAGGCTATATCTTAGGTCCTATTGCATTATAGTATTAAAGGAATAGTTCAGCCAAAATAAAATTGTGACATAATTTCCTCATCCTCATGTTATTCTTAACCTATATCTTCCCATCTGTGGGACACAACACTTTTTTTAAAGTCTATTGAGCTATTTTCCACCCAGGAAAAGAACAAGACTACACATGAACAACAAAACAACTTTTGGTGTGTTTCTCACACCATTTGACTTCAGCAGACACAGTGATTCTTGATCTATAAATGGTCTTGTGAATTTATGTAATGTTTTTTTATCTAATGTTATTTCTCAGCTGACTGTGTCTGACACAAAGTTTGTAAAAGTTCACTGATCTGAAGTTTGGCACCAGCAACACGTTTGAGGAAATACAACAAACTCTAATCTTTGCTGCAAAGTCCCACAAAGCCTGCAAAAACAAACGCAAGGACACATATGAGAAATAAGGGAGAGTCTAAACTCGACTAGGAAGATGAATTACCAGCGATGGGACATTTCACAGACCAAGCTTACATAGTGTTTCGTAAGACATGAGGATGTCCTCGAATCCAATGAGGAATAGACGTATGGACCGACGGGCAGGGTTTAAGACAGGGACATGTCGTAAGTTGTAGCTGTGTTGTAAGTCACATTGTTTACATCTGAAGAGAATTTGATACTAGCTGAGTTCGTAAAACCGTACAGGGGGTCTGTATTTATAGGCAGTAAATGGCTTAAAACATTAGACACATAAACAATATACTGTTGTGTTTACAGTCAGACATGATAGAGACAATGCTTTTAAAAGCCTTTTAGAATGACCTAATATACAGAAAGGGACAAACAATTGCAGATACAATTTTTAAACTAAATACGGCCAAATATACACTTCTTTAAAGTCCTAAACCATGAACTATTCAACAAGGGTTTATAAATCCATTCATACAAAAGCATCCATTAAATGAAAAGCAGAAGTTGATAAATGACGCCTTTGGTTTCCCCATTCACTCTGTTACTCTGCTTCTGCTCATGTTGGTGACCCAGAACACAACTTACAACCAGGGCTTATGGGTAATTCGAATGACTAGCTGCCGCTGACCCAAAGGAAAAAGAAGTCAATTGAAACGGGGTCCATCTATGTCTTCCGTCACCGCAAAAAGCCTTTCTAGACAGTTTGGAAACAAAGATAGATGAGAGAAGACAGGGAAACTGATGAATGTGGGAGATAAATGAGGAGGTATATTGATGTTAACACCTCTCCCGCTCTCAAAGCCAGTCTCCTCTGGTGTCAGGTTCAGGAATCGCACCAAATGCAGTTGTATATTGTTCCATGACTGATGAGGTTTCTCATATTTACAGAGGAAATATTTCTCTTCAGTTAGTTTTGGGTGAAGAATGTTTTTTATTGAAGGCCCTAAAGTCGAAATAAAAGCCACAGAAATAGTTTTTACTCAAAGTATATTAAGAGTTCACGCAAGCCTTTTCATTTATAATCTACTTAAATGACATTTCTCTTCAAAGGTCGTGTGGTTTGCTTTGGGAACAGATCAACAGTGCATACTAGAGGCCTGCTGCCAGTTTTCTCCAGACCTGTTTATACAGGAGAAAAGAATAATGACAAGAAGAGCATTCACACCTTGAACATTCCTCGAGATCATCCTGAGCAAACAGTTGGGAAACAGCTTGCTAAATGAGACTTCAGTGCATTGTAACATATTTATAAGCTCAATAAGGGAAATATAGATATTGATATAAATAATTACTATTAATCATGATTAATTGC
>JAUMHP010000035.1:1716607-1732216 GCA_032361065.1 Enteromius trimaculatus | reverse complement strand
ATACAATACAAAAAAAACACACACACACACACACACACACACACACACACACACACACATATATATATATATATATATATATATATATAACTTAAACTCGGGTTGATATTAAACAACTGAACACTCATTTGACAATAAAACTCAGATCACTTTTATATTAAAAAGGCCGTTATATATAAAGACGTTTATAATCTAATTACAACTAAACAACAAAAAGTTCCTTGTAATCTCAGAAACATATAAAAAAGCGATTTATTTTCCATCGACTGACTGAAGTTACTGTGAAACATGGGGTTTTGTTTAGTTTGGTTCATTCATCAGCTCGAGAACTACCGGGTTTATAACGTTACACATATCTGAGAATAATCATCGCCCAGTCGGTAATGTAACACTCACCATATTTGAATATATCGCTCGCACAAGCCCCTTCGCCGCTGAGATCTTCAGAGACTGTCCCGGCTGCTCTTCAGAGCTTCAGATAGAAATTTACTGATAATATTTCCGACGTGGCAGACAGAGCGCTCAGAACGGACTGTGTCCCGCTGCTAAAGGCTCCGGGCGGAACAAAACAAAGGTTCCGCTCGATGTTTCCCATCCCCGCAGTTCACATTGAGTCCAGCAGATGACAGCAAAGCGAGTGCGATTATTAATACATCGCTCGTCTCTATTTATAAACCGTCCGAAAGTGTCATATGTCCCAGTCTGTCCAGTGTCCAGCCAGGCGCTATGAACTTCATCAAGCTCAACTAGTATTCATTTTTCACATCGCTATAAAGTGCAGTACTTTAAAAGGTCAAGATGTCGAATGTCACCTTTTACATTTCCAATCTTTTGGAAAAAATGACATCCACTGACAAAGACTTTCGGTAAGACAAGTGTGTGTTGTAGACGCGTGTTTCTGACTAATGTTTACAAAAATAGGCCGATGACAGCCACGACCTACAAACATTCAATATCTTTCAGATTCATACTATACTCTAAAATACTGAACCAGCTGCTACTAAATATGTATTTGCCATAGTAAAACTATGTTTTTGACGTACTATCCGTGTAGATTACCTAGACATAGTCTGTCCCTGGTCACAGAATGATGAAAACTAGTTAGTAATCTACTCATTTTAAGATAGGCTGATGTATTTTGGTTACTTTTTAGGTTACTTTTATCACATTTGTTTTACCGTTAAATGTACCTCACTGACATAAAAAGAAAAGAGAAGAAATTGTACTCCTTTAATTGTGTATTTGTGAATATAATCAAAGCTGAATGGTTTGAAAGTAGCATTTTTAGAAAGGAAAACTTTTTTTATTTTATTTTGTGAACAATATTCAATCATGTATCCATAAAAAAGTAACTAATCTGATTATGAGCATTTTAAAATAGTACTTCATTCTTAAAATCTACATAGATTTTACAAGTAATCATTTACATCAAAACTAATACGGACTATGATTTCTTTCAGGTTTATGGCGGCCAATGACCTGATGATGGAGCTCCAGAAGGACTCGATCAAACTAGACGAGGAAAGCGAGAGGAAGGTTGTGGCGATGTTACTCAAACTTCTGGAGGACAAAAATGGAGAAGTGCAGAATCTGGCCGTCAAATGGTATTTTCGCGCTGAGATTTGTTTTCCTTTGCAGTAATATAGTCATCATGATTCTTTATGGTTTTAGTCTTGGGCCTCTGGTGGGAAAAGTGAAGGAGTGTCAGGTGGAGACGATGGTGGACACGCTCTGCTCCAACATGGTGTCCAACAAAGAGCAGCTGAGGGACATTTCCAGCATGGGCCTGAAGACGGTCATCGCCGAACTGCCACCTTCATCCACAGGTATCCAGACCATAATTAAAGATATTCCCATCTTTTTGGAATCTTTAGTCATAGCTGTTGTATTGCGTTGAAGGTTTGAGCCTCACAGTCAACGTCTGTAGGAAGATCACGTCCCAGCTGATCGGAGCAATGGGAATGCAAGACGATGTGTCCATTCAGCTGGAGGCTCTGGATATCCTCTCTGACATGCTGGGCAGGTTGGTTCAACTGACTTGTACTTGCATGTACACTTGAGATCAAAAGTTTACATCCCCCTTTCAGAATCTACTATAAGAGGGATCATACAAAATGTGTTTATTTAGTATGATGTTTACATATAGTCCACAAGAGAAAAATATGACAACTATTACAGAAGGTTCAATTGCTAACTGATGCTCCAGAAGGAAAGTCACGCATTAAGAGATGATTTTGAAGATCAGGGTAAATTTATCTTTGTTTTTTGTCTTTTGGTAAACATGTTAATATCTTCTGTAGCCTATAAAGGGCAGTACTAAATTAAAATAAATATGATATTTTGGCAAAATATGAAAACTGTATACAACACCAGTCTGACGTCAAAAGTTTTCACCCCCCCGGCTCTTAAAACATGTTTTTTCTTTCTGGAGCATCATTTGACCCTTCTGTAATAGTTCAGTGTGAAAAGATGGGTCTCAAAATAATACAGTAATTGTTGGAAAGACTTCAAATACACACAAAATGCTGTAAAACCAAAGAATGTGTAGGAGCTGAAGTATTTTCCTGAAGAACAGCACACAGTTTGAACAGTTCAGGAGAAACAAGGGACTCATGAACAACTATCACAACATGTGACTATATATAAACATCTTTTCTGTGAAATGTCTTATTCAGGTCAGTACTACATAAACTACATTGACCCGTCATTATTTGTCAGGTTGAGCACTGCTCTGGTGAGCTTCCATCAGTCGATCCTGACCAGCCTTCTG
Organism: Enteromius trimaculatus; assembly: GCA_032361065.1. NCBI lineage: Eukaryota > Metazoa > Chordata > Actinopteri > Cypriniformes > Cyprinidae > Enteromius > Enteromius trimaculatus. The sequence goes on along the minus strand of JAUMHP010000035.1, from coordinate 1,729,446 downwards.
GCTCAGCTCATGAGTCCTCGTATGGCTGTGAGGAAACGCTCTATTATCGCTCTGGGTCACCTGGTGCCCAGCTGTAGCCCCGCTCTGTTCAGGCAGCTCACAGAACACCTCATGGGCGAACTGTCCCGTGGGCCGCCCACCGCCAACGTCCGCACCTACATCCAGTGCCTGGCCACGGTCAGCAGACGAGGAGGACACAGGATCGGTGAGAGCTGGTTCAATCGTTCTGCTCGATCAGTTTTGAGGGAGTGTAGTGTTATTGTGTGTCCAGCAGAGGGAGCTAGGATCAATTCAACAAACCTGAGAGTTTTAATAAAACATGTAGTATCACAATACATTTCAAGTGGAGTAATGTGGAGTCTTATGATCTGAAGGGGAACACCTGCAGAAGATTGTGCCAATGGTGGTGAAGTTTTGTAACGTGGAGGATGATGAGCTACGCGAGTTCTGCTTTCAAGCTTTTGAAGCTTTTGTTAGCAGGTACGACTATTCTTTCTATATTATCTAGTCTAAAACTAAAAATTCAGATTTTTGAGAGAAGTTTTTGCATTTTTGTAATTTATTATTTTCACTTAAATCATTACATTTTTATTTAGTATTTTTGTTTGTTTAACTTTTTTTATTATTTTGGTTTACATTATATAATTTTTTGACATTGTTGACTCTTTAAATGATATCATGTAATTATTTAGGAATAAATCATAACATTTGTGTCATTTTGTTTTTTGTTGTTGTTTACATTATATATCATGTTTGGTAATTTTTGGACATTGGTTTTGTAATATTTTATAGTTATGCAAAAATATTTGACATTTTTCTTTCATTTTATTATGTTGGTTTATGCTTTTCATTCTCATAACAGTTTATTTTAAATGTGTATATATTATGCTTCATCAATTCTGTTTCATTTTACTTAGTTATGTTGGTTTCTATTATTATTTTACTATTATCTTATTTATTTTCTATTGTATTTTATTACTGTATGTTTATTCTTGTAAGTCAGAAATGTTTTTTTCCCAGATGTCCGAAGGAAATGTCGCCTCACATCCAAGCAGTCATCAAGCTGTGTTTGAAGTACATCATCTACGACCCCAATTACAACTACGACACTGATGATGACGAGGATGACAGTATGGACATCGAGGACAGGGACGATGAAGACCAGGGTGATTTTTATGACCATCATTATGCAGCTTTGTATTCCTTTGAAAAGAACGATAAAGTGCTGCTAATGTTAAGTTGATGTAGCTCTGAGATGAGGCAGATGTGCTTCACTTGTCATCTATAGAGTCTGATGATGAATACAGTGACGACGATGACATGAGCTGGAAAGTGCGGCGTTCCTCTGTCAAGTGTCTGGAGGCCATCATCAGCAGCCGCAGGGACCTGCTGCTGGAGCTCTATGGATCCGTGAGCCCAACCCTGGTGTCCCGCTTCAAAGAGCGTGAGGAGAATGTGAAAACGGACATTTTCTCCGCCTACGTGGCTTTGCTCAGACAGACCAGACACCCTCACGCTCCCACTTTGGACACGGGGGCTAAAGAGGAGCCTGCAATATCTCTCTTGAAGAAGCAGGTACTAATGTTTGCAGTAAGTCAACCCAACTTACTTGTAGCATGTCTCCTAAAACAGTTCTTACCTCCATGCACAGGTACCGACAATTGTAAAAGCCTTACACCGACAGCTAAAGGAGAAAAGCATGAGATGCAGGCAAGGCTGCTTCAGTCTGTTGACAGAGATGGCCAATGTACTGCCTGGTCAACTAGGAGAACACATACCAGCCCTCATTCCAGGTCAAGAGAATTAGCATGAAACGCTATGCTAACACCCTGTCTCTCTATTCTGAGTAAGAACAGCTAACATGCTCGCTTCAGGTACTTCTGCTGAACTTCTGGTCAGTGATGTTGTTGCTCTAGCATCAGGAAGTCTATCAATTGCCTTTGGACCTTTTGCATCCCATTGTAGCATATTATTTTATATTAATCTGAGCCTCTATCTCTCTTTAGGCATTATTTACTCCTTGACGGACAAGTCAACCTCTTCAAACATGAAGATCGACGCCCTTGCTTTCCTCAATGTTCTCTTGAGTAGCCACTACCCAGAGATCCTCCACCCACACATTAGCACCATCCTAGCACCAGTGATCCTGTGCGTGGAAGACCCATTCTACAAGATCACATCGGAGGCCCTCCAGGTCACCCAGCAGATAGTCAAACTCATGCGGCCGCTGGACAAGCCCGTCTCTTTTGACGCCAAACCTTACATCAAAAACGTGTTCGCTTGCACCTCAAAGAGGTTGAAGGCGGCTGACATAGACCAAGAGGTGAAGGAGCGGGCCATTTTCTGCATGGGCCACATCTTGAGTCATTTTGGCGACCAGCTTGGTGGTGACCTGCAGCCCACCTTGCAGATATTTCTGGAGAGGCTTAAAAATGAAATCACCAGGCTTGTCGCAGTGAAGATGCTGACTCTTGTTGCTTCCTCGCCTCTTAAGATCGACATACGGCCCATTCTAACAGAGGCCATTCCCATGCTTGGATCCTTCCTGAGGAAGAACCAGCGGGCGCTGAAGTTGAACACGATAACAGCCCTGAATGTGATGGTCACAAACTACAGCGACAGCTTCAAGCCGCCTTTGATTGAGTCCATACTGAGTGAGGTGCCTGCTTTGATTCGAGAGAGCGACATGCATATCTCACAGGTAGCCATAACGCTCATCACCTGCATGGCTAAAGTTTACCCCTCCTCTCTGAGCAAGATTGGAGGGACGATCTTACCTGAAGTGCTTAGCCTAGTCCATTCTCCACTGCTACAAGGAGGCGCTCTTAAATCAATACTTGAGTTCTTCCGGGTACTTGTAGCAACGAAGGCCAACAATATGGGTTACAGTGACCTTTTGAAAGCCTTGAAGGGGCCTTTCTACAATTTGAAGTCTACTGACTCAATGTCCGTTCATAAACAGTCCTACTACTCCGTGGCCAAGTGTGTAGCTGCCTTGTCGACGGCCTGTCCCAAAGAGGTTTCTGGAGTGGTCACCAATCTTATCCAGGAGGTCATGAACCCCAAATCATCCGAGTCGGTGAGGACTCTCTCATTGCTGTGCCTTGGAGAAATTGGACGTTTTATGAGCTTCGAAGGGCAGAAGGAAGTAAAGGGAGTCATAATGGAGGCCTTCGGTTCTTCTAATGAGGAGGTCAAGTCTGCAGCATCGTTTGCCCTGGGAAACATCTGCGTGGGAAACTTGGGGGAGTATCTGCCATTCTTGCTGAAGGAGATCGGCAGCCAGCCGAAGAGACAGTACCTGCTCCTGCACTCCCTCAAAGAAATGATCAGCGCTCTGTCAGCCGACAGCCTCAAGCCTCACGTGGAGAACATTTGGGCTTTGCTTTTCAAGCACTGTGAATGCCCAGAAGAGGGCACTCGCAATATAGTAGCCGAATGTTTGGGGAAACTCACACTGGTCAGTCCATCTGAACTCCTGCCAAGGCTACAGAAACAACTGTCCTCGGGTACGGTCACCTTGAATTTACCCAGTGCATAATGGGCTAGTTTAAAACGTATAGTCTTAAAATTGTATTAAAATGATGATATACATAACTGGGTTGGACAGATCTAAACAAAAAACTATATTTATTGTTCTTCCAGGGTCTCCTCTTTCTCGCAGTACGGTTGTAACTGCAGTGAAGTTTACCATCGTAGACCACCCCATGCCCATAGACTCGCTTCTCAAAGGATGCATCGGTAACTTGCATGGTTTTACGTACGTATGGGCAAATGCATGATGGGTAATATCTGAAATCCTTAGACTAATGGCCTAGTTTGTGATTCTGCTATTAGGTGAGTTCCTGAAGACACTCCAGGATCCTGACCTCAATGTTCGGCGGGTGGCTTTAGTCATGTTCAATTCAGCGGCCCACAACAAACCCTCCCTGATCCGTGGGCTCCTGACATCACTCCTCCCGCATCTATACAAGGAGACACAGATCAGAAAGGACCTTGTTAGAGAGGTACGGGCTATGAATGTCAAAAGAACGAGCAATGTTGTGTGAAGCACTGGAAACACAAAAATAACTCATGAAGCCTCTAAAGACTTATATTACATCACATCCCAGGTTGAGATGGGCCCTTTCAAGCACACAGTAGATGATGGTCTGGACGTCCGCAAGGCGGCCTTTGAGTGTATGTACACCCTGCTGGACAGCTGCCTGGACTGTTTGGACATCTTTGAATTCCTGGACCACGTTGAAGAAGGCCTGAAAGATCACTATGACATCAAAGTAAGTGCGTTTCCAGTGGATTACACTATACTTATACATGGGACTAATACATCTGGCATTTCAGATGCTGACCTTCATTATGCTGGCCAGGCTTTCTAAACTGTGTCCAGCAGCTGTGGTTCAAAGGCTGGACCGGTTAGTGGAGCCGCTGAAAGCTACTTGCACTACAAAGGTAAGGCTGAACGTGACAGACAGTCGTCTTAATACTTCAGTAAACAATTATCTCCTTTTATAACGTGAAGGTAAAAGTCGGTTCAGTGAAGCAAGAGTTTGAGAAACAGGAAGAGCTGAGGCGCTCTGCCATGCGAGCGGTCGCCGCGCTGCTGTCCATCAGTGAGGTGGAGAAGAGCTCCGCGATGGCAGACTTCGCCAATCAGATCCGAAGCAACGCAGAGATGGCCACCATCTTCGAGAGCCTTCAAGGAGACCCCTTAACAGGGCCTGTAGAATCCATGGACACTAGTTAGGACTCGCAACTGCAACTTCTTATGAACCTGCAATGGACTACAGCGTTGTTGTGAAAATAAACACAAATACGTTTAAAGCTTGAAACATATTGCTACATAACCAACATTTGTCATGTGATGCGATGTCACGTGTTCTGAGCTGTTCGAGCAGAGATAAGATCCTGAAGATACAAAGATTAAAGATTCAAAACCAAAGAGATATTCCTTATTAAAGTTATGTCCACACCTCCTAAAACCACTCGTTTAAACCCTCCTCCACTTTTCTACGTCACAGAGTTTATTCTAAACTGTTTGGTTAATTGGTCATAACCAAGAGAAGATATAACTAGGAACTTATTAAGACTCGAAGCAGTTAATGGGATAAACCTCCAAATCACAGGAACTGGGGACTTCAATATGTTTGATCAAAAAACAAATACTGTAGCATAATATTGGTTACAAGAACCAGAATTACTGAAATTTAATTTTAATGTCTACCCTACACACTGCTCTATTACACACAAGTTAAAACAACGGTTCTAATAGACTGTTTCTGTGACGCAGAACTATGTTTTGAACATTACTCCAGTCTGCGGAGACACGACTCTTCAACAATCCTCTAATATGCTTACAGTCATTGTTTTTTTACTACACATTTTCCTTCAACATGATTTTTTTTCTGGTTTGTGGTAGTTCTTAAAAAAAGAACACTTAAATCAGTATTATATATATATATATATATATATATATATACACACACACAAACTTTTCACAACAAGAACGTTGAATAAATAACATATAGCTTAAAAAAAAAAAAAAAAAAAATTTAAGTGTTCACAAGCTTTTAATTTATCATCAAGTCCTGAAAAAGCATCACAGATGACCTTCTAAAAAGCCCAATATGTAATTTGAAATTTAATGTTAATTCCTGGTAAGTTTTAAACTTGGGAGTATTTCTGCATCTCCAAAGTCCCATGGAATGTTCCCGCCCTTTTGTAACCCTGTTTAATTACTGCAAATATAACTTCACTTAAATGACAGAAAAACTGGACTAAAAATACACAACTTTAGAAACGGGTGCAATTTTCATTTTCACTCAACTGTCACACAACTAAACAGGATTGTGAGGCATCATGTAAAAAAATAAATTAAGACCCAGACTGACGCTGCCTTAGAAGCTCAGTGGTATCTGTGCAGTCAGGATGTGATGTGTGTGATAGAACGGAGAAACAGAGCTCATAACTACACTACAAATAAAGACACAAACAAGGGGACACTTTTTCCACTTTATTGAAAAGACAACAAGATATCCAGATTATTCGTTCTCCTCGCTGCGGAGTCTGGCGTTGGGGTTTGTGACCTTAACGGCCAGCTGAGCAGCCCTCTCTACGATGAGCTTCCTGTTCTTTGAAGACACGTTGTGGGCGATCTCTGCACAATGGGTCCTACAAAACAAACAACCACCTTAAGATTACCACATGCTTACTTTAATAGCAATACTAGATGAGCCAGAGGTGGAGCAGGCGTTTCCTCCGCCAGGCCAGTTCTCTGAATCCAACACCTGAGATGAATACGGTCACTTCAGCAGGAGTGACCAGAGAGACACCGTCCAGGCCGGGGTGAAGTACCGGTTACACACTACTGAGACCACATTAACACATTCAGAGGCACACTCACTTGTTGCTCATCATGAGGACTTCAAGTTCCTTGACATTGTGGACCAGGAACTTCCTGAATCCAGAGGGCAGCATGTGTTTGGTCTTCTTGTTACTCCCATAACCGATGTTGGGCATCAACATCTGACCCTTGAAGCGTCTGCGCACTCTGTTGTCAATACCTCTGGGCTTCCTCCAGTTTTTCTGCAGAGACAGTGTTCATATTAGACCACGGATACAAACTTTACATTGTTCTGGTAATAATGAAAGATAACTCTGATAATGCACTGCACTCATAAACACAAGATATTGTAGTAGTCAATGAAACCACATCTTCATGAGTCCTAAACCCAGACCTCACAACTGAACATGCATGGATAAATTCCCAAGAGCTATAGCATGCACTTTTTCAACAAACCAGCTTCTGTAGCCATGTTACACATTTTCATGCATTTCTGCTAAAAACTGAATTTAAAAAAAATAATAATAATAAATAAAGACTTCACAGTTAAACCCAGCACAACCTAATTAAACAGTTAACATACGCCTGCGTATTCCTGCCACTTTAAACCCTAGAAAGCATGACTGTGTTGATATTCCTACCCTGATCTTGACATAGCGGTCGGACTGATGTCTGATGAACTTCTTGGTCCTTTTCTTGACGATCTTAGGTTTGGTGAGGGGTCGGAGTTGAACCATGATGCCTACAGAGAGAGCATGCAGAAATGAGAACATATATAAACAATGCATGCATATACAAGCACAATATACACATTTAATGAAGTCTAATAAGTCAAACGGTCTCCTCTTACACCAAACACATTTGCTTTGACATGCAGCTACATTAGCAGTGTTAGCCAGCGGTAAACTACACAAATCTTATCCTATTTAGTCAACAAAAACCAAGTACATGACAGCACACGATAAAAATTAAGCTTAACGCACACTTTTATGATTTAAACTACAGCAGAAAGCTAGAGTTCATACACTAAACGTCGCGTGGTGCTAACACATGCAGCTAGCACTGAACACGACGCGCTATAACGCGATATATTCAGCGTCTAGATCAGCTATAGAAGGTGTTTTCTGTGGTGTTACAGCGAGCAGAGTGCTGTGTGGTATATTCAGTGTTTCTCACACACACACACACATCAATGGCCGCCGTGTACAAACACTGAGCGGCGTTTTATATAATATCGTTGATTCCGTCGCTATAACAGACACGATATCAGCGCACTTTAACACCGCGAGCCCTGATGAAGCGCCACAGGCGGGAAAAACTCCATCTTAATCACAAAGTTAAAGGATGAATTCAGATTTTATTCCGCTCACCGGTCGGCCTGCCTCTGCCAAAGACAGTCCTGCAGAAAAGAAGGAAGTGACGCAGCGACGACCTGGAAATAATATCCGGCAGCGGAAGTCGCGGCTGCTCTGAAATGTGTCCCTCCACAAAATGTTTGAAACTGATTATGTTTAATGCTATATATTTTATACGTTGCATCTATTTATTATATAGGCTTAACTAATACAGCAAGAAAAAAAGAAATACAATAAAGTGTAAATAAATGCGTACTTTTTTAACAAGTGGAACATTTTTTTTTTATGTTCTTGTTTTTTTTAAAGATGTAAAGACAAAACCTATGTCTCTGTTTTTAAAATGTGTGCTTTTCATATGTTACCTACTATATTAAGGCTGTATTTGCAGGTTTTTGTTTGTTTTTATTTCATTCTTTTTTTCTTTTATTATTATTATTTATTTATTTTACTAAATGCTGAAGCTCATTAAAGTCTGGTGATTCTGATTGGCTGTCAGTGTTAAAAAGAAGTGAACATTAAAATTTAATATCGCTTTTATATTTGTCGTTATATTTATCATTCTTGACGTGAATGAGTGTGTACTGCACACACTAAAGCCAGAGCACACTACACACTAACAGGGAACATTCTCGTAAAGTTCACTAAACATTCTCTGAAAGGTCTTGCATATTCCATTTGTTGTTAATATAACATTCTAATAATGTTTTAAATAACGTTCTTAGAACATTAATGTAACAAGAGACTAAAATGTTCTAAAAATAGTTAGAATAACGTTCTTATAACCAAACAAGAACGTTAATAAAATGTCTAAAAAACTGGACGTTTTGAATAACGTTCATACAATGACGTCCTAAAATGTTAGGACATCCCATGATGCAACATCAACTCAAAGTTGACTCTTCAGGGGAAGAAAAACTGTAATGAAAGGGCAAGAAATATCTGATATGATTAAATCATGCGATGTTAAATGATATGCTCTCTGCTCTCTGTTCTTCCTCCTCCCTTCTCACTCCTTGTCTTTCCTGTCTGTATTTTATAGCACAGAGATTTCTTGGCTTGTGTATGCTTATCTCACTGGATATAGCACAGCACCCTCTGTCGGAAGGCATCTATATCTTTTGATGTCTGAACTTTGCAGAATTGTTCCTAATTCTTGCCATATGGCGAGGATAGCGGCATAGGAAAGGCTGTTCACATCACATCATTGCGCAATACTTGTCACATGATATTCGAGAAACCCTATTGGGAAAGAGCCCAACACACATTACAACAAGGATTTAGTGATGGCTTTACTGTTTTTCAATGGAAACCATTAGAGTTTCTGTGATGTTTCTGTTGTTGTTGTTTTAGGATGACGCTGTTGATTACAGTTGTGAAAAAGTGACAAAAGCTAAATATCTGAAGCCTAAATATTAGACTAACAGTTGCTGTTTGGTACAAGAGGGCATCATAAACCTCAAAGACTATTCTTCTCATACTCCTCTCCCTTCCCCTTTTATATTCCTCAATCTAAATAAAGTTATCGTAACAGTTATGCAAATCATATCTGGCCATTCTGCAGAAGGGTTTAGTTGTCGTATGATTAAAGGCAGTGAAGTATGTTATATTATATTGTCTGAATGGTGTGGTGTGGTGCTCGTCTCAGATTACACTACGCTTTTCCTCTGACTTCCGTCACTCTCACTTCCCTCGAAACGAAAGTTCAGCTCTCTCTATCTCTCGAGAAGAAGAAGATGGACAGGACGCATCTGCTGAGGTAGGTTTGACTAAATAATCTCGATTATGAAGCGAAGCACCATAAAAACAACGCAATCCTCGCCGAGAATCGCCAGAGGTTTACCAGAAACCAGCAGCGAGTTTCTTCTGAACTTCACTAACCGCGAAAAGATGGCGAACTAAGCTTTCAGTCGCTTATAGAGACTATATATCAGAAAAACTTCTTTCTGCCTTTCTGTTTTGGGGCTGTTTCGTGGGTCATGCGTGTGGTTTAATAAGTTAATAACAATACCTGTTGTTTTGTTTTGGTTATAGTGACCAGGATGAAGCTCCTGCTGGATCTTATGCAGGTAAACATACACTGATTTCCAACAGATGCACTTATTTATCCTTCAGTTAGTACTTATATGATTTTAATATAGAGTCCATTATGAAGTGTGCTTTAATATAGTTCGTCTCATCGAAGCAAAAGCTTCAGGAAATGTTAGAGAAACATGTTTCCTGTCTCTTTCTGCTGTATTTATTGTATCATTCAGATCCAAGCGCAGTGGCGGGTGATGGGGCCACGGCTCCTCCTGCAGACCTGATGCCCGTGGTTCCTGGCTACGAGAGTCTGGGTCCTAATGGTGAGCAGAGCTTCAGGTCAAACTAAGAGTATGCTGGTGATGAACGTGGCAGTGATGTTCTGTTGTTGTGTCTGCAGTTATTCCACCGTCAGACTTTGGATCAGCGCAGCCACAAGCCCCATCCAGAGCTCCAGAGAGACGCTTTGAGTAAGACCTCCAGCACCCAAACAATAAAAGCATTCAAGATATCAGTGTAAACCACTTCAGTGCTAGCATACTTCACTTATACGCCCGGTGCATGCTTCCCGCGTTACTTCAGGACTAAAATACTTCATCAAGTGGGAAATCTTTGTCTTGTTTGTTTGCTCACGTTGTTTTGCATAACTGGTTTTCTTGTCATGTTTTGAATTCATGAAAGAGGTAATTCTGGATTTGTTCATTCAGCTCCACCCTGTTTCTGAGTCACTGAACACTAGACCCATGCTTGGTCTGGTATCTGCAACACACACTCAGATCAATAACAGTGCAAGCATTTCTAAACACAGCTGATAACAGAAAAATACACTTTTAGAGATCAGCCACTGAGGTAAACTAATCAATCATTATCATAGTGGAGAGAAACATGGAAATAATACAAATAAAGAAATAAATGTTAGGATAGGTTTTGTGTTTATCATGCACATCAGTGATATTTTATTTTGTCTATGGATTTATTTGTATATTTTCTGTTTATGCTTTATTCATTTTGTTATATTTTTTGTCATTTTAATAGTTTTTTTTTTTAAAATATGTAATAAATATATATTTTAAGTTTTTATTAGGCTTTAGTTTCAGTTTTTGAAGTTTAGTTCTTTTGCTTAAACTAAATGAGAAATGTTTTTTGACAGTTTTAAATATTTTATTTTATAGTAGTTAATGCTTATTTTTCCAGCTATTATAAAATGTTATTTAAACATTGAATGTAAATGAATTCGTTCATGGATTCGTGCATGCACGCAGTGTTAATTCAGGGGTATCTCTATAGTGTAGAGTTGTTGTAAATGTCTGGCTCAGCTGACCTTCACGCATGATGTCCACAGCATTCCTGCGATCAGTGAAGAACTGGCTCACGATGCCTTCAAACAGTACGCCAGCAGCAAATGCTGTTACAGCTCTAAACCAGCCAAAGAGATGGTGTTCACAGACCTGCAGTCCCTCAACACATACCGGGTGAGCAGCCCGCACACATCACACATCACACACACAGCCATGCTTACCTTCATCCTGGATACCTGCTTCTGCTAACAGTACCGGCTGGAGACCTTCACAGAGTCCAGAACAACAGAGTGGGACAGTGAACCATACAATGGTGAGGGAACTCCTTCTGAACCATGTGTTTATATATCAATTTGACACGTATGTTTAAGAGTGTGCGTCCCTTCATTCCTCAGGTCAGGTGGTGGATGGTTGTGGAGCGGCTCCTGCTCCCTGGAGCATCTCGGTGCCCATCCCTGCCCTCTTCCAAGACTGCCAGAAATTCGTCCGTGTTCCTCACACATCCACCATCAAAGTAAAACCTCCTTCAGTCTGCCATGCATGGAGTTCACTGAGATTCATCTTGATTGATTTTGTTGTTTTTCATTACAGGGTTGTCATGCGTGCCTGAATCTGGGAAGATCTGCTTGCAGGAAGTGTGTGAATTCAGGCAGGGTGAGTGTTCATTTTAATACGTCCTTCTGTATTCTCTGTCTGCTGTTTCTTTACAAAGCTTGTATTGTTGCAGGTGCGATGTTCATTCTGCGGTGGAACGGGGAGAAATGAGTCCAATCGCTGCAGTTCGTGTCAGGGCTCTGGCATGACTAGGTATCAACTCAACCCTTTAAATAGCTAATCATTAATCACTTTATAGATAAGATCCTGAAGATACAAAGATTAAAGTCTCAAAACCAAAAAGATATTCTTTATAAAAGTTGTCCACACCCCCTAAAACCACTCGTTTAAACACACCTCCACTTTTCTCCGTCACAGAGCGGGTTTATTTTCAACTGTTTCCAGAAAGAAAGAAGGCGGAGCTATTATTGTGTCTGTAGTGTTGCTGCGGGCGCCATGTTCTGGAGACGCTGTGTGTCGTTGTGAAAGTCAAACTACTTTGTTTGTGCTTCCAAATAAGGACACAACTAGAAATCAGTGTTAAGTTGTGTTTAACATGCTTGAGGTATTCAGCCAATCACAGTGCACTGGATAGCTGGCCAATCAGAGCACAGCTTGCTGTTTTAGAACGATGAGCTTTGTACAGATCGACCCGTTTCAGGAGGCGGGGCTTAGAGGAGAAACAACAATGTGTTTTTTGCACCTTAAACCACACAAACACATTACATTACACCAAATAATGCTGTTTTTAGCAACATCATATGACCCCTTTAATAGCTACTTCCCAGAACACCCTGGCATCTTTGATGGGAGTTTTTCAGGGTTTTTAAATGATCTGTATTGCAGGTGTCATAACTGCGGAGGATCTGGTTCAATCACCTGCAAAACCTGCAAAGGGCAAGGAAAGCTCCTGTGCTTCATCAAGCTGAAGATCACATGGTGAGGAGCGTGGCTAACACACACTTCACACTTCCTTCACACTGTGCACTAACAAGCTCATGTACCTTCTCATTCATCTGTCTTAGGAAGAACAACGTTAATGTGTCCGTGATTGACAAGGGCTCTGGATTCCCCATGGAGCTTCTGGATCAGATCAGTGGAGAGAAACTTCTTACTGATATGGCTCCAATGGTGAGCAAACACATGCTGTTTGAGAACCAGGCTTGTGCACAATTCAGAATTGAATTGAGAATGACTCCTAAATTCCAATTCAATTCTTGAATTTGAATTGAA
>JAUMHP010000035.1:1678467-1704680 GCA_032361065.1 Enteromius trimaculatus | reverse complement strand
AGTTTTGCTGTTTGATTAAATAAAAGTCCTCTTATATAAAAGTGTTTTTGTGTTTTGCTTTGGTACCGAAATTGGTATCGAGAACCGTGGATTTTCACTGGTATTGGTATCGAATACTGAAATTTTGGTACTGTGACAACACTACATTGTATAGACAAATACTTACTTGATTTAGGACTAAACAGATCAAACTGAAAGTGTCATTATTAGTGGTCAACAGATATGACGTGGTACCCTGATGAGCTCGACCGTTTATGAGCACTAAGCCTAAAAAAAAATATTTGACAGGTGGTATATGTGAAAAAAGAGCTGTTTGAGAGGCGGGTTTATGTGAGCTTGCTTTGGGGTGTGAATGCACAGAAGACGTCTCTTAGAAAGTGCGCGAGTACTCTTTTGCATCTTCTTGCGCTTGAATGATTTACAACTGTAATCAGAGATTAGATATACAAAATGAGCACAATAATGCAAAACAATTACACTTTTCCGCAAGATTTCGCTACTTTCAGAAAGCATTTAAAATAAAAAAGAAACAAAATATGTAATAGCTGATTTATTATTAATTTTATATCATGATTGATTGAGCAACAGACCAATACGTTAGCCAATATTGTTTGAGATTAATGGCATGTCTCTGTTCAGCCAATTTGTCATTTTACAAAATCTAGTGACATTTAGTTTTTATTTATTTTTAAACCACCTTGTTCTCTAAACACTGGTATTGGCATTGGTCATTAAAAATGCCTATTGGTTGCCTGGAACTTTTTACGTTTGCAGCATTTTCTATTTATCTATAACGATTACAAAGGCAAACAATTTTTTGTGGACTGACTTGCATGGATGAATTGATCTCCACAAATATAGCAATGTGAGCTAACAAAGTAAGTACAGTCAATTTTTATTTCATGCCAAATTTAACATATTCGCTTTTAGCCTCTGAAGCATTCTAATCCAACATTTCATACTCTAAGGGCATGTCTTGCTGTGTGCTGAATGGAAAGGTGTTGTAAGTCAAGGTTCAACTGAAGGACTGACTGTGGGAATGAGCTTTATATAGACTTACCTGCTGGGAGCCCAAGACCGCAATGACTGTTAACACTCACGCTGCTACTGTAGATCACCTGAAACACACAACCATTATCCTAAGTGATACATTCTGCCATACAGCTGGAAGTAAACATCAGCTACCAGTACATTTTGTTTAGAAGGCAGAGGTTTATCAAAGCTCTTCAAATAACTAGGTGTACGTCCTGCATGATCTTATGTAGCCTACTTTGTTATCTCTCCGAACACTTGAAATGCACAAGAAAGCCAAAAGATTAAAAAATGTAGACAGTCAACCCCCTCAAGTCAATAAATGCCAAAATATAGTCAGGCCAAAAATTCTAACTTCAGCAGGTAAACCGCAAGGAATCATGCTAAACTTTTCCTGTGACTCTCTTTCATAATAAAGGACAGTAAGAGCTCAACAAACCTCCATCAAAAAGCACAGCTGAGGGGAAAAACCCACCAAATTGACCCTGTCTAGAGCCCTCGGGGAGTTCCGCTGCATGTGATAACCATCTTTATCGTCTGTACCAACACATCTGTCTAAACACTGCTAGGTCAACCACACAGTGAGTAGTAAATGTGGTGAGTCTGTACATTATTTCACTCGATATGTCCGAATATGGTATGTTTGATACAAATAAAGGATCCAAATGGATTGGGAATCATAGAACGGTTGTGAACAGTTCTTAAAAGAACCACTTATTTTTTGTCTTGTCTTTATTTCTGAGAGAAAAGGTTCTTCGGATTATTAAGATTACCGTGGGGAGATTTCACAACAATGTCATAGAAAAACCATTTTTGGTCCCCAAAAGAACCTTTTTAAAAACAAATGTAAATACCTTTTTCCACACTAGAGCCGTATGTGCCATTTAAAGAGTCCATGGATGTTAATGGTTCTTTATGGAACCACTGACACCAATAAAAGGACCTTTATTTTTAAGACTTTAGTAACGCAGTTCTGAAAGGGAATGTTCACTAAAGTCAAATTCTTTTAATCCTGTTATGCTACATGCAGATAATTGGGTCACGCTCCACTCACAGTGCTGATAGGGTTCGGGGTCACTTAGATAACATCAGCACTTACATAATTGTGTCTGGCCTGGGTTGTCCTACAGACAGCTGGTGGTCCCTGAGGCGAGGTGATTCCTGCTCTGCCACTTATGCAAGCTTGCTAGCCACATTGCAGTTGCAAACGAAACAATTAGCATCTGTTTTCACACTCCAGACCTTTTTTTTGGCTGAGGAACCCATTCAATTTTTAGCTTTACTGCAGAGAGCTTGCAGTTTTTTTTTAAACCCATGCCAATGGTGGGAAATGGGATGCTTATGCAACACTGGATTGTTAGTGTGATTCTGTCAGACAGCTCTGAAACTCACAGACTTCACACTCTTTTCATCACCCTGAGCATTATGAGGCTTATAAGAGGACTGTGCTGAGATTTTGTGGCGTACATGGGTAGCCTAAACCATCATTACTCTAGTCTGAACATTAGACGGCACTCCCACTTTCCATTCACTGGACACTTGCCTTCAAAAATGGTCAGAAATCACCAGTTTCAATCTGATTAGGTTTGTCAAGAATTCTGGACGATATTTTGCTATATTAGTCTGGTAAATGCATGAGGTGTGCATCTGATACTGCCAGTCTGTGGTTGTCAGACATGGTCTGAACCCAACAGACTGATCAAAGAGCTAAGAGGAAGTCCACTTTGAACGGCTGACAAAGTATATTTGACAGACTTATGGGCATATGAGTGTTCAGTAAACCATCTCAATATGTAAGTATTGCTCTATGCCAGAACAGATGGTGCTCGGGAATCCTTTCAATAAATGATAAAAGCCCCTGAGGACCACTGCAGTGAACTGACAAGCTTTGAGAATATGAATACATTTATTCCAGTGTTTGCAAAGTTGCTTTTGAATGGAGATGGAACTCTGTGCCGTTATGTAGCATCCAATGCAATCCACTCTTCTCAAACCTACTTAGCTTGCATGGCATGACATAACAGGTATTAATTACAGTCTTAATCACTTTATCAGGAAAATAGAAGGAGTGGATATACCTTCTAGATCAATAACAGCAAGTTTTCTTGCTACCAGGAGTTTCAATTGCATTCATGCTAGTCTCTATGGGCTGAAAAATCAACCTAAAATGTTTTATATTTTACATGAAATGTAGTATTTTTGTATATAAAATATGTGCATCGTTTAGTAAACACACACACACACACACACACATATATATATATATATATAAAACTTATAGATTTTGGAAGTAAAAGTTTTAATTAAAAGGGAACACTTAAACAGCACAATGTAACTCCAAGGCCTGGTTTCACAAACAGGGCTTAGCTTAAGCCAGGACTAGGCATTAGTTAAATTAAGATATTTAAGCAACTTTTAAAAAAAATGCCATATAAGAAAATATCACAGGTGTGCATCTACAGAACAATGACACTGACATGTTTTAAGATATGTCGGAGCAAGATATTTTCATCTGCGACAGCTCAAAACATGCAATTTAGTCTGGGACTAGCTTAAGCCTTGACTGTGAAACTGGGGGCAAGTCACTCACATTTGTGTGAAATAAAACTGCCCACTTGACAATCAGTTTCACATGCTGTTGTGCAAATGGAATAGACAACAGGTGGAAATTATAGGCAATTAGCAAGACACCTCCAATAAAGGAGTGACTGCAGGTGATGACCACAGACCACTTTTCAGTTCCTATGCTTTCTGGCTGATGTTTTGGTCACTTTTGAATGCTGGCTGTGCTTTTACTCTAGCGGTAGCATGATACGAAGTGGCTCAGTTAGTGCAGCTCCAAATCCAGACCACCATGGGTTAATAAATTTGGTTTCCATTGATTTTTTTTTTATTTTGTTGTCAGCTCTTTCAACTATATAAAGAACAAAGTATTTAATAAGAATATTTCATTCATTCAGATCTAGGATGTGTTATTTTAGTGTTTCCTTTATTTTTTTGAAAAGTGTATAAAACAAGTACATAAATGCTTTCAGTAAGGTCTGAAACATTCAGTTGTTACTGTACTGTAAAGTAAAGTAAATATTTTTAAATGAGGAAAACTATACAATTTAAAAAAAAAACAATATTGATTGGTATACATTAGTAGTAGCAGTATGCTTTGTATGCTGACAGTGCTTGGTAAACAGGATTTTAATGGTCCATCGCTGCCACAATGAAACAGCCGGTGCAGCAAAGAGGAAAACCTGCTTTTAACTCGTCTGACAGTTATCTGATGTAGTGATTTAGAATCCCCTGGGAACGACCAGCTTAACGATGACAAGAAACTCAGTGTGTAGTGACCGTAGCCAAAGCACAAACACATACAAACACTCAGCGGTGATACGAGGTCATTGCAATCTCACAGCTGGAGCAGATGGGCTGACGACCTTTTGCTCCAATGAAAGGATGAGATTTTTAAACAAACAGCATGTGGTTTATGTAAAACAGCCTGTCACAAGGGCGCTTCCTAACTTTTAATACAGATTAACTGATTTATCTTAGAAATTCATGAAGTTCAAATAAAATGCAGACTCTTTTCAGAGAAAATAAAATGGGTGCGACCACTTAAAAAGCAAAAACTATGTTAGACCTGTTGAAAAAATAAATAAATCAACAGGGCAAACTTTTAAAGAATCATTTCCATTAACTTCAGTTGTTTCAAAACTAACATGAATTCACAGAGCATGTTAACAACTTTTAAAAAGCATTTTTGTTGTTTTATTCTGGACCTCTGTTGTATTGGCAACAGCTGTAACTAATTCTGTTGTTCAAAAATTGCACAGCTCAGAAAAGTTGTGAACAACATCAGGGTGAGCAAACAACAATATTTATTTTCTGCTCAACTATCTCTTAAAACGCCAGTTGATGTATGTTTATATGCTGAAATGAATCACCAAATTGCTACATGATTTGTATCTCACAGGCATGACTGTGGGGCGATGGGAGGGTTTCGGTTCATCGAGCACTGAAAGAGCAACTGATCTGATACACAGATCTCCTGTGAGGTGTGAGGACTGCACACACCCAAACACACAGATGGACGAGAAAGAAAAACAACTGTGACCTTTTCATGCACTGTCAGGTTCATTTCTTCCTTAGTGTCAATCTTTTGTTTTAACAATGCAAATGAGGACAAAATATGCCAAATGTCATGTTAAACCAATCATGTGGATCCCAAACATCTCTTACCACATAACCTTTCTTCCCTAAAGCACCTACCACAAAGACAATCTGTATTTACAGAGAAAAAACTAGATGAGGATCATTTAAATAACAAAGCCAAGAAAAAATTATTGATTTCAAGCTGTAGTTGGTGATTAACAGCTACCGACTTCATGCAATTGAACAGAATGTGGTAAATGCCAATGTTAGTAAAGACATTCGCCAGGTTTCCATTCAAATGTGCGAATTTAACTTTGGAATCAAATTGTGCAAAATTGGAATATTGCATAAAACATTTGTAAGTAGCCACCGTTTCTATTATTTATGCTTATTATGTCTTCTTGGAACAAATTTAACTTCTGTAGTGTCCGAATAAAAGAAAAGAAATTAAATAAAAGAAAATAAATCTCCATTCTGTTTAAAACCTTTTATTCCTTTTACGCCCTGGCTCTTTACACATGGTTTTTCAGTGAGCTGAAACAAACACTTCAAACGAGCCATCTTCAGTTAAGAAAATGCTAATTTGTAGGTGAGGGGGAAGATGGGAGTTCAAAATGCCCACTTCTGAAAGCATTCCAAACCATATTAGTCATACTGCATTCCCAATGTTCTGGATAACCAATAGAATGCTTCTCAATGCAGATCAGTCTGCTCCAACTTTACAAGTGGAATATCCAACCCCTAGTACCATTCCCAAAAGTGGAGGTGGGATCCAATCCTGCTTCTGGATAGTCACTGTACAGTGGTCACCTGAACCAAAGGTAATCAAGCTTTTCAGGATTTCCAAAAATTATAGGCCAGAATGCTGAGACAAGCTAAAGCTGAATTGCAGGATGTTGGCTTCCAGAACCAGGATTGGACAATCCAGTTCTAGCAAGAGAATGCAGGAGAAGTTCCAAAATAGGGCCATGGATGGAATGCAACAAAATGGAAACATTCTCAAAGTGCTGTTACCATTTTTGATAATCTTAAAAATGGTTCATTAAAAAAAAACCAAAAAAAAAAACTGCACAGATCTTTGCAATGGTCACCCTAAAAGTGCCCACAAACCATCAAAGATATTCCTTTTTATTTCTCTCCATAATCTTACTGGCCCACCACATACTCCTCAGATTCATAGGCAGATGTGATCTTGCTACTGAGAAATGTCACTCTAGGCTGATGATACACAAGCACCATGCAAGCACTACCTCAAAAAACAACCAAATACTACAACACTACATTGTTCCATTGGGGAAAACTTATTGCAACTGAATTGTTCTTGTCAAAGTTTGTGTGACACAGGCCATGGACCAGATCCATCCGGTGCACTGCCGTCATCATGGAGACCCATCTTGTGACATCACAGGGTCACTAGTTTCCCCTTCCTCTCTAAATAGAGCCATCACAAAGAGGTGTGACCTACATACATCCACTGACAAAAGACAATTTCAAGGGATGAAAGTGACACCATCGACATTGTCTTTTTTCAAAGCCTGTTATGTCAGCTTTGTAACCCATGAGACCATCTGTCAAAAAGAAAAAGAGCACTTCCTGTCCACTTATTCGAGAATAGGAAGAGGAAATGGAATGCTTTCCTGTCACAGCAGTGGATTGCATCTCTGTCACTCGAACATATCATCAAAACATAAACACAAAACAAATGCACCATTGATAACTATTACATATAGTTCGTAATATAGTATTTAGTTATAGCCAATAGCTATAATAGCTGCTTTCATACTTCTTTCATTAAGCAATGTTGTACCACAATAAAATGCTAAACTGCTATTTAAAATAACTTATAAATAAATAAATTTGTCAATCAGCCTTGTTGAAAAAAGCCATTATTTGGTAGGTTTTGAAGCTGGAATGCAGGTCTAAGCTGGTTTATGCTTTTCCAGCATAAACAAGTTTAAACCAGCAAATGCTACCTAACCTACCAGCATTTGCTGTTTTTTCAGCTGGGAGAAGGTTGATTTAAACAGACAGGTTTAAAATATATATATATACAGTACTTAGTGTACATATATTTAGTGTTGACTAGCTTGACTGCACTATTAGGAGCAGATAGCTGCTAGCTTGTATCTAAAGTTTCCCAGTTGCTTCCCCAACACTGATATCTGTTTTCACGGCCACACATCCTCAGTGGAAACTCTGATATGAGTTTGGAGCTGTGCTTTGATAAGCCTAAGACCTGCAGGGCTTGGTTATCTCGCAGTGAACAGTGTGTTTCTCACCATCAGGAAAATGCTGTGACGTGAAAGCATAGTCCTGTATATGCAAGGATTTGTTTGCTACACTTTCTGAGGTAAAAAGTTTCAAAATACCCACACAAATACATCAAAATGATGTCTTCACTAACAAGGAACACAAATTAGCCATAAACTCAAAAGGCACAACAGGACTGTCCTAAATGGAACCACAAGGCCTTGCACTGGATTTTGAGCCAAGCCTCCAAAAAGCATTTTTCACAAGCTCTTAAGTGCAGGAGTCAAAAGGGTTTAAGTACTTAAGGCAAACAACAGTAGGAGACTCCTCACACAATGATATCAGCTTTACCGAGGGAGGGCGTCAGTGTGTGCTTGCTTTCAAAATACCAACACTAAACTAGCACAGCGACCCATGACAGGGTTTGATTGATGTTGGTTGGTTGAAGAATTGAGATTGTCACAGAGGCTCGACACATATCTGGCTCGACACCGAAGGCCTTTGGGGTTTGTTGGCCTGCAATAACGGTCTTGAGCGAGAGTAAAACTAGATTCTTTTTTTCTTTTCTAAGGTGATAGATAACACATTACAACTTGATGCTGGTGTTGCATTTGACAAGATACTATGAATGTAAAAACAGCTGGGAAAAGGCTGCTAAATATCAAGAGGAACATCTACTACCATAAATCAAGAAAATACAATCTCAAGCAGAACCTGCTGTGCCATGTACTTTCAGGGTCAGTTTTAAGAGTAAACCGCTGCCTCGTCCTTGACTAAATTGCCACATCCAGGAAACGGCCTGTAAGTGGTAAAGAGCTGGCGAATAAGAGTGTACATTTAGACATCAGTCATTATGCAAGAATGCTGCCCTGCATTTGCTCTTTAAATCTTTCAGTGTTATGTCCAATTTAGCAACACTTTAGCAAAATTAGGACAGCATAATGTAAGTGTTAACTGCAGATGAAGAGTGAGCCCTGCCCTGTAAACAGTGCTACGAGAACAAACTGCAATATCCTTCTGCATTATACTAGCCTCACCCATATCCCATCCTATTGGTCAAAAACATTTTCATTTTTAGTCTTTTTAGTCTATCAACATATTAAAACCGGCATAGAATTAAGTTAATGCACCTACTGTATTGTGAGCATGTTTTAAATTTCTGAATTAAAATTCATGTTCATAGTTATTAGTGGCACTAAAAAGCCTTAATAGACTGGCACAATTTTGGCCAGTAAAAAAAGAAATAAATAAAAAAATCAATGTCATGTGTAAAAAAAAACAAAACACCAAGATAGACCATCAAGGTTAATAAGTCTCTAAAATGTAGGATAATTTTACCTTTCATTTTGTAAAATGTCACATGGAGCAACTCAATATTCAAACATTAGTTTTAT
Organism: Enteromius trimaculatus; assembly: GCA_032361065.1. Lineage (NCBI taxonomy): Eukaryota > Metazoa > Chordata > Actinopteri > Cypriniformes > Cyprinidae > Enteromius > Enteromius trimaculatus. Next base: position 1,695,861 of record JAUMHP010000035.1, on the reverse strand, counting down.
ATTTATATTATATTTATAGTATAAGTGTAATACATGTTTAACAAATAAAAAAAGCGTATTTTGTAAGGAAAAAAAGTTTTTTTATATTTTACTTGATGGTTGCACAACATGTTATTTTTAAAGAAATTAAATTAAAAAATATACTCCACAAAATAATGAACATAAACTCAACAATGTGAGGAAATTTTTTTTTTTTTTTGGTCACACCGCACGATGTTTTAGAGAAATGCCAGTCTTTTTTTCTTTTCATCTTTTCAAAGTTGACGTGTGATTTTAACATGGACAAGTTCAAATTAAAATCAAACTTTATCAATAGTCAAAAGTCTACCTCGGCAAGACTAGATTCACCAGACAGAATCTATGAGATCAATTTCACAAGTTCAGACACACAAACCTGCATTAAACACTGCAACATGATCACAGATCAAACTGTGACCTCTACTGTTACTCTACTATTAACTTTATCCATTACGACAGGATGCAACTAGCTAGATAAAAATAGTCACGCTTCTTCTCCATGAACCTGGACACACAGCCTGAAACCAAAAGACAAATAGCAGTGCGTTTGTTTGTTGGATTTGTGTTGCATACAGATCATTTATGTCATTTTCCTGCCAAACACAGCTGGTTGTGTTTACCAGATATCTGAACAGGGCAGCTAGTGTCTGTGCGGAATGTGATCCCTTATGTACGTGGTGAAGCTCCAGTAATAGAAGGGAATTTGAAACGTGCTTGGACGTCCATCCATAATTTGGCAGGAGCATCAACTTCAGAAGGCTTTAGTGCTCTTATTACCGCACGCAGTAGTAAACTCGATCCTATCTGTCATTAACACATCCCTAAATAAGCACTGTAACATACACAATCATTATCAGTTTGAGGAAAATTAACCTACATTCCTTAGCTGTGACTCCCATCAACCAATAGGAATTTTAAAAGATCTTATAGATCCAAATATATCTATATTCCTGAATACATTGTTCGTGAAAATTAACACTTGCCAAGTGAAACATGTTTTGGAACAAATTTGTTTCATACGCTCAATACTCAGTAGCACCCACACATTGGTGTAATTTTGTAACCTTCGGATAAAGTCAGGAGCTGAAGAACTGAATCAAATTATCTGAGTCACCAGGATGAAATCACAGTCCCCACGACCACTAAAAGCTGCTCCTAATATAAATATTCAGGACCAACTCTTAAAAATTATAGGTGTATCAGTCTTAAGACTTATATTTAATCCAAGAGTAATTCATTTTATCCCTTCTAAACTCAAGTCTGCTTAGTCTGCTTAGAACGAAATTCAAGTAAACCATCTACAGCAATGAAGTCAAATCTATGCCTCATTTTTATATTAAAGTGTTAAGAGTATTGTAAATAGCTAAATCTGGTAGTTATTGGTAGCTCTTTTTAACTAAAGAGGACCAACCAGACTCCTAGTGTCAAGAAAAATCTTTTAAGATTTGGTGTTTGTAATAGTAAGTAACTAGAGAAATGAATCTGGTTTTAATCGTCATTAAGAGTCCGAGTCCAAAGGTTCGAATCAGTATAGTCGACTCTCAGTTCCCAGCTTTTCAGAATCAAATAATCAATTAATTTGGCATCAATTTCCCAGCCTTGCAGAATTTGCATCTCTTTCCATCAGTTTAACGAGCATGCCTAAAGTTTTATCTCCATTGACTGCTGTTTATCAACAACACGATTTTTTTTTTTTACATAATTAAATAGTCATGACAATGAGTATATTTTCAACTTTAATAAAGCTCAAAATAAAGTTGTGTTGTACTTACTCAGTTCACTCACTATGGGCAGGTGTGGCAAAAAAAATACACTTTCGGACATGAATATAAAGATCAATTCGGCACTTGACAACAGGAACTATGGGAAGGGCGTGTCCGCTCAGGCAGATGAGTCGTTATATTTAGGTTATTTTTATTCTCTTTACGCAATCAGTGCAACAGAGCACATTTCCTTTGTGGGCGGGATGCCACACACCACCCTTAGAGCCACGGTCAGAGGGTCACACACACACACACACACATTTGCACTCCAAAGCTTATTCAACAAGATCTTCTTTGCAAATGCATATTAATGTTTTACAATCTGTTTTTTATGAAAATATATTAAAGGGTCATTTCTTTTTTCTTCGCCTACGCTGGAATAAAATGCTGTAATTGTAAAGTAGCACACTAGTAACACTGATTCAGATTAGACAACCATGTGCACACAAACACATGGGTATAACTTTAGGCTAGACCAGCACCTGAAGATGCTCTCTACATTCCTGGGAAAGTTGAGCTGTTTTGGCTGCAGGGAGGGATGTACAGCTGCCAACAAGTCTATATCTTCAGTAGCACACATGCACACAGGTTTGTGTACTCAACCATGAGAGAGGGCATAAAAGTTGAAACAAAAACTCAAGAGCAAGAACTTCAAATGATTCAATAACAAATTGAACCGAGACTAGGATTAGTTTGGCGATACAAGCCTTCAATTACGTTGTGGGGCTTTAGGGAGGACTTCTTTAGAAAAGGGTTCGAATAAACGCTGCACATTTTAATATGACCCCAAACCGCACTGGGCTGTAAACCAACCTCACCCATGAGAGTTCAAGCCCACTTCCTCTAAAACCAACTGTGATTTAAGATCTCAGGATTTGCTGAGGAAATCAGAGGCTGGGTGTTATTTAAACCTTAGCGAGAAGCGAAGTGCTAGGAATCTCGCGTGTTAAATAAAACAAGTGCCTACAATCTATCAATGAAGAAAAGAGTGGTTGGATGTCTTTGTTTTCAAGGCAGATTCACAAATGTGCAACGTTTTAAAGTCGGACAAACGGACACCATGGGGATTTTATGGATGCAAAGTGTTGCTTTCAAACCACAACAAAGGCCCGTCGTCCATTGGAAGCAATGTAAAACACATGTACCGAGCTAGATTTAGTCTCAAGATGTTTATGTTTGTCTCAATTAAAGAAAAAGATTACAATAATTTGACTTCAGGGTGTGGGAAAAAACCTGGGCTTTACAGATCAGGTTAAGCTCAAAATAATGTTCCTCGCACACTACTTTTGATGTAATTCTAGGAAATTGGCTTAAAAAAGGGATTGGTAAGAATTTGAGGTTTTGGATAGAAGTCTTTTATAGTCACCTAGGCTGCATTTATTTGATCAAAAAGACAATAAAACGGCAAATAAGTAAGGAATAATGAATTATTAGAAAAATAATGCACAACCGAGGTGGTGATGCGGTCACGGGAGCGCTGACAAAACGTTTTGTGTGAGTGTGTAACCATGGTGTGCGTGTGCAAGGACGTGTGATTATTACAGTTAACTATGCGAAGTGATATTGAACTGTAATGCGGTCAAGAGAGCTGCCTGGAACTACGTTCGCCGTGCGTTTCCCTGAAAATAATTGCACACCTCAGAACGCTCGTCAGCCAATCAGATTCAAGCATTCAACGGCCCCATAGTATAATTGTAAAATAATGTAACTACAAATAAAATAACTTCTGTTATATATGTTATTTATTTATGTGATGCAAAGTGTTCTTAAGAAATCAGTCTAATATGCGGATTTGATGCTGAAGAAACATTTCTGATTATTATCAGTGTCAAAAAAAAAAAGATAAGAAAATATAATACACCCAAATATAATACATTATAATACTTCACAAAGAGGCACTAAATCTCTTTATAGAACATTCTACATTTTACTTTACACTATACTATTTAACTACATTCTACTATTACACTGTTCCTGGCTGGTGGAATGATCTTCCCATCACTATTCGAAATGCCAACTCCCTTACAACTTTCAAACGACTGCTGAAAACCCATCTCTTTCAACACTATGTGACATCATAAAAAAATAAATTCTTAACCCTACTCTTTCTTTCCCTTGCACTTATCTGAACATTGCCTGTTATACGGTATTATGAGCACTTCCTAAGTAGTTTTTTGCCTCTTTAGGATTAATTGCTTGCTGCTTTGGATAAAAGCGTCTGCTAAATGAATAAATGTAAATAAATAAAAAAAATCTCTAAAATCTCATCTTTAGCTACAGCATTCTAGTTCTCAGTTTTAAAGCAGAAAGCAAGACAAAGATGACGGGCACATCTGGGAGTGATTGTGCCGCTTTCAGCAGATGTGAAATGACAGTGATTGGTCCCATTAAACTCCTGACCTGGAACATTTTTACTAATGTGTTCCCAACACAGACACACGCCCTGTGGGTCAAGCCTTACCCTAAACCCCACCAAACAACATTACTTTCCACATAAACCACATTCGAGTTGTTTGCAGTATACCAACTGTCAAACCACAGCTACATCTGACCTGATAACACCAGCAGTCAAATAGTTATAAAACGCTGAAAGGCCACATTGAAAGAAGTGCATACTCTTTTTAATTAAAATAAAATTTTAATTACCATTACATTTATTTAGTCCGATTTAAATCTCTTGCATAAGACGTCTGGCCTCTCAGACCCAGCATGCACAAAACTGGCTGGGACATCAAACGCTTTCAGCTCAAACTCATTTGAGTCAGCTTTTGGCATCTTGTGCTGTTTTTTTCTCTCCCTCATGGTCAGGGTACGACCTCGTAACCATGGTAAAGGGCTGCTAATATCAATGCAAATGGATTCTCTGCTCACAGGAATTCAGCCAGACCGGAGGAACCCCGAGTGCCACTCCAGAGAAGAAATTTAGATTCCCACAGAAACCAAATATGATCAAAACTGACAAGAAAAAGCAGTTTATACAGCATCTATAACTGAAATATAGGTTACATTTCGGAGAAAAACGCAGCACTTGTGTAAAAAGAATTTGTATACTTACCTCAAATTGTTCTAATTAAGTTCTATTCATGTTAGTTTTGGTTTATTACATCTATTTTTTTTTTTCAATTTTTTAAAATATTTTTACAGATATGATGAATTATTAATTAATAAATATAACATTATAAGAGGTTGCACCGCATGACATTTTGCAACCCAAATTAATCTTGTTTTGTCATAAAATGTAGACTTGTTGACTTTGACAGTTATAAGATCTTTTGATTTTTTATTTCATGTTTCAGGGTTTTTTTCACCTGCACGTTTCTGCACATTGGTTGCACCACATGACCTTAATTTGGCAAATACAGCAAATCTAATTTCCCCCAAATCATGCTCCACACAGCTGTAAATTAAATGTCAAATATCTCCTGATTGGTTTCAAAGCCACGTTTTGACTTCAGCGAGGACAGAAACATAAATCAACAGTGGAAACTTGTCACATCTTCTCTGAACAGTAGGACGTTGACCATGTAAGAGAACATGGAAAAGATCTCCTAGGCGAGACATAAGCCCATTCACAGTCTGTAAAAGGAGTCCTCAGTGTCACATCCAAAGCGGTCTCATGGGGTCTTGTCCTCCTCTCACTTCCTGTGGTGGGATAGAGTTGTGTTAGGCCTGTGAGAACCATCTCTATGGGGCCTGTTTCCACCCACACATGTATAAAGAGATTATTCTGACCCTTATCCCACAGACACTCCATTCCCAGCAATGATGCTGTCTTATGGCACACCAGCACATCCAATTATACAAGACTTGTTCATGCAGCTCTGTCATTTATCTCGTTCATCTATAATCAAATAACCCATCAGAACAGTATGTGGACATGTCTAAGACCGCATTATGCTGTTGTGCACCCGTTTTGTGGGTTTGTAAATCTTGTGTTTGACTGGTAGACACATGAATCTTGAATGTCAATGCAGATGTTTTTGTCCAATGGACTTGAAGTTGTAAAACTTTTGCTTGAGGGGTTGTCCAATGATAATAAGAGAAGTTCTTCTCATTTCTTGTCATTTCTTGAGTTAAAGACATCACGAGAAAGGACATTTCCATGTGTTGACAAAAACCCATGTCCTTGACCCTCACTTATTAATGGTTTTGTGCGTTTGTAGTTCAAGACGCACAGAAAGCGTTTTAATGTAGTACTTGTAGAGCCGATTATTCCTTAAAATTTTATTTGCGATTATTAATTTGAACAATTTAGACTTCAGCAGCCTATGTTTCCAAAGAAGTGAAAATGACTTGAAATGAAAAGCAAATGTCTGTGTTTTGTTGGTAATGGTGCTTATCGTGCTATTTGAACGATTAACTGCCATTGTAATCGCAATTAGACATTTGACTTGTATTTTAAGTCTGGAACTTTCAAATATATTACAAAAATGTCATTATTTTGCAGTTAATAACCAATAATTCAATTTACAGAGGCACTTTAATTTATAATAATAATAATATATAATAATATATATAATAGACTTTAGCTATTTCTTTTTTTTTTTTTTTACACAGAAACCGCCAAAAAATATGCCTTTATTTGTTTCTCTCTATTTTTAACGTATTGTTATTTCTTGGTGGAAAAATGGACTTAATCCCACAATAAAACCTCTAGTCAAATTTAAAACAAGTAGTTAGCAAAATACCTAATTTACACCAGTTTATTGGCAGCGTAAAACACATTAACAAAAAAAAAAAAAAAAAACAGTCCTAAGCCACCGGTGCAAACTTTCAGTCCCTGCGCCACATGCAAATAGTGAAAAAGAAAACCAGGATAAAACAAACCTGAAATTAGACTCATATGGAGCGTCAAGACCAAAGAAAGCGAGAGTAAGTTGCACAATAAAAACACCACCACCATCTCTCACACACGCTCCACACATCCTCAAAACAAAATGAAAAGTTTCCATGGCAAAACGGAGTCAGCATGTGGAGCTCATATGTTTCTGATAAGCTTTAATGGGGAACTGTGAGGTAATGATGAAGTCATGCTTGTCCGCTGGACAGGTTCAAATAAAAGCCTGCTGCTTTCCAAATGGTTTCATACTTACTCCAGCACTGACACACACAGTTAGGGCAAGCGCGCGCACACACACACACAAGCACACACAGACTCAGAAATACGACTAGTTTGCAGAGCTTGTCAGGACAAGAAGAGATAAAATTACAGTAACAATTTCTGTTTATCTTTACACACGGTTGAACAGCAGATACTTCTATACGTATCTGACCTCAGAAAGCTTACAGAGCCAGATGGAGCTGGGCCGAAGAAAGAAAACAGAAAGAAGTTCACCCTGCCCTGATCATCTGCAATATTCATGTGCTCCTTATGAAAAATATGTGAAGAGAGACAAGTGGACACACCCATGGAGTGGAAAAATAACGGAGAAGAATAAAAAGAAATTACAGACTAAAATATGTGACAATGATCTTGCCAATATTAGCAGGAAATTGTGTATCTGCATAATAAACACAGGACGAGCCATATTGTTAGATTTGCATACTGTACACGTGACTCATGAAGTGATTCTTCTTACTATAGGGTGACCATATGTGCCATTTTTTCCTGTACGGGTCCTGGCCAGAATTTTTATAAGGATATAGGTTTTGGCTTGGTTTGCGTGTGCAGACAGATCTGTATGGCATTGGTTCCTTATGTTTGTGAAGCGCTCTTAAGGTACAAATCGGTCGGTTAATTATGGTCGGTTAAAAAGAGTCACAAACCAACACTGAATGCACTGGTGAGTTTAGCACTTGGAATAAAACTTGATTCAGAGCCAAACAAATGAATCCCTTGCTTAACCAGGAGTTAGTTTTGGTTACATTCAAAGTAAACTAAACCGTGAATCATTACGGTCTATTACATGATAATGTATCGCTACAGACATACATTCACAACAGAGTTATGTTGCATAAAATGGGTCTAAAATTGTTATTTAAAGTCAAGTCTACTGTACATACACGACATTATTTTTTCCCATAACAATCACAAAATATGCCTATAATGCCCAAAAATGCTGAAGTAGGTAGGCTGCTCATTAGGTTCAAAATTGTGTCGTAATAATTGATGTATAACATTAACAAAATATAATTTAATCAAAATTAATTAAATGTTTTATTTAGTGGTGGGCCGTTATCTGCGTTAACGTGCTGCGTTAACGTGAGACTCTTATCACGGAATAAAAAAATATATACATCGCCGTTAATCTATTCACAAAGTTGGGTTGGGAGCTGGGTCTGTACTGTGCAAGCTACAGTATGATGACTTTCACCTTGATATTTTAGTGCGGATGTATACCTACCATCTGGGTGTCACAGAGATCACGCGCACTGTTTGTGTGCATGCTTGTTAGTCATGCAGTTTGATTACAATTAGTATAATCACAAATACCATGGTAAATGGCTAGTATAGCAAAACCATGTTAATGTGTGGTAAACCCATGTTGAATTTTGATAATTAAAGCATATGTAACCGAGCGGAGAAATGAACGCGAGTAATCTTACCTGATACTGGTATTATAATAGTCAGTCTTAACGGTTTACATGATCTGGCTCTTTATTTGTATTTATTTCTTTCTTTTATACAGTATATCAGAATTTATTAAACGTGCGTGTGGTAAGAGCATCTACGGCATATCGCGTTGGCTAAAACACACAAGGAAACGCGTTGTGAAAAATAATATCACAGACATCGCATTCGGACTCTAGAATTATCACAGAGGTTGTGAGAGAAAAACACAGACATTGCGGATTCCCCAAGTACGTCTGTGAAACAAAATATTCTGAATGGGGCTTTACTTTTAGGCATTATTTAGATAGCACACATATTCTGAATGCCTTTGTCAGAATTCAAATTAGCCATTTTAATCTGGATTAATCTAGATTTAAAATATATATATATATATGCCCAGCCCTACTTTTATTTAAATAAAGTAGAATAAAATAAAATAAGAAGACAGAACTGAAACTGAACATTTTCATTAGTGGCCTGAATATGAACAGAGACCAAGTTCAGGGTTAAATTAAATATTAAAAGCTCATCTCTCATAAAAGGTTTTATTGCCTTTTTATGGCACATACACATCTTGCCCTGCAGACAAATTATTCTGACATTTTTATCTCTCAAGTACAAGCTCGACTAAATTAGGATAATTTATAAATTGAGATCTCTAATTAGAGAGATGCAATGTGTGTGAGAGACTTTTGAGCCGGTTGACAAAACAGTCTATGAATTATTATTATTATTATTATTATTAATTTAATGCTATTAAATAAACCATTAGATTTAATAATATATACACACAATATATATATATATATATATATATATATATATATATTAAAACATAAAAAACATTTATAAAACATTTTTCATTCCTCTAAACCATTAAAGTAATATTTTTGTTTTAAAAAATGTTTTTAAATATTAATGTATTATATTTTTGTAAACAATCAATTATACATATTATCTATACACAGATAATATATTATTTAATACAATACAATATATATAAATACAAATTTATAATAATGTATTGTATATTTTTAATTAAAGCTATTTTTAATACATTTGTAACTAAACATAAATAAAAATGTATTCATAATCAAATATAGACTGACCATTTTGTGTGTGTGTGTATACTGTATATTCATTTTCGCTTTATTTAATGTACTTTTTTTTTTTATTTAAAAACACTTTTTTTATAATTACATTTACACTAAGAATGTATGCATTGATGTCTATTTCATCTGACCAAAACACTAACATCCCATGCATATTCACTCTGATTCATACGCTGCATCAAGCACACTGTCACTATGATTTAATACACTACTGTCTAATTATGACAATGTCTCTGTCAGAGCCGCAGCAGCTTCATCGCGGCGCAGCAGCAAAGGGAGGGACAAACTGGAACTTCAGCAGCATCTAAAGACACGCGGGACACCGCACAAACTGGACACCGCCACAGACAGCCCTGTGTAACCTTACAGAGGCCGGAACAACACATTTATGAGGCAGAGCGCATTAAATGCCGCTTACCTGAGACGCGTTTGGGAAGTTGCGCCCAATCTGGGACTTTCATTCAGTCCAGGAGCACGAGCGTTTTGAAATGTACTTAGGATAGTAGCGGTGAAGAGCGTGTGACATCGCGCAGATGACATCAGCACGGTGATTGACGTCACACGCCAAGCTCGACGGCTTCAGCTGATCCTCATGAGATAGAGATCTGCGCCTGCATACTATATGGCAGGAAACCACCCCTCTGCGCTCGTTGCGTTTAAAATGAGGAGCACAATATGGCAGAAGCCGAAAATGCGGTCTTCAAAGATTTAAGAGAATATAAGTTTTAAAAAAATAATATTTACTTTTTTTATGTACTTAATATATATTATTTATAGAAGCAAAGGTTTTGCTAAATGTTATTGATTCTTGAAAAAAAATAGCTGAAAACTTTTTATTTTACGTTTTATTTTATTCAATTTTGAGCAATGTATTAATACAATATTTTAATCACAGAATTCTAATTACATAATATTTAATATTGTAACTATATAAATAAATAAATAATAATAGGCTATACTGGCTAAAATAATATTTTGGTCCATGTAGCAATAAAATGGTTTCTTTATCTGCCCCACGCAGTCATAGTGTACATCATTTCATTGTCAGTTTTGTTACATACTTTTTAATTAAATTGTTAATCTGGTTTTAATTTTTACATGTAAATTATTTATTTAAAATTGGGGGAAAAATATTCAAAATATTCACCATTGGCTTTAAAAATGTTCTAGCATTACCAAATTCTTCCTGGTAAATGAAGAGACAATAAATTTCAAACAGAATTCGCTCAAGAGTTTTATCTAATGATGTTTGTCTGCTTACTTGTACCAGCCCTTTATGAGCAAATGCTTCTATCTTGTGGTCAAAATAGGTATTACATCACAATACCGCAAACGGGTTTGGTCATAAAGTGAAATGCTGTGAATCGTTTTTTCTTTTTAATGCCAATGAGTGTCAACTTTACAAAGAAATATAAAAACGTCGGATCCAGAGCATTTATCAAAAGGTAAAAAGTCTTGCTCATGAAAACTAGGTCTACCTAATGAAGAAAAGAGGCTATATTGTCAAAACCTTTAAATATTTAACTTTAATGATCGATACCCTGAATAAAGTTGACAATTTACATCTGAATAAAGACACAACGGGTGGTTTTTAACTATATTAAAATGGGAAAACATGAAAAACATATGCTTTTTCTAAATCATAACCATAAACAAGCAAAGAAAACATTAAGGGGAAAAAACCTTCCCACAGTAGAATGTTATATTGACATCTACAGAGCAACAATAAAAAAAAAAATAAATAAAGGGCACTTGTTTTGATATTATTAGTTGTATCTAAAGATCGCAAACAATTTCTGGGGCCACTGTTAATCTTGTAATGAATTAATTACTGTTTTTTTAAACATCACACAGAGTCACTGAATTAGTATATAGCACAAATCCAGCTAAGAGGGGTTCATTGAATGTGGTGTTGAATGTGTACAAGTGTCTGAGTGTGTTTGTGTCAGAGATACTGTAGAAGGTTAGAATCCCAGCCGGCTCGTCCACATACACTCCTACTTTGTTTAAGGGAGGCGCTGGGGGAGGAATGTGTGCTCCCACATTATCATGCCAGGCAATCAGTTTCTCCCCAAAGCAGCTCAGAATCCAGGATTTCTCATTGGCTCCGAACCTGCTTTGAAAACCTTCTCCTTTCCTGCCGATTCCTTCATATGAGACCACCATATCACCCAACCCGCTCCATTCCGCCTCCCAGTAACAGCGGCCAATCAGACGCTCTTTACACAGAACCTGCGGAAGGCCGTCAAATCTCTCAGGATTATCAGGACATATTATTGGATCTGGATTACGCACCAACTTTTTGTTGCTGTCCGCAACAGACAGGAGATTGTGTGCCGTGTCTGGATCGAGTGTGAGATCACAGAAATCTGCACACAAGAAAAGAGAACACAAATAAGAGCACAAAATATGTTTGAGAATCAAATTAACCTTTGAACTACTTTTTGGTTGTACAAAAATATTTATGACAACATACACAGTAAACATTCTGGTCTTCTATAAAATAGTGTGCTGTGTAGAAATGTATATGTAGACCTACATTTTAGGAGTTCTTCTCTACTCATGTTTGCTCCACTGTGTTCCATGATCCAGACTGTCAAAGAAAAAGAAAAGGATAATGTGTCATGTTGTATTCTTTGAAAAAAAAAAAAAAAAAAAATTAATATATTTCTAGCTATATATATATATTATAAACAGAACAGAAAATAATTAAAGGGATAGTGCACCCAAAAATGAAAATTATGCTATTAATTACACCACCACGTCATTCCAAACCCATAAGACCTTATTTCATTATTAATGTGTGTTCAGGAGAATTTCATGAATGCTTCACGCGCTGACTGACACAGAAGAGAAGAACCTTTCTTTGTGCACAAAAAAGTATTCCCGTAGATTCATAAAATTAAGGTTGAACCACTGACTTCACACGGAATATTTTAACAATGTCCTTGCTACATTACTGTCTTACTGGTTTGAAACGACATAAGGGCAAGTAATTTTTTGGTGAACTAACCCTTAACTAAAATAATATTTAACTTTTCATCGTTTACTAGACTTTTTTTTGACATTTCGTTAACACTGAAATGTCATCTTCACAGCGATCCGCATGTATGCATGGTTTGTACATTATATAATCTATAAGTATGTGAATATCTAAGAATATTTGTATTTTATTTAAAAGTAAACATTTCACTCTATATAAATATATTTTTCATGCCTGCAGGCACAAATAGACAGAGTTTCTAGCTGAAGTTGACAGAGGCCAAAACGACGAGAGGGCATCCTGTATGCTTTTTTTTACAAAAGCACAGTGTTTTATTGTTATATTGAGTGTTTCTTAAATTATGAAAAGGTTGGGGCTAATTAATCAATGGTCTTTTTAGATTTGGTGTAGCATAGCAAATCAAACAATTCCAAATGTTTCAATATCAGCTATTTCGGTCATCTGAATGAATTGTTGTATTTTAGGATTACTTTTTGACAGTTGACAATTTTTTTTACCTACTTATTTGAACATACCCTCCACAAATCTGACACCCCTGTCCTGGACTGTTGATCTGATCTTAACCTAATTTCCCATATGTATATCATCATGGGACCATCCTGGCAAAAATTTACTAGGCGTTCTTTGATGTTTCAATCTGTTTTCAACTCAGTTGATCAAAGTTGATATCAAGACAAAGCCTAATATTTTATGCTATACTGTACTTTTACTATCTTACAATATGGGATCATAATAACCCCTTTTTAAATTTGTAAGCCACAACATTTAAACTTAAAAAAAAATTATTTCCTTTATACTGAAATTAATATTTTTTTAACCTTTGATAATCTGTTTATAAGGAAAACATTACCCATGTAAATGTGATAGTTATATCTGTTATCATTGTTGGATGGAAACCTGCTTCATCCCCATATTTTTTTTATTTTACATTTTTTTATTAATTCAGTGCTATTGGTTTGTTTTTATGTCTGTCAGAAGATTTAACAACTATTATCCAATGAAGTATTAAAAAGGCCTTCTGACTGAGCATTGTAACTCCGTTGGATCCTCAAACTGCAAAACCTCATGGCTCCACCCCACGTCCCTGTCTCCATCTTGAATTAAGACAGTATTTGGTATTACTAAATGGCAAATGCTAGACTAAAGGCACTATTTTCCCTTCTCAAATACATAGAACATTAGCCTTTATACCCCCGGTTTCACAGACAAGGCTTAACCCTAGTCCCAGACTAAAATGTAAATCTCATCTGTTTCAACTAAAAGAAACCTGCACTGACTGATCTTAAAACATGTCAGTGCTTTTGTTTTGTCTTCAGATGCTCACCAGTAATGCCTTTTTTAAGAGGAATGTATATAAAAAAATAATTAAATGTCCTAATTGAACAATGGCCTAATCCTGTTTTAGGCTAAGCCCTGTCTGTGAAATCGGGCCATAGTGTTTTTGAGCAAAGAAAGTACTGTACTCATTTAGTCAACTAGTTATTTATTTACCCTTGCTATGCAAACAAGCCATTTACCTGCATCTTTTATGGCCAAATGTATTCAACAACAGGAAACACAGCACTCATCTGTAATCTACTACTTCATAGCCTTTAAGTTTATGAAAACTAGAAACGCTGTGCAATTCTGATGACTGACAAAACACAGACGTTCTGTCATTCACTGGTCAAAAACCTCATTAACTTCATTTGAGCTTGGTTTAACATAATGACACCTGCCAAATATGATACGACAGTGTTTATTTAAAACTATAGGGTTTTTCACATTTCCTGAAAAGTAGCACTTTCAAGGTTTCCAATCAAAAACGACAAGATATTTGATTTTAAAACTACCTCAGCTTCCCCAGTTGGCAGCTTCACCCCTGAATCCCTGAAGTTTTTCTTATAAGGGTCCAGTTCCTTTTGACAGGAGTTTGATGATTGTAAAGCTGAAACAACACAAATCTGTAAATTTAGGGTCGGACAGTCTAAATATACAACACTGAAAGATTACGTAATTGAGCTGTAAGTATACCACACCCCTTGGTTACTAATAATTTACAAAATATTGCTTCAGAATCAAGCAGTAAGCAGTGTACCCGTCAGTAAATTGTGCTCTTGACGTGGTATAGATATACTGGATTTTATTCTTGGGTGAAAATCTGCTGTAACGTTATTAAAAACACTAAGACCTAAAAAAAAAAAAAAGCAAACATTCTCATAAAATAACAGTAGTATCTTTAAATATATGCAATTCCTCTCTGTATACTGTTAGCAGAAATTTAAGGAATATCACAGGTATGACAGTAAGTCTCCTAAATTTTATGATTTTAAATTTACCTCAGCGTTTCCAATTGACAGTTTGAACACAATGAGTCCAAAGATCAGAGTTTGATGAATGACTGACCTTTATCCCAGCACCACACCCAACAGTCAAACATATGCTTCACAAAACCTTGAACAAGAACCAAAGCTGAGCTTCCGGTGAGCAGTGACGTCTTGGTTCTTTACTGAATCTCAATTTGCAAATCTTCATCCAAGAGTAATCGCACAAGATTTGTACATGTATTTTGAGAGTTTCCTGGCAGCTCTCTACTCTTTAGCCAATCAGATGCCAGCTTATTGACTTGTCTTCACTTCCATGTGTGGAGAAGTGAAACAATGTCGCAAGATCCCAGCTATGGAAGGTAGATGGGGCCAAAACTCTTTAAACAGAACTCCTGAAATTTGTCTGTGTCAACATGCACTGTTTATCCACAAGAAATAACAGCAATTTTAAGTACTTTCGTTACCATGTTAATGTGTCTGTTTTCTCTGCATTTCTTTAGTATATGTAAATTTAACTTGCAAAGATGACAATTTCATGTCTTCATGATGTACGAATGTCATGACATTCTGGCCATGTTTGAACATTTTTCACTTATTATTCCAAATTTACCATTAGATTTACCCAAATTAATCCTTTCTTTAGTTTACTGTGATATTGCTTTACTGTGTGAATTAAGACTTTTTCAGCTGAGAAACAATTTTGAACTAATTCCATAAAAAGGACAGCAATAAGACTGACCTCACACTTAACGTATCAATTTATTATCCCTCATAGACAAATCTTTAATCTTTAAGTCTTTAATGTCATTGTGCAAATTTGAGTGTGCTACACACAGGTGAATGCACTGTAAAAACTGCTGTAAAAAAAGTCATATTCTGACAGTAAAATCCAGTTTTTTCATTACGGTAAAAATCAATGCATGTTTCACAATATTTGTTGCTTTTTGAGAAAGTATCCTTCTGCAGTCCTTTGAATTAATGTTGTTTATTGGCCATTATACCTACAGTACATGAATTTACTAATACAGTCCACCTGTTAGAGGAGAATGAGCACTAATGAGTGAATTCAGCCAGTGATGAACAGCTGCTGTTAATGAGCAGATTCACTGAAGAAAAGAGCAATATATAAATAAAACTACAGTATGACTCACTTCAGCCACAGAAAAAACAAAACAAGAAAATCAGGCTGATTTTGGGCCGATTTCTTCCCAATCACATCCCAATTATATTGGTGGTTTAAAGATTATTATGAGCTTTTCTTGTGGTGTGACGTACGGTAAGAGTGACTGAATCTGCTCTGAAGAATGTCGGAGGCACCCTGATCGCAAATCATAAATATTCAACATGTTATGAAATTTTGATGTGTGGGGGGAACCCTGAAGGACAAATGTTCATATGATGTGGGGATCATCACATAAAAGAAAACAATATACAATTAGAAAGCCAGCTTACATAAGACTGAAGCATAATAACAAATGCAGTCATGGGGCAGCACAAAACTCTGATTTTAGACCGCAGAGATGAAGGGTCAGGTTGTCGATTTGTGGCAAGAGAGTGTTTATACAACATGTCCTGTAAAACATATTTATTAAGTCTTTGAGAATTAATAGACATTTTGATGCTTTCGTTTGACCTAATCATTGTGTATCACACACACACTATCCTTTGCACAATCTGACATGTGCTTAATATTGAACTGGAAATTAGGTGCTGGGTGTCCGGTCAGAGAAGAACTGGCCCCAACTAAGCCTGGTTTCCCCCAAGGTTTTCTTTTCTCCATTCTCTCACAGCTTGGGTTTTGGTTTCTTGTCGCTGTCGCCTCTGGCTTGCTTAATTGGAGACACCTAATTTCTAGTGATTATCGTCATTTTGTCTACAAAGACCGTCTCTGCGTTTGATAAATAAACAATAAACAATCTTGCCATTTTACATTACCTCTGTTCATCACTCTGTTCTCCTATTTGATAAAGTTCAGTGCTTTGCTACAATCTGTTTTGTTAAAAGTGCTATATAAATAAAAGAGATTGATTGATTGACACATGATTCTATAAAATGGCCAATCAGAGGAATTAATCAGAGGAGTCATCGCTGAAACGCTGAAGTTTGCTCATTTCGCTTGCTTACTGACTGAATGTTCTTTAATAATGTTCAGCCATAGTTGGGTTAATTTGAGCAGTGCATGAGTAGGCCTACCACAAATACATTTGTCAGTTGTGGCCTAATGGATAGGGAGTTGGACTTATAACTCAAGACCAAAGGTCATGGGTTTGAGTTCCAGGTCTGGCAGGGACTGTGGGTGGGAAGATTGCATATCCAGTGCTTTTTCCTCCTTCAATATTATGGCTGACTTGAGACCCTTGAGCAAGGCACCGTTCCCCCAACTGCTCACCAGGAAGCCACAGCAACGGCTGCCCACTGCTCTGGGTGTGTTGCTAGCTTCTTAAATCAAATTTCTGGTCACTGACAAAATATTTTGTATCACATTGACAATGGTGACCCAACTCACCTTCTGTCACGTCAAAATAAATCCACCCTCTGGGGTTTTGTGTTCACTACATCTTTTGTCTGTCGTGCTCTCTAGCGCCAGGATCACACTGGTGGAGAATGCGGGCAATTGCACTGGCCTAGAGACCGACAG
>JAUMHP010000035.1:1632224-1669614 GCA_032361065.1 Enteromius trimaculatus | reverse complement strand
CCTGAGTTTCTCCTCCTTTAGCAGCACGCCAAATCTGCTTCGCTTTAATCTAGCCGACAAGCCTGAACTCGTGAAATGGCTAAAGTATGTTAATGTACATTTAGACTGAATGCCAAAAATCTTAACTGAGACTTAACTGAGGATTGTGGTCCAAAAGTGGATTGTTGCATCATATCCAACTATTAATAAATTGTATGTGGCACTGGACATCTCTGTTTTAGTCCCGCTACTACACTTTCTATCAGTATCTGAGGGGAATGCTGTCCTTGAGCACCATTAGGTGGCATTAGAGAGCACAGCAGGGCCCAGAATGAATGTGTCTGAACGGTCACATATTTTTCATCTATACATTGCTAATTTATTTAAATTGTTCAATATAGAATATATAACAATCTACGTGTCCTCTTTCAGTTTGTTCATCGTAAAACGTGTCCCGGACGTGTCGTGCACATCTGTAACCTCCCGGAGGGCAGTTGCACAGAGAATGACGTCATTAACCTGGGACTTCCCTTCGGAAAAGTGACCAACTACATCCTCATGCGCTCAACGCATCAGGTGAGAGATTTCAGCTCGGAAAAGCAGATAGCAATGATATATCATACAGAAAAAAATGCTAGTGCTAGGCTGAGTCCTGCAGAAATAGATTTAGACAAGTACTTTATGTACATTTAAACCCTGACACCGATGATGTCTCCATCACCTCTGATTCGTTAATCAAATGTGACTTTTTGATTGGTCCTGTTAGTACAGACTGGATCAAATTCTGGGTTCATTGCCAAGTTTGACATGGGCCTGAAATGCCTGGCATTGAATTAATCTTGTAACTGTCTCAAAGATTTAGTATGCAATTAAAAAGGAACATTTGTTCAGATCGTATTTGACACATTTTATGTTTCGTGCACACTTGACTTCGGCATCAGGCGTTTCTGGAAATGGCATATGTGGAGGCGGCGCAGGCGATGGTGCAGTACTACCAGCTGCAGCCGGCAACCATCAATGGACACAAGCTCCTGATCCGCATGTCCAAGAGATACAAGGAGCTACAGCTGAAGGTACGGAGCTAATTTGGGCTCAGCATGATCACAGGATTCACACAAATTCAGCTCACTGTGTTTTCCTTTCTGACCCAGAAACCAGGTAAAGATGTTGATTCTATTATCCATGACATCAATTCCCAGAGAGAGCGAGACGAGATGCAGGAGATCGACTGGTGAGACCAGCACTCAGTTGTATTGGGACATTTATGAGTCTTTCTTTTTTTAGTCTGGAACTAATGATTTATTCAACAATACATAAAAATGTCAGGGCGTATTTATAATGAACTGAAGAATGATTTTAATTTCTAATTGGTTTAAAATTGAAATTCAAAACTAAAAAGTAAAAATGGATATTGGTCTGAAATGTCAAGGTGATGAAACTCCTTATATCATAAAGAAGAAAAAAAATCTTAAACATGTTGAGTAGTTTTGTAATCATGTTATTGTTATAATTTATAATTGTAAATTGTTATTTTATTTGATATGATATTTTATATGCCCTGGGAATCGTCATGTGGTCTGGCCAACATCCAGAAGGGAAAAACATTAAAAAGGAAATGACACCATTGAAATGTCCCTGGTAGATCTTGTGTGATAACATAGAATTATTAATTACATTTCTTAAATTAAATAATTTAATATTTTAGGTATAACATAGATAAATTAGCTAAAATTCTTCAATATAGTAGTTACAGAATATTTATAGAATATTTTGCATTATTTTTTTAATTGAAAATGGCTAAATAAATTATTTAATTAAAATTAACACTTGTTTTTTGCAATTCATAATATGGATTCAAATTATTATTATATATTTTTTTTATTTATTATAGAAAATTAATTATGTTTATAGTATTATGTGATATTTAAGAGTTTTTTTATCAAATCATTTGATTTGTTCATAAGCAGGAAGGTTTAGTTCAGTAACTAAATGATGCAAAGCATCTTCTCAAAAAAAGTATGTTATCTATTAACTAAAATTAATTTCTTTATCTTTTTATATTATGGTTGCACCACATAACATGATTACATTACAAAAAAAAAAATTACTATAAAAATACATATGTATTTTTAAATCATGATTAAGATGTGTGTGTTTATATATATATATATATATATATATATATATTTATTCAACTTTTTTCATTTTAGTTGACATCATTAAATTTTGAACTTTGAACTTGATGGTATAACAGTTTTTTAAAACAATAAACAAAGAGCTTAATTCTAATAACCTGGCCACATGTTTTTAATTTTAATGTGTAACGATTTTTTCCCCCTTTTTTAAACCTCCTTCTGTGACGCGCAGGTATTTGCCGGAGCGGGCCAGATCCCGCAGTCCAGTCAGCCGTTCTCTGAGTCCGCGCTCACACAGTCCAAGCTTCACATCCTGTAGCTCCGCCCACAGTCCACCGGGACCGCCATGTCGGCCTGACTGGAGCAACGGCATGGGGCCCCGACGGCCCTCTTGGGACTGGACGTCCCATTCCCGAGGCGACGAAGACCCCCGCGAGAGAGACGAGTGTAGGAATGATGAGGAAGAGAGACCCAACGGATGGCTGTCCGAGCGCAGGAAACCCTACCTTAAACCTGGGGACCGGATCAGCCCACGTATGGGGCCCGGGGATGAGCGGGGCAGGGACTGGTACCCCCGTGGGAGCCCTCAGGCTTCGTCCTTCTCCTCTTATTACTCCATAGATGACTTTTACAAGAAAGACTCGCTGTACAAGACTGATAAAGCAAGCAGGCCGCAACACCAGAGACATGATGGGAAAACCAAGAGAAGGGATGGCGGTGACTATCACAGACCCCGACACTCAGAGTCAGATGTGACGGACGACACAAACTCCAACCGCACAGCTGAAGACAGAGGACGAAGCAAGAGGCCAAGCCGGAGACAAGACCGAGAGGAGAAGGAGTCGGAAAATCAGGCATGTTGTTTTTCACTTCAACAGGGTTAATTTCACAACAACTCTTAGCTGTTATAAATTCACTGTAAACCACAGCTTCACGGGGCTTATAGCTTTTATAAAACAGAGTTTCTCTGTTTATAACAGAGCAAATAAAGTTTAATTATATTAATAAAAACATTAATATTCCCCAAACAATATAGACCCTCAGAAACGGTTGTGCATTAAAACCAACGTCTCTTTAAGACAAGTCATGTTATTCGGCGGCCAACTGGAACTTTTAACGGCAGATGCAGTGATGCAATGACTTGATTGGCTACTTTTTCAGAAGGCGGGGCTTCCTGTGATGAATCAGCCATGTTAAGCATTGCATTTTCCTCCATTCAAAACTACACGAGTAACAACTGTGATTAATCACATCTAAAATAATAGTTTTTGTTTACATAATAGATATGTGTGTGTGTGTGTGTTTATTATGTATAAATACTCACAAATACATGTATAAGAGAAATTTGTTTATTAATATAATTTAAATTATATTAATAAATATGTGTAAATATTTTCACAATAGTATGCTGTATGTGTATTTATATATGCAAAATATACAGCACTATTATAAACTTTCAAAAATTGTAATTTTTAAATGTATATACATATATAAATATTTATAATAATCTGATATTATATTATATATTCAAATGTGCCTTATAGACAATATTTTAATGGCACTGTATTTATTGAATTATAGAAGGAAGAATATAGAGCCAAAGAAAGACCAACATCTCCTCATGACAGCAAACCTGTAGAGTCTTCAAAGTGTGACAGAGATGGTGACAGTGCGGTAAACATATCTTCATTCATTATAGCATTTATTTAAAACATAAATACATCATAATGTCTTTACTGTCACTTTTGACCAGTTTAATGCGTCTTTGTGAAATAAAACTATTCATTTCTAATGTTTCCTGGATTTCAGGGACTGGAAAGTATAGATGATGGAGAGGAGGAGAGCTGGTATCCTAAAAGCATGGAGGAACTGGTGACTGTAGATGAAGTTGGAGGAGAGGATGACACTATAGTTGAACCTGATCTACCTGATCTTCACGAGGAGGACCAGATAGTTGAGTCTAGCCAGTCGCCGGCAGAGAGCCCTAAACCAAATGCAAAAACCCCAGCCGAAGGTGAGGAGACTGTGATGGACCCTCCTAGCCTTCCAGTGCTGGATCTAGTCCCAGACGAAAACCCTGGAGCTGCTCAGTCCATCCCCGGAGAGAGACCATCTGCCCCAGAGGAACCAGTTTGTCAACTCAACCGCTTCCCATCCCAGGAGTTCAAGAGTGCTTTGGAGGAGACCTGTACCACCACTCATCTAGACACACACATCGACACCACCACACCAGCTGGTCCTCTACACAACAGCAGCACCTGTGAAAGTGGGAAAGTGAAGGATTTGAGTAATGATGAAGGAAAGACGGCAGAGATGGGCAACAAGGAACCATGTCTCAAACAAGACAGTCAAAAGAAAGGTATACTCACAACTGACTTTAGTTTGCTAGTGAAAGTTCTCTAAACATTCTAAAACGGTAACATTTTAAAAACATTACATGAATGTCCCACTAAAAGGTATCAGGAAAAAGATGTTTCCTGAATGATGTATTTATAAATGTTTTGAGTTTTAAGAACATTATAAAAGACCTGGGCCCTCATTTATCAACATTTCATCAAATGTGTGTGGATTAAGTGCGTGAGAACAATTTAACACAAAGTGCAGGATCTACCAACTTGTGCTTATATGTAGGAATGTGTGTAAATATAAGCACAGCTCTGAGCATGCTTAAAGTAATAGTTCACCCAAAAATGAAAATTATCCTGTCTTTTACTCAACTTTGAAGCATCCTGGGTGGATGTGACTTTCTTCTTTCAGACAAATCCAGTTGAAGTTATAATAAATAATTGTCCAGACCCTTCCAAGTCTTTGAATGGCTTTAAATGGGTGAAAGCCGTTAAACTTCGGAAGACGTGAAATAATAGCTCTGGGGGTGAATAAAGTCCTCTTGTAGTGAATCCATGCATTTTAATATCACATGCGTATGCATGCATAAATATAAATATTTCAAGTCAATCCTTCTACATTTTTCTTTTCAAAATCCTCGGTTTGTGCTTCTAATTCATGACTGGTGTTTTGTTATGTTCTCTCTCCGCGGTCATCACTAATCACGTAAAACAATGTGTCTTACGTCGTCCGACGAGACTGCTTCCGGTTACCACAGACAGCGGATGTGAGAAAAAGGTGCTTACTAAATTTGAAATATGGATATTTACCTTAAAAAAATGCATGGATTCACTACAGGAGGACTTTATTCAGCCGGAGCCATGTGAGGGACATTTTATTATGAATACGTGTACATTATTTCTCTTCTTCCGAAGTGTAACCGCTACCACCCATTTAAACCCATTCAAAGGCTTGAGGAGGGGTCTGGGCAATTTTTATGATAACACCGATTGGATTCATCTGAAAGAAGAAAGTCACATACACCTAGGATGCTTCAATGGTGAGTAAAAGACAGGATAATTTTCATTTTGGGGTGAAATAACCCTTTAAGAAGAGAATATATTGGTAGAATGGCAATACTACAAAAAGAAAGTGCCGCCTTGTACTGTATGTCCTGTGTAATTTAATTGCAAATACTCAATTGATAATGTCATAGTTCAAGCTACACACTTGCGTAATTGGATGTAGATACAGTATATGGTAATGGCTGATCTCGCTTTGCTGGAAGTTTCGCAAACCATGCACTGCAAAGAAAATGTGTTTAAAAAATACACTGATTTGTTTTGTGAAAGCACAGAATGGCTTCTCAGTCAGCTTCTCCTGTTTTAGGTGAGAACATACGCCTATACATTCACATGATTTATAAAGTGAGGGACTGTCACCGTACATGGTTCATTGTAGGTGTTTTTGATGCAAATTACCATTAATAAGAATTAACATGAACAAGCATGGTGCTTAAGAATGTGTGGGATTTATCAATAGTGATTACTTAATGATGTGTGTAAGAACAGTGTGCACATGTTTAAAAAATTATTTTTTTTTTGTTACTTACATTCTAAATTTCATTCATAAGACAAAATATAGAATCTTTTCTATGCACTGTTGACATATGAGGGCCCAGGAAACTTTTATAGAACCTTACCAGAACAATAGCCAGTGTTTTAGGAACATTGCCTGTTAGCTGGGAGTTTGCGAGTGTTACTTCTTCATACTAATGTCACTGTAGTTCTTAGTTCCTCTAACAGATCTACAACGTGTCACTTACCATTGATGGGCGAACGTTTGCATGTAAAATTCTGTCATTTCAAGAGGAATCCACATTGGGAATTATATTGTGTGGGCAAAGAATTTTCCCCTCCAGAATCTGATTTGGTCATGAAATTTCCCACTTAGACCAACAGAAAGATGCTTGGTTTATGAGTGACTTTTGTGTGAGCTGGGCATCATACACGCTTTACTGTTGACAATAGACCTGTTTTGCTCTCAAAAGTTTGCTAAAACCACACCTGTAGTATTTGTAGATTACCTGTAAACCTGTAGATTTCTGTTCAAAAGCGGTTCAGGTTCACTGACGGAGCAAATTTTCTTGTTTTTACTCTTACAAGATCTTTCTGACTCACTCATTAAAAATAGCAGATTTTTGAGAATGTGTCACGAAGTTTGAATTTTGTACTTAAATGTTATCAATTTTCAAATTATATTTGAATTTCAAAGACATGAATGTAGTTAGGCAGAAAAAAAGACCACAAGAGCACTGAGTAAAATATAACTAATGCATGTTTATTAAAATCAGTAAAATAACATGGATATCTGTGAAAAAAGTGTGTTAAGTTTAAAGTAATTAAACTGAATATAATTAATTAAATTGCTTAAACAATTATAAACAAAATGGCATCATGTACGCGCAGTTTAATACTAAATGATCTGCAGGCACTTGACTGAACTAATGTTTTCAAGGTAAAACCAAACTACCAACATTTTTATCAACTTTGAAAATTGTAACAAATCGAATCAAATTTTATTTATTTATTTATTTTTTTGGCATTGGCGTTTAAAATCGACCTGCCTCGAAAACCTTATGGGGCAATTTTGACCATGCGTCTATCCCGAAGTATAATTCGACTTGCAGGCTGCAGATACAACAAAACATACTCAAATCAATGATAAACAATGAACACTAAAGCATTTCATGTAACCTATTCATCTATTCCAGATATTCCTGACTCATTACCGGCCTCTTCACCTCAGGCAACAGACATCCTTGCTGCGTCACCCTCTCAGGAACAGGAAAAAGCCATCAGTGAACACAGCATACCGTTAGGTACGTCCACCAGAAGTCAAAAGGTTCAAACCAAACGCCTCAAGTGCCATTTGTTCAGGAAGAAGAAAGCATGAGCAATAGTAATAGCGACGCTTTGCAGCAAGAGCAGCACTAATGAATGCTCTGGCTGTGATGTGGGCTCTCAGTGGGTGACTGAAGCCTTTAAGGCCAGCTGATGTCAGTGGAGCATTTGTCATCCTGCTGAGTGAGGTGTGAATTGCACCCTTGAGGCCCAAGCTTGTGTACTCATTACCACACAGCTAACACACTAGATTCCCTCACAGAAGAGCTGACTTTACACCCCTGCACACACTCAAAGAGATGTTTATGCACAATGTGCCTCAGAAAAAAGTGTTGATATGGTGGTGTTCTAATTTCCGCCTGGTTTTGTTGTTTTTGGCAGGTGTGGAGTTCATCGTGCCAAGGACGGGCTTTTATTGCAACCTGTGTGGTTTGTTTTACACCAGCGAACAAACAGCCAAGACGTCACACTGTCGGAGTACAATTCACTACAGGAACCTACAGGTCATAAATACGAACTTGCAGCCTTCCTTTCTCTTTTCGCACAAATTTTTAACCTTTCCTATGTAAAGTTATATGACAACAGATGATAACATACAATATAAACCTTAAAGTTGCTGATTGCTGATCCAAGGAGCTCTAATAATACACACATTTTAACATAAAAATGTATCAAATAAAATGATATACTTCAAATTTCTGAATTTCATATTATACTTATGTTTGGTAAATAGAGTGGAGCTGGATACCATTAGACCTTTTTTTCAAAAACTTTGTTGGGTGTGGCATGTAAGATTTATCGCAAGTATTCTTAAGAAAGAAGATGGTTAATTATGGTATCAAATGTTGGTTGGTGTGAGAGCGAAGCAGTACTTCCAGATTGAATTACAGCCAATTTATGAAACTTTTATCAACATTGTTTTCTAGTTGGGAACACAATTAACTTTTGGAGTTGAACATGTTCATTTCTGATAGTTTGTAACTGTTGATTCGGAGTAAAATCTATTTAAAAAATGATCTCATAACAGTAGATTATAATAATAATAATAATAAACTTTATTTAATATAGTGCCTTTAAATTTAATCTCAAAGCGCTTTACATACACATATAAAAATGAAACATAACGATACACAAAAAAGTACAGACAATACACACAACCATTCAAGACAAAGTTAATAAAAAATACAGTAAGTAATCACATAAAAGCTAACCTAAAAAAGTTAGAGATGATTTAAAAACAGAAAGGTATTCTGCATTTCTTATCTTAGAGGGCAGGGAATTCCACAATTTAGGAGCCAATAAACAGAAAGTCAGATTACCCATAGTTTCAAGCCAAGTTAAAAGACCTGCTTCAGAGGAGCGCAGAACACATGTAGGTGTATAGGGGCTTAAAAGCTCTGACAAATATTGAGAAGCCAAATTATTCAAGGCTTTATAAGTAAGCATGATTATTTTATAATCAATACGAACAGGAAGCCAGTGCAGTTTTGCCAAGAAAGGTAAAATGTGCTCCCTTGCAGTGGTCCTATTAAGAATTCTAGCAGATGAATTTTTTACCAACTGTAATTTACTTTATGTTGCTTTAGAAACTCCAGCCAGCAAAGCATTACAATAATCAAGACATGAAAACACAAAAGTATTGATTAATTTTTGATAAATGAATAGTATCAAAAGTGGCACTTAGATCGAGAAGAATCAGTATAGATAGATTACCAGAGTTGGAAGCCCTTAACAAATCATTGGTGACTTTTACTAATGCTGTTTCAGTGCTGTGGAGTTTACGGAAACCAGATTCAAGAATATGATTAGAAGAAAGATGTAAAAGCAATTGAGAAGCCATATAATGTTTGTTATAAAATTTTGGCAAGGGATGGGAGATTAGATATAGGATGAAAATCATTCAGGTTATCAATGTCCATGTTGTTATTTTTTGGTTCTGGGGTGACAGCAGGAATTTTAAGAGCATTATCATACCTTATGCAAATGAATCACACTTTTAAAAAGTACATATAGGAAAAGTTACACTACAGACTAGCTAAACACTTGGAAAGTATTTAAGTGATTTAAATCAGTGAATGTGTGAAACCAGTAGACATATACAATTAGCCACATGATTGGCTAGCTTACTGTATTGAAACTACTTAGGGAATTTGAATCACTAAAATGAATCAAACTTTCCAACAGTACATCCGAAATTAGCAAATAGAAGCTACTGAAGTGAGTCAGATATGTGAATCAGTGAGCAGTTTCCTAAAATCTTTTCCTAATCAAACTAATTGACTTAAACGAATCAGACTTTCCAGTAGTACGTATGAAATAAGCAACAGCGAATCAATAAATTGTTTTTTTTAATTTCTTCCCTCCAAAAAGAATTGCATAAAAGATTCCTACATTACTGACTAGCTAACTGCATTAAGGCCGATAAAGGGGCTTGAATCAGTAAATTGTTTCTTAAAATCTCTTTCCAAATAAAATGATTCACTAGAATGAATCAAACTTTCCAAAAGTGCATCTGAGTTTACGCTTACAGACTAGCTAACTATGTAAAAGCTACCTAAGTGATTCTGATAGGTGATTTAATTAATAAATCTCTCCTTAAACAAACTGATTCACTTAAATGAATCAGGCTTTTTAACAGAACATGAGATTAGCTACACTACAGACAACCTATCTACATAAAAGATACTTAAGTAAATAAAACCAGTTAATTGTTTCTAAAAATGTCTTCCCAAATGAACTGATTCACCAAAATGAATCAGACTTTCAGCAGTACCTTTGAGATTAGCTACATTACAGAATATCTAACTACATTACAGCAACTTGAGGGACTTAATTTAGTCAACTGTACTTAAAATCTCTTTCCAAAAAACTGATTCATTAAAATGAATCAGATTTCCTTATTCACTAAAACAAATCTCACATTCAAGAGCTTAGCAACATTCCTGACTACCAAACTTGAAATAAGTGAATTATTTCTTAATCTCTCAAATTAACCGAATCACTAAAATGAATCAGATTTTTACAGCGGTACATATGAGAAGACCACTTAGCAGAGTGTATTCAACTGTTGAGTCGGCTTGCTTGGCAGTAAAGCTGCACGCAATGTGAACAACGTGAAATGTGAAATTCAACAATGTGAAATTCAAACAGTGATGTAACATTTGGACACGCTACACTGCTACTTGTTGGAAATAATAGCTCGTTACTGAAAAGGCTACACTTACTTAGTTACTCCCCACCACTGGTGACTGCAATGTAAGACTGACTGATCTAAGAAGCCCGGTCCTCAGGGTGGGATATAGTTTCTCATTATAACCCTTGAGAAATGCACACATATAGACAGACGAACACACTTTCCAACACAACACGATTGAGGCGGCAAAGAGACGGACATTCCCCATCATCACAGTCAGACCACAACCAGTTGTCGTGTCTCTCAGTCAGCCAAGGAGCGTCACCTCATACTTCACTTCTCCGCCTTGAGGCTTGCCAGCTGTGTTGAGTTTACAAGAACTACAGTGAGAAGGTGACAGCTGAATTTAACACCCGAAGAGCAAGACAGGTGAAACTGAGACAGACAGACAGAGAGAGAGAGAGACTGTAAACACTACAGGAAACACCTGCTTTTCTCCCACATTTTGACCTTCTTCTGTTTCAATTTTCCTTGTTTCGCTGGTAAACAATTACACTTTTTGAAAGGAATGGGAGTTTCTACAACTCTTATTTCTTTAAAACTGACCTTAACAATAAGTCCAGTAGAAGATGAACGCAAAATTACTTCGCAACTTTAAAATATAAAAGTACTATCGTGTAATTTAGTCGAATTATGCGAAAGCTATAACTAGACTGTGTGCAATTAGGATAC
The DNA here is from genome assembly GCA_032361065.1 of Enteromius trimaculatus. Taxonomy (NCBI): domain Eukaryota; kingdom Metazoa; phylum Chordata; class Actinopteri; order Cypriniformes; family Cyprinidae; genus Enteromius; species Enteromius trimaculatus. The sequence goes on along the minus strand of JAUMHP010000035.1, from coordinate 1,658,407 downwards.
ATAAAAAGCTAGCTATGAAATTTGCATAGGTATGACAACCTATTGATCCACTTGTAGACATTGTTAATGTAAAGTTATTAAACAAATAAGTTTGAAATGCATGTTTAGGATTATGTTTAGTCTCTAAGCCCAAATAGCCCAGTAAACGTGCAATATCCAAATGTAGCATGAACTAACTTGAGCGTAACAGTCATAACTGTTATGCTGTCAGGCAGCCATTTTAGTTAGAGAAACCAAACTGTTGCTCTCCAAGGCTTTATGGCTGCTCCTATGTCTGTAATTTAGAAGTAAACTGCCATTTTTGTGATTTAATGGAGGATTGTTTTTGTTTTTATAGAAGTATTTATCGCAGCTGGCGGAGGAAAGTCTCCTGAACTTCCACATGGAGTCGCCAAACACTGAATGAAGCTAACGTGACACTATCAGGACTGCACCACTGCTGGGACATGCTGAAAAACAAGGGCAAAGAGGATGGGACACAATTCTTGAAATGTTTTCAAGAATTAAAAAAATATTCATTAAGAATTTAAGTATCTTTTAAGGAAGTAGTTCACTGAAATATATAAGTTCTAAACACATTACTTTTTAGGTATGCGAAATACTTTCTTTTTCTCTCAGAATGTTATACATTGGAATTGAAGCGTTTTGAGGTTACAAAATTTAAAAAAAAAAGCTCCATAAAGGTATTAAAAAGTAGTCCATGCAACATGTGCAATAAATATTTTTTTTCCTATTTTCATTTAGCTTAACTTTAATTAATAAAATAAGTAAATAATAAAGAACGAAAATGAATAAAAAAATCACATAAATTAAAAATCGATAACAAATAACAAAAACTTTGTGTAAATATACTAAAAAACATAGTATAATAAACAAATATGACACTAGAAAGAATTAATACAACATGACCATAATTTACTCAAAATTTAGGGGAATAATCACAAGTCTAATTCACTTTTATTTTATGGAAAAGAGCAGCAGGAACATTCTACAAAATGAGGGGTTGAATATCCAGGATTGAAACATAAGGGAGAGTAAATGTTGACAATTTTCAGTTTTCTGTGAACTCAAATTGCCCTGTCCTTAATTTTAGGACATAATGCAGTGTGTGTGTGTGTCCTTGTAGTCCAGCATGGAATTTTTATGACACTGTGAAATACATGTATGAAAATGTGAAATGCACTGGTAAGTGTAGTGTTTACATAACCTGCATCTGCCTCAACCATACTCTAAAGCTTGCATATATGTCGAATTTTCTCTATGATGGACAAATATAAACTTCACTTCAGAAGTGCCTAATTTAACTTCTTTTTAAATTTAAAGAGTTGTAAAATTATCCTCAGGTTAATACTTGTGAATATTATGTTGATGCTCTTTAAATGATTGATTTCTGTCATTCATCAGGTCTTCAATCTCTTTCATGCTCGAACTATTTAGTTTTTGAAGTGCCTAATGTATTAAAAACCCCAAATGCTCAAAGGTCAGTTGAATACAATGGAAAGTTGCTTCTGTATAATGTCTGCCATACTATTGTGCTTTTTTTATTTTTCATCATTGCTGTACACAAAGCTCAGACTTTAGTGATACTTGAACTGGACCATGTTTATTTATCTAATATCAAATTTATATCAAGCTGAGTGAGTGTTGTAATGCTAGTATATTATTGGAATGGTTCTGGAATTTTTTCTCCTGCTGTTTTGTATACTGTTAATACTAGCACTCAGTTTTATGGAAGAAACATATGTATAAATATTTTGGGTTGCATTGATGCAAATATTAAACATTTTGGAAAATAATGTTGCCTGCTGTTTATGTGAAACGAACGAATCGAAAGTGTCCCGTGATGCCCCTTATTCTGGCCTGTGCGTTACCGAAATAACTCTTTAAACCATCATCTTACTTAAAACTGGGTCAGATGAATAACATAACAAGAGAGAGGGACTTCATCTTCACCCATGCGCAATCTGTTACATAATGACATCACTTCTGTTCCAGCGTTCATCGCAGAGCGGCGGAAAGTCACGATCCTCACCGAAGATCTCATAGAAAATACGAGAAAGTTCGGCTCCATCTGAACTCAATTTTCATTGGTCGCATTGTCATCCGCCTCTATTATTCTAACCAATCACAGAGCGCGCAAGACAGCATTTACGCTATCGAGTTGCTGGGCAGAGAACACAAAATCAACATCAACGGAGAGTACACTCGATTGGACTACGCGATAAAGCAGGTAGGATTTGTTCTTTATCGACTAAACATTGTTTTAAAGCAACCTATTTTCTGATATTTAAGACTTTTGAAGGCTGCATTTTAGACGCAATGTCAAATAAAGACCAAAACGGCGTTTGTTCGCAGCTAGTCCCTAGGCTTTGTTTATGTTTATGTTTGGCTCGCGCACTTGTGCGTTCATATAACGTCATACACTGAATGCGTGCTCTACATCAAATATTAAGCACGTTAATAGCAATTAACATTAAAATCTCAGTTTTTCTTAGCTAACACATTTTATTTTGCAGACTGCAGGTCTTCTGTCTGTATGGTAATGTGATCCATTCATTGTATCAGGCTTGTGTTGGAGCCAAATGGAAGCTGCTGATTGGAGCAGCTGCTTGTTCTCATTTATTCATTCATTCATTTTTCCTTCAAAAATACATATTAATGTTAATATTTCTGCATCCTAGGTGCGAAGGCACATTTCATACGCCGTAAAGCTTAATTTCCTAACCATGGCAACTGACTGTGAGGCATGGCTCAATGCAAACCCTGTTGGTAAGTTCAAGTTTATTTTGTAACGCGATATTTAGTGATTTTTATTTCACAGTAAATGTTTTTAGGTCAGTTTGTCAGTAGTGTGTGCCCTCATATTTGGTGTAAGATATGAAATGTGCCAAGGTCAAGACTATAACAGAAAAAAATTATATAAAGGGCCCAAACTTTGTCTCCTAGTGCTAATGCTGTTTTTTTTAAATGCATATTTTAATCTCAAACTACGAGTTTGATATATGTATTTGCATGTAAATGAATCAGAAGCTGGAGATCTCAGCGATTCTTTCCCCTCTGGGGACGAGGACAACACCTTCACTAGAAACGTCAATAATGAGACAAATGGAAACTGGATAGCAGCCCCCACCGGCAGCATCCATGAGGCAAGACTCAAGGCCAAGGTGAAGAGACGTCTGAGGAAGACCTCCTCCAGGGACTCGGGACGGGGCGACTCCCTGAGCGATAACGGCGAATCGGTCCGGTCTGTGGTTCCACCCACCAGCCCTAAGGGTAAACTGCTAAATAGGAGGTCAAGGATGGGCAAGGGACGAGGCCTGCCGAAGAAAGGTATCGGTGTTGCTTAATTCCTTAACCTAGAACTATTGGGGCTTTCGCACCAGGGAAACTTTTCATAGTTTCTAGAAATACTGGTGGAAGTTCCCATTTTTGGCATGTTTACACTATAGGAACTAGGAGTGTATTTAGTTTCGAGGAACTAAATTAGCTCCTGCTTTAGAGTAGGGTCTAAAACAAATCTATAAGAATTATTAGATGTTAATGTATGTTGATTGGCCAAACACATACAAAACGTCAGCTACCCAGAATTCTTAATAAGCCAAGTAAAAATATTTACTCAACGAACATTGGAAAACAGTGATAATGGCTACATGTTGTCTGCAGCATCATGTTCTTTTTCTCAGCATCTGATATGTACACTGCAAGCTTTCATAAAGAAATATTGCCACTTAGCCTAACTTTTTTGCTAGGTCTGAAAGTACTTTAATCTGTATTGTTCTTCAGGTGTCACTATTGTTATTAGTTGTGGTGTGGACTTCATACTTAAACAATTATAATTTTTAATTATAAATTTTTAATATCTTAGTGTTCCCTATAGAATGTCAACTATAACGGTAACTATATTTGTGTCCACACCAACAAACGATAAAATGTTGTGTATAATAAGCACACGCTGCAGAATGGATTATCTTTGGTTGCAAATGTTTTCAATCATTCAGCCAAAAGACATACAACATTATAGTTTGTGGTTTGGAGTTATTTACTCTTATTTATAGATTTAGAATGATTATTAAAACTTCAGACGGACAAACTTTTACTGCTGTTGGCATTAACAGCACTTTAGTGCGATCTTTTCTGTTTGGAATTTTGTTATTTTGATTCAGTTAAACTTGGAACGCACATAGATGTCAATAAATTAGAATTTAGAGTTCTGAAGTTCTAAAAGTCTCTGAAGTCCAGTGCATGTGGAATTCGTTTATAGGAGTACAGAGCACATGAAGTGTTGATTTGGTCCTGTTCCAGCATCTGCCGTTTTAATTTTAGCCAATTAGATGGTTAACAAACATTTGAGCGATTCTTCACACAAGCAGACTGACGCACTTCAGAACCAAACTCCACCCACCTTCACACATACGCTCATAACAGACTCCCACTCCTATTCATTCAGTTGTTGTTTTGCCCAGGGTTGGTCTGTTGTTAAGGGTTCACTGCCCCTGAGTGCAACAGACCTGAATTGATTTGGAAAAGTCTGGCTTGCAGAAACGCCCTATATGCGTTTGTGTCAAGTACGCTACATGTATGTGGACTAAGCTTTCAAAAAAAAACATTTCGATTCTACTAATTTTGTCTATTGGTGATCGTTTAATCACTTCGATGAGATTTGAAGCGTTTTAGTTGTGACCTTTTTACCTCCCCCATCAACTGCAAGATGATTTCATGGCACACTTCTGTTTTTTATTTCCTCATCGCTGGCATATTCAGCCCTGTATATGTTATGTAATTGCTGGTTTAGTCAGCCAAAGGGCAGGGCTGGAGTTCCTGTTCTTTTTTTGGCTAGAAGCCTTAAGATGCAGACGTTGCAGTGAAATCCTGTCGGTTTAGAAGTGTAAGTTCAAATACTAATCTATTAAGGCCTGAATAGTGGATTACGGTCTTCTCTAAAGGCTTTGTGGTCCAGCTGAGCAGAAACCATTGTGTTGTTGGGCGTTTAATTTGAGGATTACAAATTGCTAATTACAAATCTATTGAATGTACTGATATTTAGGATCTCATTTGTTGTTTGTGGAACAGTTTTCAAAGAGATATAAAAGTGTGAATAACTTCTTAATTCAAAAAAGGTTGTTTTTGACTTTAAATCCAGGCTGAAAGGGTAGTGCATCCAAAAATTTAAATTTTTACCCTTATGTGATTTTCAAAACTTTTGACTTTGTTTCTTATGTGGAACCGAAAAGAAGATATTTTGAAGAACCAAACAACACTGGACCCCATTAACCGCCATTGTATGGATACAAAAAAAAACAAAACTATTACATTTCCAAAAAAACAGCCAGGTGTGGAACATTATGAGGATGTAGCAGAACATCTACATTAATAAAGGCCATGCTAAGCCTTGCATGCATACATACTTATTTGATGTCTTGTGCCAGTTAGATTCAGTTTCTGTTTCTTGTTTAGTATCAGTTTGGCACTTGTGGTCAGAGCTCAGCACATTTCGAGAGGTGATGTCAGCAGCTGTGAATTAAAGGGGCCCTTTTCTGTTTATGGGAGCCGTTTCAAAGACAGGAACATGTTACTTTTTTCATTGGCTACTGCAGAGGGCACTGAAAGCATCTTTCTTCTCTTGACGTGTCATTTTTAAAGTTATTCCAATGCATTTTATTGTTTTAAAAAGTTATTTATGTCTTTTGTATCCATAGGTGGAGCAGGAGGTAAAGGTGTATGGGGATCACCTGGGGAGGTTTATGATGTAGATGAAGTTGATGTTAAAGACCCCAACTACGATGCGGAGCAGGTAAGAGCCACACAGTATGCTTTCTAATCTTTTTTTTTTTTTAAAGGAATGGTTCACCATAAAACTAAAATGTCCTGAAAATGCATTCACTATCAGACCATGTAAGATGTAGATGAGTTTTTTTTTCCATCAGATTTGGAGTAATGTAGAATTTCATCACTTGCTCACCAGTGGATCCTGAATGAGAATCCAAACAGCTGATAAAAACATCACAATAATCCACAGCACACAAGTCCCTCAGTTAATGTCTTGTGAAGTGAAAAGCTGTGCATTTGTAAGAAACAAATCAATCATTAAAGCATTTTAAATTTAAAACGTAACTTCTGGCCGAACTATAGGTCCATCATCCATATTAATGCTTCTTCCAGTGGAGAAAGTGCAGATGACTTTTATTTTGACTTTTTATTGTGATGTTTTTGTCAGCTGTTCAGACTCTCATTCTGATGTTGTCCATTCCCTGCAGAGGATACATTGCTGAGCAATTGATGTACTGCTTTTCAGTTTCATGCATTTGCCTACACCTTTCATGTCCATTTTAACTATGAAACTGGGATACAATCCATCAAACGTGTGTTTCTATAGGAGAATTGCGTATATGAGACAGTCGTCCTCCCTCTGGATGAAGAGACGTTTGAGAAGACGCTCACTCCTATCGTTCAGGAGTACTTCGAGCACGGGGATGTTAATGAAGTGGCGGTGAGATTTATAACCGTGTTGTTGAATGAGGAGAATGCTTTTGCCCTTTCATTTTTAATCAGTGCAGCAGTCCTGTGCACTTATGAGTAAACAAAGCTGAGGAACGCTGTTTATCATTTAAATCAGAATGTCTCACTCCATTCCTTCAGGAATTGCTTGCTGAGCTGAACCTGGGAAGCATGCGTGGCGACGTGCCCATGCTAGCCATATCGCTAGCACTGGAGGCCAAAGCCAGCCACAGGGAGCTGACGTCACGAATGCTCAGCGAGCTTTGCGGGCGAGTGCTCACAGCCGGAGACGTGGAGGCCTCCTTCCACAAACTGCTTAAAGAGCTGCCAGATCTGGTGCTGGACACACCTGGGGCTCCGCAGGTAACATGCTACAGCTTCTAGAGTATATCTTTACCAGTCAAAGGTTTTTGAAAGATTTTTCATGTACCTTTTATACTTTTACTATATAATATAATATTTTTGTTAGAAAACTAAAGCAAAATAAATATAGAATTTTACTTTTATTTTTTTTTATTATTTCATTTTAAATTTATAATAATTATTTTTTTCTCTAGTATGTTAGTTTTAATAATTTTAATGCTGTAATAATATTAGTTTTATAAAATTATATATTACAATATAATACTTAAGTTCTATAATATCACACAACATTTCTATTATTTTTGACAATATAATTTGAAAGTGGACCAGGTTGAACACAAATAAATATTACAGTTCTTGCGTATTAAGGAGATATTTATATAATTATGAGTAATGCATGTAAAGTAGATAGATCTTAATATATAATTATATATAAACATAATTTATAGGGTGTGAACTTGTCAATATCCTCGCGATAGTGGTATGATGCAGTGCAACAAATCTCAAATATCAAATCATGACGTGCTTACACAAATTCCAAATGGTTTTCAATGGTCGTCCGGTGTAGGCAGTTTTGAGTCACGGGTATACTTCACCTTCCTTGTTTCGTTCCATCTCGCACACAGCCGTGTCCACACAACTTTCAAAGTAAACTCGATCGCGGATTAGTGAGGACGGACAAGCTTGATACATGCGCAATGCCATCTACCGTGACTTGCACTCTTTCAGCATTCTTCTCACGCATACACTGTTGGACACTCCATGTGATCTTAAAAAATTGCAAAAAAATTTTTTGCAGTGTTCACATGTTGCTTATTACTGCATGTAATTCTTTAAAATAGTTTTTTAAAAAAGTTAATAACAAAATACCAATTTTTTTTCCCCAATATATTTTATCATTGAGGATTTATTTTTAAAAAGTGTAAAAATCTTGTCTTGTCTCGTGAACCCAGTGGGATAAGTGTCTCGTCCCACCCCTAATAATTTAATATAATATACAGACTTTTTATATCAGATATTTTATAATAAAATATCTGATTAACATTTTTCTTTATAGCACTTTTTAAAGTTAACTCTTTTTTTTTTATTGAAGAAATGTTTTAAAAAACTGTGTATTTTATATTTCAACAATACAAATCAAGTTATTCATGATTATTTGTATGACAGTTTATCATGATTAAATCAAATTAATAAGTTAATTTCCAATTTATTATAATATACTAATTTTAGATATATGTTGGTGCATATACTGTTGTAATTAATATATTAGTAATTAATAAAAAACTATATTACAATATTAATATACTTATTATATTTCTTTTTTAGGAATCAAGTTTAATGTGAATTAAGTTATTCACTATTATTTGTATGACATTTAATCATGAGCCGCTCTGGCTGAGGAGTAGGTTTCTGCAGCGTTACATTTTGCAGAGTTGAATTTCTAAGCTGCGGTGCATCTCTCTGAGCTGCATGTTTACTTTGCTAAAAGCGCGTTTGGTAAGCTGCGGTTAACAATGAAAACTCTGTGGTCTTAGTGTGTCTAGTGCAGATGAGCCAGTCAGAAGAGACTTTCAGCTGTTTCCTTTGGCTTTGTCGAAACACCAGAGCTTGTTCTTTTGTCTGGCGGTGTGCAGACTGCTGGCTCAGCACTGTACAAACACCTCTCCTGTCTGCCTTCATCCAAACACCGGAGCCTGTGTCCCTTTCCTGCCCTTTAAAACCAATACAGTCCCAATACAAATGGTAGATGTGCCAAACTGGCACGTGAACAAATATTGACCTTGGACTGCATTAGTCTTAGCTGATGTGTGTTACTGTATTATCTGACTGTGGGTTTCCTTCCCTGTTTACAGCACCACACACAAATCCAGTGGCATTTAAAAATGAACTTAAGGGGCTTTAAAAATACTTTTATGTGAAATTCTGCTGCGTTCAATGATTCAGTTCCTTTTTGTATGTTTATATAAAAAAAAAAAAAAAAAACGAAATATGGAAATGCTTTCAGTGGAAAGCTCTTAGAAAGAATGAGTGACCTTTAACTGGAAATGTGAATATTTTTTTTTTTTTTTTTTTTTCCTTTTGTATTTAGTTTTGAAAACTTTCGTTTGATTTAGATGACTTTTACTATTAATGATTTCAGTTCCTTTTTTGGACCCTGTGGGGAAAACCCCCACAAATGCTAATTTGAAAGTAATTGGTTATATTTCCAGTTGTCCATACAAGCGTTTTTGGAATATCCTTTAACTTCCAATTTAGATTGTGTAATATACTAATTTTAGTATGTTCGTATATACTGTTGTATTAATATTAGTAATTAAATAAAAATATTACTAATTAATTAAAAATATTACAATGTATATTTCTCTACATTTTATCTATCTAGGTGCTGGTCATAGATTTAGAATATCTTCAAAAAGATGATTTATTTCACTAATTCCAATCAAGATGTAAAACTTGCATAATGTATACATTCATTCCGCATAGAGTTTACTAACAAACACATGAAGGACTCCAAGATGGTGAGAAATTAGATTCTCTGGTCTGATGAGACCAAGAAGGAACTTTTTGGCTTTAATTCTAAGCGGTATGTGTGGAGCAAACCAAGCACTGCTCACCACCTGTCCAATACAGTCCCAACAGTGAAGCATGGTGGCAGCATCATGCTGTGGGGGTGTTTTTCAGCTGCAGGGACAGGACGACTGGTTGCAATCGAGGGAAAGATGAATGCAACCAAGTACTGGGAATATCCTGGTCCAAAACCTTATCCAGAGTGCTCAGGACCTTAGACTGGGCTGAAGTGGTGCTGTGTGTACATTAATGAGGAAAAAAATTAACTTAAATGATTTTAGCCAATGGTTGTATAATATAATGCCTTAAAATAACTGAAATGCAACCAAATATAAAAAAAATGACAGTCAAGTAATATTTAATACTAATTATTATTATTATTATTATTATTATTTGTCAGAGTAATAAACTATTAATGTAGATATTTAAATTATTCACTTCCCTTTTTTTTGTCAATTTAAAAATAAAATATGAAAATGATTTCAGAAAAATATATCACTATCTGAAAAAGTTTTCCCCATGACACTGTGAATGGTAACATCTCCAAATTTACTAATTGTAGTATAATATTACATTTTTGTAAAAAAAATAAATGATGACGGTATAATTAGAAAATACATTAAAGATTAAAGTTGACCAAAATGTTTTAAATATTTTAATGTTATACGAATTATTAAATATATGAAATATAAATAATTCAAATATTTTATATCTTTAATATGTCAATGTATTAAGCCTCATTGGAAATCTGTTTGTTTTTCATTCTGTGAACATATTTCTATGGAGATGTTTTGAGCTGAAAGTGCTGAAATTGAAAACTTGTGTCTCCACAGATGCTCGGTCAGTTCATCGCTCGAGCCGTCACAGACGACATCCTCCCGAAAAGCTTTATAGATGGCTACAAAGGACGAGTGGACTGTGAATACTCCAGGTACTGTGTGTTTTCCTCTCTGCACGTCACATGTCTGTTCTAATGGCTAGTGTGACGTGGGTTTGTGTCGTTGATCAGAGCTGCTCTGGATCGTGCTGCCGTGCTTCTGAGAATGAGCCAATGGACCGGCCTGCGGATTGACAGCCTCTGGGGCTCGGGCGGTGGACAGAGACCTGTCAACCAACTTATCAAAGAGGCAAGGACACACCCATTCACCACATGTGACCTTATCATAACATCTGTCTACGAGCTAGAAGATTAAATGCCATATTAAAGGGGTCATATGATGTGATTTTAAGTTTTCCTTTCTTTTCGGAATGTTACAAGCTGTAAGTGCACACATAAGATCCCTAAAGTTCAAAGACTAAAGTCTCAAAGACAAGATATTCTTTATAACATTTATGACTTGTTCACATCTTTCTAAAGTGCCTCGTTTAAACTTCACAGAGTTCGTAAACATTTGGGCAGTGTTTGAAAATAAACCCGAAGGAAGAAGGCGGAGCTATTATTGTCATTGTAGTTGCTGCCAGTGCCATGTTCTGGAGACGCTGTGTGTTGTTGTGAAAGTGAAACTACTTTCTTTGTGCTTCCAAAAGGGAACACGACATGAATAGAACGCAACACTAGTTTTCCGCATGGCAAACTAGACCGCAGAATAGGATCTAATGTATTTTGTTGTGCTGCATTGCGCCGCTCGCGTCCGGTGTAGACAAAGTGGAGCAAACTTACCGCTGCAAAGACAGTATGGCGCTAGTTATGTTTTCTTATTAAAAGAATCTGCTACTTACTATTCAAAAGCAAATATTGAGCAGTGAAGGGTAGTGTTGCTTGTTTGTCGTTTTCCGATCACAAATGCAGACTTGGTGATATATTTACAAAGTGTGATCACATAAAAAACAAAAACAAGACTAAGTCGTGATAATTTGTAATTATGTTCTGACTGTATGCAACAAATGCCTTTGTTTGTAATGTTTTATTTCTTTGGTGTCGGAACATGGCATCATGTTATGGTAAGAGGCCTAACATTTCCACCACATGCTTGTGGTATTCCACCAATCACAATGCACTGGATAGCTGGCCAATCAGGGCACACGTTGTTTTTTTTAGAACAATGAGCTTTGTGCATATCAACCCATTTCAGAAGGCAGGGCTTGGAAGAGAAACAATGTGTAGTATGTGGAAAATAATGTTATATGTTATTATAAATGTATTTATTTATTTTTCTTTAACTGCGCAAACGCATTGCATTACAGCAAATACGCAAAATAATGTTCTTTAGCAACATCATATGACCCCTTTATGCATTAACACATGCATTCATCCTCTAACTCTTTGTGTAATGGCTGTTGTTGCAGGTTAACCTCCTGCTGAAGGAATATCTGTTATCAGGAGACACGGTGGAGGCCGAGCGCTGCTTAAGAGAACTAGAAGTCCCACATTTCCACCATGAGTTTGTTTATGAGGTAAAAACGGCAGCAAAACAGGGGTTTAAGTGTAAAGTTTGTGCCCGATTGTTAAGTTAACTTTCTGCTCTCTTAATTTAGGCAGTCGTCATGGTTCTGGAGTCCAAAGGCGACAGAACGCTTCAGATGATCCTGCAGCTGCTGAAGTGTCTCTGCGTCTCCACGGTCATCACAGTGGACCAGTTGCGACGGGTATGATGCCATCTGCTGGTCCATGCGGTCCACAGCAGCTGGAAACACACATCTAATGCGAATGCCATCCTCTTGCAGGGATTTGAGAGGGTGTATCTTGACATGGCGGATCTCAGTATTGATGTACCGTGTGCGTATTCGCTCCTGGAGCAGTTCGTGGAGCAAAGCTTTAATGCCGGGGTCATCGATAAAAAACTCAGAGACCTCTGTCCTTGTCGGTAAGTGGGATGTGTTTGTTTTTTAAACGGTGCTTTTTAGTCCAATAATAATAATGTTTTTTAATAATAATAATAATAATTATTATTATTATTATTATTAATATTATTATATTTTTAGGAAAAGTAGCAAATGTATAAAATTTGTTTATATATAAATGCATTTATAATATTAATAACCACATAATAATAATAATAACTATATATATCTTTTTTGCAGTTTTTGTTTTTATAAAACTATAATAATAATAATAACAGTAACACAAGTATTAAATATTACATAATATATCATAAAAATATTACATAAATATTACAAATTATTTGATTTGTCATTACCCAAATAATTCTGCCATTCAGTGCCATGTTTATTATGAACAGTACTCATGTAAACATTTATTTGTATTTCTATTTATTATATAAAACTATAATAATAAATACAAACATAGGTGAATTGTTTTCTTTGTCATATTTATTATGAAACAGTCAAATATAAACTGTAAAACTATAACAACAATAATAATAATAATAATAATTATGAAATATTACATAATAAATATGACCGTAAAAACAAATAGTGTCATTTGGGTAATGACAATGTTTAAGAAAAATTCTTGCGGCATATATTTATATACAGTTCAGAGAAATAAAAACTTTTTTTCCTTTAGTGTCAGATATTAAATCAGAGTAAACATTTTCTTTTCTACTTTAGATCAATAAATATTATTATTATTATTATTATTATTATTAATAATTTTTTTTTTTTTTTGCATTTGTTAAATGTCAGAATCAAGCAAGGGGAGAATTTTAGGGAAATCCTTTTTTACTTTTATCAGTCAAAGATTTGCATACACTTCCTTATTATTATCAGTTGCCCTGAAACTCCAAGTTTCACTTGGACCAAACTTTTCATGTATCCTTCCACAAGCTTTGTCTTCAGATGTTGCTTCAATATATCCACATTTTTTTTCTATTCTCATGATTCTGTCCCCATGAGCAGATGTGAACTATAGTCTGGAAGGAGAAAGCCATTACTTCAAAACCACCATAAAAAAAAAAAAAAGCCAGAGTAACTTTTGTGCTCATGGTGATACAGGACTTGTTTTACTGTAGATAATGACACTGTCCCACCAGTGAAGATGCTGGCCGAAACATGGCCTTTTGCTGTTGATTCGCACATTTCGCACCAAAAAAGATGTCAAACAAGGAGGCTCTCTGTGTGTTAGGTGTGCAAGCATCTGTGTAAGCATCCACAGGTGTGCCACCAGTCAACTCAAATGGAATCAATTATCAGCTTCTTAAGCTCAGAATGGAATCATCTAGAGTTTTCTTTCTGTTTAAAGACACAGACGTAGTGTATGTACGCTTCTGACTTTGAAAGTGATAAAAAAAAATAATAATAAAATTCTCCCTTGCTCGATTGACATTTTAACAAATACAAGAAATGTTTTGACTGTTCAACTATGAAGTCATGTTTCTTTCATGTCATATGTATGAACACAGTTATTAATTATTGTTATTATTTTTACTACATGCTATTAGTATACACACAACTTGTTATTACTTGTGTGTGTGATAATATTGTCATGTACCCAAATGAGTAGTTTGATACTAGTTTGTTTTGTCTGGTCAGGGGCCGGAAGAGATTTGTCAGTGAAGGAGACGGTGGGCGTCTCAAACTCTCCAGCTACTGACTTCAGGAGTCCCAGCCGTTTGTTGCAGCTGCTCCAGTCGTGAAGCTCATCGGAGCTCTGTATTTCTTTGTTGTTTGTATTTGTCATGAAGGTTTAAGTACTAAAAGCTTTCCTCCTGTCAGAACACAATGGGACCGCAGGGCCAGGCACTTTCGATCTGATGGAGTCGTAATCCCTCGATCCTTCTGATGTGACTCATATAAACTAATCCTGAAAGTGCCACACTTATGACAGTCATTCCATGTTTTGTATTCCTGAGTTCACTGCCACTCCAGTTCTCCAGTCAGCAGTGTTTGTAGAGACTCGCAGATTTGTGTACATAGCTTTATAAGGTTCAGAGCTCTTTCTCCTCCTGGGCTGCTTTTGTATACTGTGCTCCAGTTTATTTTCCTCTTTATTTCCTCTTTGGCTTCTCAAAGATGACGTTTCCGACGGCCACTGGCGAAAGGACAAACCTGAGCAACGCACAGCAGCTGGGATCATTTCACAGAACATTTATTTTTATATTTCAGTAGACTGGTGGATGTGAAATGTACCTGACTTACTTGCTCTTTGTTTAAACTGGTTAAACAAATAAATAATAAAAAGTTGTTGTCATCAATGATTACTGGTACTGATGTTGGAAGTTCTTTATAGATCTTGGATTGGGAATTGGACTTGTAACCAGAAGGTTGCGGGTTTGAGTCCCAGGTCCGGTGGGGATTGTAGGTGGTGGGATTGAACTCTGTCCACCTTCAATACCATGACTAAAGTGAGACCCTTGAGCAAGGCACCGATCCCCCAACTGCTCTCCGGGCGCACTTTCGATGGGTTAAACGCAGGGCACAAATTCCAAGTATGGGTCACCACACCTGGCCACAAGTCACTTCACATTCAAAAATGCTATTTTTAAAAATTACTTTGGTTTAGGTGAAATAGGACTCAGCCAATTCCTGAAATTTAAAGAACTAAACATTTTAGATCTTAGACATTTAGGGGCAGTTTCCTGAACACTAGTCCTAGATTAAAATAAATGTGTCTAAACTGGAAAAGGCTTGCGCTATTGCCATTGTTTGGCCTTAAAATGCTCACAGATGATGCATTTTTGTAAGAAATGTTTCTAAAAATTCTTAAATGTCCTAAATTAGCAAAGGTCTAGTCCTGGCTTAATCTAATTCCTAACCGGGAAACCGGCCCATAAAGCAATGACAAATTAAACTAAATATTAAAATTCATGCATTTAATAAATGTATTTCTTTACAACATACTGGAAACAGGAAATAATTTATAATCTTACAATTGTGAAAAACTAATTATATAATGGTATTCTATTTTTAATACATTTTAAATATAACTTATTCCTTATGGCAAAGCTGAATCTTAAGCAGTGTTTTTTGTGAAACATTGACACTTTTTCACGATTCTTTGATAAAGTAAACAACATTTATTTGAATAATATTACATATTTCTTAAAAAAAAAAAAAAAAAAAAAAAAGTAGTTTTGAAGTTATGTAGAATTGACATCTTGTGGTTGAACTAGGTATTGATACTGCAGAAGGGTTTTTCACCCGGCCCAAAGTTTTTTAAGACTTGAAGCACACTCAGGTTGCCATAATTGACGACACCAACAGAAACGAACGCACATAACAATGAATTAAATGAACTGTATTTTCTGCCAGGCAACCTGGATGCCGAAACACTACTGACTTCGTGATTGGGAGACAGATGGAGGGTGGGCTTCAGACCAAAACAAAACATGACAACATAAACATCAGTTGAGGGCTGCAACTGCGCTTTTTAAATGGGCATATTAAGGCCATACTACTGCTGTCAGTACTTGAAATGAACATGTTTTCTTAATGCCTGTTGAACATAACAGAGACATTACAATACATTTCCCGGTCATATATTTAAATATGACATTTACAAAGTTTGTGTACTTAAAAACTAGACAGAGGAATGTAAAGACCTGTGCATAATCGAACTTTCATGTGTTAATTAGCTGCCATTGTATTTAACAAAAGTCTGCATTTACAGTGAAATTTATAATACATATATATCAATTTGAGAATATAGCCATTGAAACCATGCAACTGTTATGAACGATCTTTCTGGCTTCTGAAACTAAAGTAATGTTAAACTGAACTGAATAATTATTCATGTGCACACGAGGCCTCAACCTAAAGCACACTTAAGCTCATGCATAAATAAAGTTTCTACCAAAACAGCAAACACAAATGAAAATCACTCATCTGAATGCTGACTATACTAGTGATATGTGCTGATATTAGGTTGTGATGGAAGCGTGTACTTCATCCCTCAGAAGTATGCCCTATTCTGCTCTCCCAGGCTGCTGCTCCTTCAAAGCCAGTTCTTGTTGTTTGATGATCTCCTGAGCTTCATGCTGCATCTTCTCCAGTTTCTCCAGCGTCACAGACTTCAGAGGCAGGAGTTTGGGTTTGCACAAGACCATGGTGGGAACGTCCTCTACGGACAACTGACCTGCACGGATAAAACATCCAGACTAAAGTTAAGCTGTGGCCTCTAGTGCGGTGGTTGTTATGTTGGACGTCTTTCAACTCAGTCTGTATAAAAGTGAGGTTTTGAAAGCTGAGCACTACAAAATAAATGCTGAAAAAAGCATCAGCAGCAGAGGAAAAAAAACTCACCTTGTTTAGGCAGAACCTCTCTAAACATCGACTTCACTTCAGGCATTGTGCTTCAGCGACTGTTAATTTAACGTTAGTGGCAAAAAATAAATAAAAATTAAACATACATATAAAAACAAAAGCAGTACAATCTCTATGGAATATTATTAGTTACATATAACACATATAAACAACATACAAAAGGATAAATCTTAAGAACTACATTTCTTTCTTTTAAAACTGAGGTGACATACCAGAAAAGTCTTCGTGAGCTTCACCTTATTAACTTTATATTACAGGAGCATCAAGTGGCCGGATTTCTATTAACGTTAGCTTGTTGACTGACGATAGCCAGACGTTACTGCTTTTAACCGATTGTCAGCGTACTGTATATTTACGAAGATACTGCACTCACTGCAAATAAACCTTAAAACCACAAAATATGCTCCGCTTCGCGGATTTATCGTTTATCTTATCAGCTGGTGTTATACGCACTTCCGGTTCAGCGCGTTCTACTCGCACGAGCTCTTCCGCTGCTGCCGCCTAGCGACACCTGCGCGCTGTTCGTCGACGACAGTCACAGGAGATGTTTTTGGCTGATGAAGGTTGTAATCGTTTTGGGATGGTTTGTTATTTTTGTATAATCAATAGATAATACTTTTTTAATGTTTATTTAAATTATTTTTTTCTTAACTCATTTATATATTTCCTTTGTTGTTGTTATTATGTTATTATTTCATTGGTGATTTTGAATACATTTTGGTTATGTCACTCCATAATTATCATTGTGTTTATTATTATGTTAATATAGTAGCCGTTGTTATCATTGGTGTTTTTTAAAAACATACTGGTCATTTTTAACTCCAAAATTAAGTAATGAGTATAATAATTAGATATTTCATTTAAAAATAACATTGTTGGTTTTGATCTGGCTTATATTTCACTCTAATGTTATTATTGTCATGGCTATTATTATTATTACGCCTCAATTATTATTATTTTATTTATTTTGTTGTTATGATTACAGTTGAATAATTCTTATTATTTTTAATGTTAATAATAATACGATTATTTTATTAATGGTTTTATATTCATTCTTATAAATGTTATTTTAGATTTTATTTTAAAGTTATTTTCTCGTTGTTATTTTTTCTTCACGTTTGGTGGTATTTTAGCGACATTCAAGTACAGTTCTTAATTTCATGGCTTCACTTATAGTGCAATTGTGTTCAACTATATCTGAATATTTGCACATTTATTACAGAAAACAAATTGCACGCCTATAATCATTAAATTATTCATGACACTTCGGTCCCCCAAAACACCATTTTCGACCCTGATCCCTCCCAGGGTCCCTCATTCCGTCTGTCTCTGTCATCATCGCTGCGATTTTTCCAAAACAAAAATAACGCGGAGCTCCAGCAGCGGTCTCGTGACGCGTCAGTGACGCGCGCTGGGGAGGGGAGCGCGAGCTGCGGCGCTGCTGGAAAGGAGGAGGAAGCGAGGATGGCGTCGGAGTCACACCTCTGAAGGTAAAGCGCTTTCGCTGCTCTGCGCGGCGCCGGATCGCACCTTCCTTGGCGCTGCGTTGATGTTCGGCGCGATGAACGCCCGAGTGCGGCGGCCAGGCGCGATTAACGCGGCGCGGTCCGCGTGCGGCTGCTTTGAATGCGCTCTTTTGTTCAGTCCCGGAATGGCCGCTGCTTTATGTGTGTGTGTAGAATGGGTTTTCTTTTTTTTCTTTTTTATAGGCTACATATTCCGTGGGCTTGCGGAGAGAGAGAGAGAGAGAGAGAGAGAGAGAATAAAAAGAAAGGTGCCGCGAAAGCCAAGTATGCTTGCGGAATGCGTCTGTACAGTAAACAAAAGAGTGATTTGTCCCAAAATGGTCTTAGAGTCAGAGTCAACGATGCTTTATTGGCACGATTATTAACTTACAAGATTGCGAAAGCGTATACAATACTTGAAGCACACAAATATGTGTTTTAAAAAAAGTGGAAGTCGGTGCAGAATGAGGGAAAGGAAAAAGACATTGTACAAAAAAACAAAAAAAAAAACAATACGTAAAATGAAAATATATATACCTTTTTTATGTCTGTTCAACAGACAGTAGAGCACGACTGCTGCTTCACGCTCACGCGCATATACTGGCGATACATGATTCACGAATGAGTCGTTCTTTTGAATCGGATCTTCCAGTCGTGCATCGTTTGAACCGGTTAAAGAAAAAAAAAAATTTGTTTACGATGTCGCCTAAACGATTAATTTGCAGACTGAATAGTAGCCTACCGAGTGGTTTTGAGTGCAATTACCCACTGGAACACACTTGTAAAAATGAGGACGAACATTATAACGTTAAATACATTTAGACCACTTAACCTAGTGATTGCAATTGGGCTGTGAAGAGACTTTCAAGCATTACAAAACCAAATCACTTACCCTGCCTTTAAGCGGACTAAATGATTGCTTTTCCTAAACATTATTTCGACAGAGGGGGAAATTTTGATTAACAGTTGTTCTGTTTGTGTTTCTGGCAACCTTGATGTCAGCATTGTTTACTGTAAAATGTATAATATGAATTTACAAATTGGCCTTAATATGATTTAGTTTCTTTAGTTGTGTCCTAAATTGCGTGCTTATGCACTATTCTATGACATTTTATTATATAAATAGTGCTGACATAGAGTAAAGTATAAATAGAGCAGTGTATAATGAAAATTCCAAAAAGAAAAATTGCACTTTAAATACCGGATAATGCAATTAAACAAAGACTATAGCAACCCGAAGACTAACTCCAATGCTCATGAATGGGAGAAAGCACAATATGGCGGAATAGTTGCACCTTCTGTATAAAAGAGCCAATCGCTGATGTTGCATTAAAGTCATCTAAAGTCATTGCATTACTGCAGCTCTAGTTACCATTAGAAGCTCTAGTTTCCATAGAATCTGAGTTTCAAAGTTTTTAATGCAATTTGAGCGTAAGAAACAATGGTGCAGTTAATTTCAGATTCTGTTGCTGATTTGAAATGTGCAATTTAACTTGTGACTTAAAGCAAGCAGTTTTTGAGACCTCAACATTCGTTTAGATAGGTCTTGTTTGAGTTGCCTGAAAGTTTTGCAAATATGACCATCGAAAATGGGCAACTTTCATTGGTTGCGTCCGAAAAAGCTCTAAAGGCAGGAAGGCATCAAGACATGTCCGAATCCAGATTCTGCTTCACTTCCTGTCTTCTTCTAATCAAATTTTAAATGCAGCATAGATATATCCTTCGCTGCATTTGATATCCCACATCCTGCACATTCGTTTCTGTTACGGTTGAACTAAAAATTTGTGTGTAAATGTATATTTCTGATGAACGCTTTACACTTTTGATGTTACTTCTAGCAAGAAATTATTAATCATACTTGCAGATAGAAGTTCAGAGGAGCAAGCTGGTCCATGTAAACTGGGCACTGATCCATCTTTTAAGACTAAGCATTTGGTGTAAATTGCATTGTACTCCAAGATTGGAAAAGCAGTCATCAGTAAAATGACGCGAACACAACACAAGATTCTATTGCTGAGGTGTTGTTGAAAAAATTAATGTTAACCACCCAATCTTTATAGAGTCATCTTTCGGAAGGGCATATAAAACAAATTTACTGTCACAGTATACAGCGTCTTTTTGACATGACGTAATCCATGTGGAAATTTTACTGCAGGCAAGTTGTTCGTGACGTAGAACGTGGGTGGACATTATGCAAATATGTTACTTAGTGACATGGATCCGTAACAGAAAAAGATTCAAATTGATGACGACTCGTTTAGGCGAATGTAAGCCGACTATGTTTTTTGATAGACAATAACTTTATTTATTGTGCACTGTCAGCGTCACAATTTTGCAGTTTATGTTCACATACAGCTACATGACACAATGCATGAAAGATCATATTTGAAAAGGCATAATAGGGGCATTTTAAATATTCATTAGGTTACCATTAAACCTCTTTTATTATGTTGTAGATCATTACCATCACACAACTGAAACCTGTTTTATGAGGTGCCTCCCTGCAAAAATGCTGTCTGCAATGTCATTGCCTCCGAAGCTAGATGTTCAATGTTAGATGCCTAGGCTGTTGGACGCAGCTCTTGAAAAGGGACTGTTCCTAAAAAACTGTGTCATGCTGGACACTTCATGCATCATAGCTTACTTAACAAAGGGGGAGGGGCTATCGATTGTAAATTACAAAACAACCTAAAGTAATTCATACACTACATGGTTGAGAGCTATATAATACAGTATATACTGTATAAGTGCGTAGTGTACAATGTATAATTTGGGACGCTGATTCTGACTCTTTGAACCGAGTTTTAAAAGTAAAGGTTCGAAAGAACCGATTCGCGCGAACGAGTCGGGCTTTCCATCACTAACGCACGCACGCACGCACGCGCTGCGGATTGAGCTGCTCTTCCCGCTTCGAGCTCGAGCTGCACCGAGCGCCGTTTGGCGGATGACAGTTTGTTTTCACAGAGGGCCTGTCTGAGGTGAAGAACGAACATTTACATCCTGCGCTACGGGAACCGAATCGCTTTTCATCAAGATGGGACAGCGTATTCCCAAATGTACGTGTTTGGTGAGAAGTGTGAGGTGACATTTGTGTTTTGTGCTGTTTTTTTTTTGTTTTTGTTTTTTTTGCGTAAGCTCGCGCAGGGCTAATGCTGCTAGCCTGTTAGCAGCAGCTGAAGGGTGGCTAATGCTAGCAGAGATATTTCCTTAGCCAGCTTTCAAGCTGTCCGTGTGCGCCGTCAAATATCACGACACGGCGAATGCGTTCGGAGTGTTTTCGTTATTTTTTTACTTTAGTCACCAATATAATGAAATGCGACGTTAATGACAGATGTGTGGGTTTCTGTGGTTTAATAGCAAGTAATGGTTAGCTAGTTAGCCGAGTCTAAACAGACGCTTTGCACTCTGAGCCCCCCCTCACACAAATCAGTCAGCTAATGCTGATTTTTATTGCTTAACGTTACCGTATTTAAACGTTTTATTATGCTTGTAAATGTGATTTAGGTTAACATTCTGGTCTGTTTGTAAACGAAACTAGACATTTGCAGCTTTTGCTGACCCTTTAATGTGTATAACGTTATATATCTTTAACTTAGGCCCTCAATCTACATCCAAACATGTTCAGAAGTAATAAGTCTTAAAGCTTTTTTGTTGTTGTTATGGTCTTATTTATAATGTTGCAGTGTGCTGTCAGTTTCCCAGAAATGCTAACATTAAACATTTAAGGCACAAATAATTTTAAAATCTGCTTCAGAGTGAAGAATAGTCATTAATTTGAGAAGAATGTGGTAGAATGTCAGTGAAATTTCTCTATTCTCGTTCATCTTTATGCTTGTATGTGTAGAAGTGCATCTGTTACCTCTTTAGAAAGCATTCAGTGGGTTTCTTGGCCATGTTTTAAAGCCAACATCCTAGTTGAGCTGAGAATGAGAAATAGTCATATTTAGTAAAACCATGAACTTTCAGGTGTTAAAATAGACTCTATGCAACATCCCAAGTATTGCACGCATCCATGCAATGCAGTGCAAAAAAAAAAAAAAAAAATGTCGTTTGTTTTGTCTTAATGGGCATTTGGGGATCTGATGTAAGTGTGTTGGAAGCGTGGTAAGAAAGATGTATTTTTTCCTGCAGTCGGATGTAAGATTAGGAGAAAGTTGTGCAGGATGACCCCTGCCTTACAGTGCTGTTCAACAGTCTTCGCCCACCACACACATTCAGAATAGCTTCGGTTTTCTGCATATTAACTATCCTGTTTTATTTCCTGTACTTTGGACGTTTTATTGGATATGCACTGCCTAATAGCTGATAATGATGTTATGGCTGATGATGATCAATATTTTAGGCTTGGTTTGTCTTTTGTGTAGACACCAATCTAGACATGTACTTTTAGAGAATGAGTGATTGTGGCTTGGTACCTCTGTAATGGAACTGTTCTGATTACATTTAAAAGTTATTTTAGTGCTTTTTATGAAGGAATCTAGTATTTATAGTCTTGTTGTCATATGATGAGATGATTTTGGCACACAGATTTATAACAGGACTTTTGATATAATTTAGAGATTAATTTTGAGCAGAGTCATATATAACCATGAGCTCTATTTTTGATGTTTTTTGGAAGGAAGGGCAAGTCAAATGTCCTTCTGCACACTCATGTTCACATTCCTCCACTTTTTGAGTGCCACACCCACATCTCAGCATCCTATCAACATTGCATTGAACAAAGCCCCCATCTTTTTTAAAAAAAAATTTCTATTCTGATCATTTGTTACACGCATGTATCATATAGCAATTGAAAGATCTATTGTAAAATGTAGGAATTATTTTACATTTTACATGATTCTTAGAAATGTGCATGTTTTCGTAAGATTAATTTAGGTGTGCAAACATTCTCAAACTAATTAAATAGTTTTATACAAAACTATAAAAATACTTTTATACAAAATTGGCAGCTTGTAAAATATTTTTCAAACTTTTCTGTTATTTTTCTATTTATCTCACAAGATCAGGTCGATTTTAATAATTTTTCACACATCTACAGGACTGGGACGATAAATCTTGATTCTGAGATTCTCCGATTGCATTGCGATTCCTCTTTGTGGAGTCGATTCTGAGTTTAGATTTCAACAGCAGACGGCACTCTACTCTAGTTGCTGAAGTAGAGCTCTGAAGAGTGCTTTTGAGTTTGCAATTTCGCCACAGCTCAGAAGTTTTTTTACGATGCAATATTAATGTGAACACAGCCCACTCTTGTTATTCACTTTAACCTTTTCGAATTTGATGAATTATTGTTTTAGGTTCAGGTGGGTGTAAGGATTTGGTAACATACAGAATACGACTGATTCTAAAGCATTCAGTGCCATCTGCTGTTCAAAACTTAGCTTAAAACCGACTCCAAGTGAATCGTAATGCAATCAGAAAATATCAGAATCGGTTCTGCATTGATTTATCATCCCAGCTCTAATAATCCATAACCTACAAAAATGTTTGCTTTTCCAGCCTTTAATTTGCACATTGATTGGAGAAAAGCTTTGGATGTGATTTGAAATAATTATATGTTAAATTACCTTTAACTGAAAATGAATAAATATCAGCATTAAATATCAGCTAAAAGAGCAACATTAAAAAAGAAAACCGTAGCAACTAAAGATTAGAAAGTATGCCTGGGGCTGTTTACTCCACATGTAAACCTGCTGAGTGATATGGGGGTTTTGCACAATGTTTGTTTGCATCTGTACACATACGTTTTTATATCAGATAAGTTGTGATTGGCTGTCACTTTACGTTATGATTTTTTTATGGATTTTGCACCACACAAAACAAAATTTGCTTCTTTTTTTTTAATTTTGTGTCTGCTTGTGACTGTTTTATAATTTATACAAACTTTTGCAAAGCTGAAACACCACACTTAATGTACTTTCATGATCAATAATTGCTATCACTTCTGAGTTCTTGTGCCCTTCCTTGTTCGAAAGTGACCATTTACCATAGCCCATGTTTTAAAAGCCAGTTAAGTGACTTTTCTTCTTCTTCTGTGTTTAGTTCTGTGTATGTTTAAGTATTGATCTGCAAATGTTTGCTTTGTTTTGCTCTTCCCTTGTGGCAGACTTGTTCTTTGAACCAGTGGCTCACTCAGAAGTGGTACCAAGTGGCTTTTCTGCGAAATATAACAGCTTTGGGATTTATAGGGAGCTTATCTGAACTCGAGCGGGCTTACCTGCGTCTAATTTAAAGGAGTTGTCATGGTTTAAGTGTGTTAGCATCTAAAGTTGACAGTGGAAACATACAGATCATACAATGAATCAACGGCATCAAAGTGGCTGACAAAGTGACCTGTTTACAATGCAAACAAAGGTTTTTTTTTGACTGCTTATAAAGTCAGCACAAACTGCAGCAGTTTACTTTTGCACTTTGCTCACCTCAAGATGTAACCAAGATTAGTAGGTGGAAAGTCATGAAACTGAAAGTTATTTTCTCCAAGCTTCAGGTAAACTCACATTCAGTGGTATTGGAGGTCAGTTAATTTTTGACATATAACTTAAATAAATAGCTTAAAAAATAGTTTAGCCAAAAATGAAATTAGCTGTAAGTGTACTGACACCCAGACAATCCAAGATTTAGAGCCCCTTTCAGACTGTCAGCCCAAATCCGATTTTTGTACAAATCCGACATATTTAGCAACAAACTACATGAAATTTTAAACTACGTTCGGAAGTGGTTTGGAATCCCATTCAAATCGCATTTCTGGAAATTTGTCAGTCTGACCGGTCAGATCGGATATGGCCTAGCTTAAACGTAAACACGTCAGACATTTTTTGCAGAAAACATGCTGAACATCTTGCAGAAACAAGCTTGTGTCATTGCAAAGTGCCAGTCAAGCGGGAAACACAAAAAGCCAGTAAACATACCTTGTTGAGTTTTGAAAGCATCGTAGACCACATCACGCAATAAAGCAGCACATTCCAGCTTCTTGCGTTTCTGCTGCTACTGTACCTCATAAGAAGAAATATAATTGTACACCGCAGCCGCGACAGTAGCCTATCATGTGTAAGACAACATCTGTATTGTAAACTGTATTGCTATTACTGTTTTTAGCGTAGGCGTAACAACGCAACAGCATTAATCAATCACTTTTATTTATATAGCGCTTTTAACAATGCAGATTGTAGCAAAACACTGAACATTATCAAATAAGAGAACAGAGATGGTAATGTACAGGCATAAAAATCCCTCACCTTTCGGAGAAATTCGCTGTTTGAAGGCAAAACAGGTGACCCATGTGAATCGTGTAGATCTGCTTAGAAATTCTTTTTGAGGGGGGAGGGGGTCTTGGAAAAGTCAGGCGTGGATATTTATTAATTAATACTTAATAAAAAGTGCATTTGAACCATTTCAAATTATGAAAGCTGAGTGCTTTAATTTTGTGGTGTTTATGTGTCACCAAAGGCTTAGGGGCCGTTCACATGCAGCACATTTTGCGCGCACAAGCTCTTTATTTTCAATAAAGGCCACGCAGTTTAAAATCCAAGGCAGACCCCTTGAGCACCTTTCTCACCTTTTTCACCCCTGACCCATTTTCATGCCTGAATGTATAATGATGAGATTAAACTATTTATTTTTTAAATGCAGAGGTGGTCTCTCTAATCAAAACGATAATCACTGGAAATCAGGTGTCCCCAACTAATCAAGCCAGAGACGACAGCGGCAAGGAACCAAAACCCCATCCATGAGAGAATGGAGAAACAAAAACCTTGGGAAAAACTAGGCTTAGTTTAGGGTCTGGTTCTCCTCTGGCTGGACGCCCAGCACCTAATTTCTAGTTCAATATTAAGCACGTCAGATTGTGCAAAGGACTTATTACCCCCAGTTTCACAGACAAGGCTTAAGCTAGTCCCAGACTAAATAGCATGTTTGAGCTGCTTCAGATGAAAATATTTTTTTCTGACATATCTTAAAACATGTCAGTGTCATTGTTCTGTGTTGAGATGCTCACCTGTAATATCTTCTCATAAGGCTATTTTGTAAAAGTTGCTTAAATATCTTAATTTAACTAATGCTTAGTCCTGGCTTAAGCTAAGCCCTGTTTGTGAAACC
>JAUMHP010000035.1:1603463-1614342 GCA_032361065.1 Enteromius trimaculatus | reverse complement strand
GCGTAACGTTACCATATTTTAAACTAATCGGTTAACCGGTTTCAACCGGCTAATGAGGCTCGGTGGTCGGTCAAGAATTTTTTCCAACACAGCAGTTAAGACAGCATACAACTGATCTGAATCATTACCACACTGAAACATTCAATTACAACACAGTGCTCTGTTTGTACATGAGCGATTGAATTTTTTAAAACAAGTTCTTAGAAATGCATGTCATGTAACCATCAAATAAATGTTTTTCTTAAATACTTACTAATATAATCTTAATCATTTTTTTAAGAAACGTTTTTCATCTTGAAATACTAAATAGTAAAATATAGTAAGAAACTAAGTTATAAAACTACTTTATAATTTATTTAGCTACTTTATTTGAGGTGTCACAAATATTTTACAACCTGAACTAACCCTTAAAATGTCCAATTATGTTTGACCTTGACTACATAATACATTGACACAATGCAATCTCTAGCTCTTTACACTAAACCTACCCATCAGAACTCATTGCCTCATTAAAATCCCTATCCTAAACCAGTGGTGTCACACTCAGTCCACACTGAGACGGCGTTTTTGTTCAAGGAAAACAGAGCTTTTTGAAAGTGGTTTCAGAGTGTGAACTGTGAAAACGGAGGCTTTTAAAAATGATAACGCATTTTAGTCATATGATGCAGTCATGTGACCAATTCAACTAATGGTGGACGCCATTGTACAGCAGTTGTTTTGTTTGCTCTAAGTTTTGACAGCCTTATTAAAGATTAATATCAGTTTGTACATGCTCCAGATAGCTTTTCTTCAGTGAAGACATAACTCTGGACTTTTCCTCAACATTTTGCCGCAACGTTTCAAAGACTCGGAAAGTAAATAAACGGCAGACGGAAATGATGCAGATTCACGTTTCACGCACAAGCAGAACAGGAACGTAAGCGTTTTCGGTCTTTTGTGTGTGGATGATCAACTCTTTGGAAACAATTGAAAACGATAGTGTGGACGCAGAGCATTTTTAGATCATTTATCCAGATTAGTGTAGACATAATTCCTGGAGGGTAAATAAACCCTTCCGAGATTAGATGCAGCCCTAATTAAACACACCTGATCCAACTAATCAAATCCTTCAGGCTTAGAACTAGAACTAAACTCTGGCCCTCCAGGAACTGAATTTGACACCTCTAGCCTTAATCTAACCTTTAACAATTATAACCTGATCCCTAATACCAAGTCTTGACCCTTTGGGTCTGGCCAAAATGTCCTCACTTTTTACAAACAATGATTGCTTGTGTGAATTGTGGGGACTTTCCATAGACTTCCAATACTTTTTTAACTGACCAAACAATAGTTTCTATTCGCTAACACAACCCTAGTCTCACAAAGCCACTTTCTTTGGCAAGGCCCGCCCATAATGCCGTTTGACCGACATGTCAAACAACCAATCACAGTTAGTATTATTCAGCGCCACGTTTCAGAGCATGGAAATGTCCCCACAACAACAGACCGGCATGCAACAAGCCAGTCAGCAGAGAAAATCAACGAAGTAGAAGAAAACAAGCAATAAGTCATTGATCTGTTCTTACACGTATAACAACAATGGCGTCTGCATTACCACATTTTTACCACATGATTAAAACACCAAGTAAATCAGTAGGAAACGTATGCAGACTTTATTCAGAGACCTTCAAAGCATCTAAAACTAACAAACACACGACTCTAAGGACAAAGCTGAATTTACTATTGTGCTGGAGCAGTTTGTTGGCGTTCTTCAAGACACAAGTTTGGCAAAAGTTTTGGAAATAAACGCGACACTCGCACCCCCCAGAAATCCACTCAAATTCAACCAATTAGATGACGACTTTGACACAGCTAAAGTGTTTCAAGAAAGTGTACCATATGCATCAGACATTCAGCCAACGCTCCGTGGGCGTGACGTCTGAGGCTGAGACTAACACAATATACTTAAGGGTAAATTGCCTTATTAACATTTTTAATGTTTTAAAAAATAACCATCATATCATTAACTCACAATGCACTGGACAAACTGAACATGCAGTGATGCTTTATGTAAGAGAGCAAATAACTTACCAGGCCATCGCAATTGCTGATAGCCACTGATGTATCCTGCATATTGGTAATATAACCAACATACAAGCAGTCACTGGGCAACAAGGGCTCAGAGTGCGTTTGGTTATCATCCTCAAACCACTCCACTTTGGCTCCAGGGGCCACTAGCCTGGAATTTAGCCTGAGGCGAAGGTGAAACTCCTGTCCGAAAACAGTGACATTGTAAAAGAGTGTCTCCTTGTGCCTCAGGTGGTCCTGCTCTGGGTTCTCTCCATGCTGGTTGGCCTGCCTTCTCCTGCGCTGGTGGGACCCCTGCCCACTCAGCCGGCTGGCAGAGACGGCGTGGGAGAGGAAGCGTCCGTCTGCATCCACGCTCAACGGCCTCACTAGCCCGTACTCCCTCAGGACATGCTGCAGGGAATCTGCCAGGGGCATGGACACACAGTTACACACATTCAAATGTGCTTGCACGCACACGCAAACACAAAGTCAATAGATTTCACAGTGCACACCAGAAGCTTCCAGCAACAGTCAAAACTCCACCAATCTCTAAACCAACTGCAAGACTTAAATTATGCAGACAGTACAGCTGTCCAAATACAGCCAATATTTCAAATGACAGCTTTGAAAAGTTACAGATGTAAAGACTTGTCTTATTAAAAGTAGAAAAAATCTATATAAGTTGTGTCACCTTATGCTTAAATCGTTTCTAAGCAAGGAGAAATGAGACGTAAAACTTATATATCTAAGTTATATTTCACAATGTCATCTATCACCTTTATCATAGGGACAGAAAAATGTTATTTACCTGCTTATTTTTTAAGTGGGTAATACAAGTTGCCCTTGTCTTATCATTCCTCTTTAATGAAAACACTGAATGTGATACATTAATTATTTATGATATTTATTCAAAATATATACAAAATTAATAACAATAGTAGTAGTAATAATAACAGTCAAATTTTGCTTTGTATTATTTTAAGGGAATCACTAGCCAGCCATTAATTAAAATATATTTTAAAAATGTACTTTCAAAGGAAAAAAATATTTTTAGAAAAAGAAAAAAAAAGAAATGATGACAAACTCATTATCACTACTACTTGGCACAACTTACCCAAAAAGCACATGAAACACAAAATAAAACAATAAAAATGACTAAAACAAAATAATTGTCAGTTCTGCAAAATGCATATGCTTCTTAGATTCGCATACATTTTCCTTAAGAGTACATGTAATTTCGACATGCAAATAAATAAATAAACATTTTCTATTCTGCATATTATCAATCACAGGCAACTATTCAGTAATAGGCAACCTATCTATATGGTCACAGGACAGAACTGTACATTTTTGTAGATTAAGGGGGCGACACATCTTACCCTATTCTCCCAAACAGTGTGTCATGCATTCCTATCATACTGATGAGAGAAGCAGCAACACATTTGGCTGCTCTGTTTATGCATCCTATGCATAAGTGTCCTTCACTTCATCAGGAAAGAGAAGCTTACAGCAAAGTCAACGCTAATATGTCTTTTCTAATTTGACAGTAAAATAATGTGCATGGTTCTTCTGTATGATTTACTCCTGTATACTCATCTAGACAGTAATGTCGGCATTTTGCGACAGTTATTTCAAGCAGGAGACACAAGATCCATCAGCTGTTTTCCATTATTGACAGGTCGCATGGATTTTTGCGCTTCCTTTTAGTTTCACTATCAACGGTAAGTTCGTAATTATAATAAAATGTATATAGCCTACTGTATCATGACGTTCTTTTTACTGTGACAAAAGTTAGAGATCTTTTAGTTTATTTGCCATGAAAACTTCCAGACACTCGAATTCAGTGAAAACGTCACTGACAATAAAATTCTTTTAATCTGAAAACTCATTCATCTCTATAAAGGTATAAGTTGATGAAACAGAGAAACTGAGTTGCTGCTTCATAACGCTCAACATCTGAACGGATCCGTATCTCCTGCATAAAGTAACCGTGATCAGAACTGACAATAAAAACATCTCCACGTACCTATACTGTTGGCGATGTAAAGGGTATCCGCGTGCTGAAAGTGAAGGAAAATAATGAAGAATGCACATCCAGGAGTAACATCCATGGCAGGTCCGCGGAGAGGGGAGAGCGCACGGGTGAAAGGCGGACTTTGAGATCTCAGATAAGCGATCCAGCAGCTAACGCTGCCCCCTCCTTCCCCCCTCCCCTTCCAGACTGACTGCAAAGTGCACTGGGGAAGATAGGCTCTCATTCTCACCCTCCCTGTCCAGCCCCCTCTCCTCCTCTATAGTCCACAGTAAGCGTGAATGCAGATCTTGTCATGTCAACAGAAGACCACCAGCGTTATAGTCCTTCTCATCAACACAAAAAAGGTGAAAAAGGGAACACCAGCCTTATGGTTCCTGTGATGCACTACTATATATAACAACTACTACGCATGATCAAGATAATTTTATTTTTATTTATTTACTTTGTCTAAAGAGTTTAATAAGTTTAATAGACGCACCCAGTAGCCTAACCCTTAGATACAAAAAAAAAAAAAAACATGCCATACACAGTAAAAGTATGAAGTGAAGAACATAGAGTCACATACAATAGTATAAAGTAAAAAATAAGGTTATTATTTGAGTATTGTGTTAAAGTTGTTGTTTTCCCTACAGTTTTTTTATGCACAAAGAAATTGAGCACTGTATACTCACAGTCATCAGATCTTCAAGATTTCAGAACTGCTAAGTCCTTTGATTCTCCAGGAGCGGGTCGCCCTCTCAAGGGCACCGCCATGTTTGCATCACGTGACCTGTCATGCAACGTAATTATTAAAAAAATAATACGTTTAAATAATAATAATAATACATTATTATGTTTGACTGCAAAATCATATGCATTTAAACATAGTTTATATAAACAAAACGAATCAAAAATATGATATTCACAAACCTGGCCCACGAGATCAACTTTCCTGTAGAGCTCTTACCCTAATCAAACACACCTGAGCATGCTAATCAGTTTTCAGGATCATTAGAAAATTACAGGTAGGTAAGTTTTATCAGGGTTGAAGCTAAACTCTGCAATGCACTGGACCTCCAGGGCAAGTTTTGGAGAACTCCACTATATAAAATATACACAAAAATTAGTTTCATGCTTTTAATAGATGTAGACACTAAGAAAACATTAATATAATTAAATATTTGAATGGCTACTTTACAAAAATAGGCTGTTTGGTTGCCTAATGGTATACTTACAGCATCAACTGGCAGGGTAACCGCCAAAACTTACCAGCCAAACGTTGACCCATTGATTTATTTAGCATTTCACAAGAAACATAAATATAAAAAAAATATATAAAATGTTATCTTCCTATTAAGACATTTCTGAATGAGAAGATGATACTAGCAATTTGCACTTGTCAAGGAAACAGTAGCATAACATAAATTATCTTTTTGTGGTTGAGCTTATGGATGGTGTCTTGTAGAAATCATTCTTAATTTTTCCCTTTCTGTTTCTTATAACTCAAAATGAGTACATCTGTCAAAGTATTTTTAATATCATACATAATATTGTTCTACAGGACCACACAGCCGTTAAAGACGATGCTTCCTGCTCTGTTATGAAGTTAGTGGATTATTGAAATAAATCACCTGGTGAGATTGGATGCTGGGTTCTTGGAAAAAGAATATCTAATGCATCTCTGTGGCGCAGGAGGAAATGGATCATGTGCCATCTATCTGTCAGCACCTTTACTTCTCCAACCACCTCTGTGGGGTAAAGCCTCTAAAAGTACAATGACAGGCCTTTTGTATTTTAAAGAATGTTGTGCAATGATGAGAGCATACAAGGACCCAGAGAGCTGGAATACATACAATCTGATTTTGATAAAGTTAACCGTTGAAAATGTGATTGTTTAAACTGCTTTTTCAAAAAGCTGTTTTTCTTTGATAACAGAGATGATCAGTTTCATTATATTCCCATTAGTTTATTTTATGGAACACAAAAGCAGATACCTAGCAGAATGTTCATGCTGCATTCCAAAATCCAAATAGGGAGTAAAATAAACCCCATCATAAATATACACTATAAAAAAGTAGTTCAAGTAATGTACTAAATATGAAGGAGTTATAGGAACTGTTGGGATTATTTGTATGTATTTATTTATTTTGCAGGTGTTTTATCCCCCTTTTTGTACTTTGTTGCATTATGTTTTAGGTTTAATGTAAATGTCCATAAAATGACTGGATAATGTCCTGACAGAAAATGACCAATACATCGGATCCTCTCCTTGGATCACCACCTTATCGTGGTGGAGGGGTTTGAGTGCCTGAATGATCCTAGAAGCTATGTTGTCGGGGACTATATGCCCCTGGTAGGGTCTCTTAGGGTAGGGTCCAGAAACCCCATATGGAGAGAAAACCAACAAAAAATGTGATGTCGCCCGGTACGGTGCAACCGGGGCCCCACCCTGGAGCCAGGCCTGGGGTTGGGGCTTGTATTCGAGCACCTGGCGGCCTGGTCTTTCCCCACAGGGCGCGGCCGGGTCCAGCCCGAAAAAGCGACGTGGGGCCGCCCTCCCGTGGGCCAACCACCTGCAGGAGGGAGTTAGTGCGGGAGGTTGAGAGGTACTGTCTAGAGATAGTCGGGCTCACCTCCACGCGCAGCTCAGGCTCTGGAACCCAACTCCTTGATGGCGGGTGGACTCTCCACTACTCTGGAGTCGCCCGTGGCGAGAGACGGCGGGCTGGAGTTGGCTTGCTCAAAGCCCTCCAGCTTAGCCGTCATGTTTTGGATTTCACCCCGGTGAACGAGAGGGTTGTTTCCCTGCCCCTTCGGGTCGGGATAGGTCTCTCACTGTTGTTTGCGCCTACGGACCGTATGGCAGTGCAGAGTACTCTGCCTTCTTGGGGTCTCTGTGAGGGGTGCTGGAAAGTGTTCCAACTGGAGACTCCATTGTTCTACTGGGGGACTTTAACGCCCACGCCCTGATCTTAACCGGAGTGGTGTTCTTCTGTGCTAGTCATAGTTTGTCCGTGACGAACACCATGTTCGAGCATAAGGGTGTCCATCAGTACACCTGGTACCGGGGCACCCTAGGGTGGAGGTGATCGACTTTGTGGTTGTTTCATCTGACCTCCGGTCGTATGTCTCAGACACTCGGGTAAGGAGAGGGGCGGAGCTGTCAACTGATCACCACCTGGTGGTGAGTTGGATCCATTGGCGGGGGAGGATGCTAGACAGACTCGGCAGGCCCAAACTTACTGTGAGGGTGTGTTGGGAGCGCTTATCAGAGCCCCCTGTCAGAGAGGTCTTCAACTCCCACCTCCCACCTGTTTTAACCAGATCCTGAGGGAGGTTGGAGGCATTGAGTCAGAGTGGACTATGTTCTCTGCCTCTATTGTTGATGCAGCTGTTTGAAGCTGTGGCCGCAAAGTCTCTGGTGCCTGTTGTGGCAGCCACCCCCGAACCCGGTGGTGGACACCGGAAGGAATGCCGTCAAGCTGAAGTCCTTTTGAGCCTGGTTGGCTGGTGGGGATCCTGAGGCAGCTGATAGGTACCGGTTGGCCAAGTGGACTGCAGCTCGGGTGGTTGCGGAGGCAAAAACTCGGGTATGGGAGGAGTTCGGGGAGGCCCTGGAGAAGGACTATCGGTCGGCCTCAAAGAGGTTCTGGCAAACTGTCCGGTGCCTCAGGAAGGGGAAGCAGTGCCCTGCCACCACTGTATACACTGGGGGTGGGAATCTGCTGACTTCAACTGGGGATATTGTCGGGCGGTGGAAGGAATACTTTGAGGATCTCCTCAATCCCACTGAGGCGTCTTCCGTGGAGGAAGCAGAGGCCGGGGGCCAAGGGGCTGTCTCAACCATTACCCAGGCTGAAGTCGCAGAGGTAGTTAAGAAGCTCCTTGGTGGCAAGGCACCGGGAGTGGATGAGATCCGCCCGGAGTACCTTAGGTCTTTGGATGCTGTGGGGCTGTCTTGGCTGACACGCCTCTACGGTATCGCGTGGAGGTTGGGGACAGTGCCTCTGGACTGGCAGACCGGGGTGGTGGTCCCTCTTTTAAAAAAGGGGGATCGGAGGGTGTGTTCCAACTATAGGGGGATCACACTCCTCAGCCTCCCTGGGAAAGTCTATGCCATCTCTGCTTTTTGCAGATGATGTTGTCCTGTTGGCTTCTTCAAACCAAGACCTACAGCGGGCACTGGGGTGGTTTGCAGCTGAGTGTGAAGCGGCTGGGATGAGAATCTGCACCTCCAAATCTGAGGCCATGGTTCTCATATAGAAAAGGGTGGCCTTCAGGTTGGTGGAGAGTTCCTGCCTCAGGTGGAGGGGTTTAAGTATCTTGGGGTCTTGCTTACGAGTGAGGGAAAGATGGAATGGGAGATCGACAGACGGATCGGTGCAGCTTCTGCAGTAATGCGGTCAATGTACTGGTCTGTCGTGGTGAAGAAGGAGCTGAGCCGCAAGGCGGAGCTCTCAATTTACCGGTCGATCTACATTCCTACTCTCACCTATGGTCATGAGCTTTGGGTTAAGACCGAAAGAATGAGATCCCGAATACAGGCGGCCAAAATGAGTTTCCTCCGCAGGGTGGCTGGGCGAGCCCTTAGAGATAAGGTGAAGAGTTCGGTCACTCTGGAGGAGCTCAGAGGCCAGCTGAGGTGGCTCGGGCATTTGTTCCGGATGCCTCCTGGACGCCTCCCTGGGGAGGTGTTCCAGGCATGTCCCACCAGGAGGAGGCCCCGGGGACGACCTAGGACACGCTGGAGGAACTATGTCTCTTCGTCTCTTCTAAGTCGCCTCGGTGTTCCCCCGGAAGAGCTGGAGGAAGTGTCTGGGGAGAGGGAAGTCTCAGAAATCGCAAGTTAACAGATCAAAGACCAGATAAATGCCACTCAGAGTTCTAGCAGCAGTCCCATCTCTAGAACAACTGTTAAGAGGAGACTGCGCGAATCAGGCCTTCATGGTAAAATAGCTGCCAGGAGCCCACTGCTAATGAGAGGCAACAAGCAGAAGAGATTTGTTTGGGCCAAGAAACACAAGGAATGGACATTAGACAAGTGGAAATCTGTGCTTTGGTCTGATGAGTCCAAGTTTGAGATCATTGGTTCCAGCTGCCATGAACGGATGGATTCCACATGCCTGGTTCCAACTGGAATGCATGGAGGATGAGGTGTGATGGTGTGGGGGTGTTTTGCTGGTGACACTGTTGGTGATTTATTCAAAATTCGATCATTTCTTTTTCAACAGGACAATGACCCCAAACTCACCTCCAGGCTGTGTAAGGGCTATTTGACAAAGAAGGAGAGTGATGGAGTGTTGTGACAGATGACCTGGCCTCAACAGTCAACGGACCTGAACCCAATCGAGAACCCAATCGAGAACCCAATCGGTTTGGGGTGAGCTGGACCACAGAGTGAAGGCAAAGGGGCCAACAAGTGCTAAACATCTCTGGGAACTCCTTCAAGACTGTTGGAAGACCTTTTCAGATGACAACCTCAAGAGAATGTCAAGAGCGTGCAAAGCAGTAATCAGAGCAAAGGGTGGCTATTTGGAAGAAACTAGAATATAAAAGATGTTTTCAGTTATTTAACCTTTTTTTTTGTTAAGTACATAACTCCACATGTGTTCATTCATAGTTTTGATGCTTTCAGTGAGAATCTACCAATGTAAATGATCATGAAAATAAAGAAAACATATTGAATGAGAAGGTGTGTCCAAACTTTTGGATTGTACTGTAAATCAAAATATATTAGACGTATGTGGTAAGTGGTAAGAGCATCTCCAGCATATCGTGTAGGCTAAAACACAAGGAAACGCGGTGTGAAAAATAATATCACAAACATCGGATTCGGGCTCTAGAATTATCACAGAGGTTGTGAGAGAAAAACACAGAAATGGCAGATTCGGATGGGATAAAAATCACCAAGTACGTCTGTAAACCAAAACATTCTTTACTTTTAGTCATTATTTGGGTAGCACACATATTCTGAATGCCTTTGTCAGAATTCAGATTAGCCATTTTAATCTAGATGAATCTAGATTAATATCAAAATTAATCTAGATTAAAAATGGAAAAATGGAAAAGCATTTTGAATCACAAAAGCAGCACAGCAAGAAACTATAAGCTCAGTTAGCAAAAGTCAGCTGTGGTTAACTTTATGACATAATTGCAAAGACCTCAGATTGTGGGATTTTAAGTGCAGAGCAGAAGACAGGGTTTCTGAGAGGGACAACACCAGGGCAGCTGGGACACCATCCATTTCTTATGCTTCGCTGACTGAAGTAAAAGACTGAGGTTGTCACTGTGGTTAAGGCAGACGATGGTTTAATCGAACCTCTACATTCCAACTCCATTGCTCAGCCAGATGGGTCATGCTATCATGTTTTACGCTAAGCAATCAACTTGCCGTCTATCTTGTAGCTGGCACCCAAAATATAAACTAGGTTCAGAGAGTACATTTTAAGGATGCATGTAAAAAGTGAATAGTAACCTTTTTTTAGCCTGTTTTAAAGCTAAATTTTATTTATATAATTGCTATTTATATTTATGGGGAAGTTCATATCTTGGGAATAGTTTAGAGTTTTATCATTTGAACTTGTATGATGGGGTCAGATGAGGAAAGGCTACTTGAGTTTTAGTTCACTGAACTGAAAGAAGTTGCAAAAGAGTAAATGTGAAAGCAGATGGTCATGTATATTAATCCTTGTCTAAATAACACCCTCAGAGGCAATCTGCGAAAGGACTCTTTTTTTGGTCCCAAACATTTATCAGTTTTACTGGAAGTCCACTGTATGAAGAATTTGTGGGTTTAAAATGTATTTTGCTATTTCA
>JAUMHP010000035.1:1588734-1603363 GCA_032361065.1 Enteromius trimaculatus | reverse complement strand
TTCAAATGTCCCTTTCTGTAGATGTGCAAGTTCAGTTTTCCTGTAAGGATTAAATTAAATTTCTTCAAACTTTACAACAGATTGGCACAACTTGGCTTTGACTATTTTGTATAGGGGACACTTGAAGAGAATTCGAACATTGCTTCCAGTCTCCAGATGATTACATCGAAACCCGAGCAGCTGACGTCCCACAACATCACCTCAGTTACTACGATTGTCACTAACCTGCTGTCTTCCACCATGTTAAATGAGGTAAGAATGTACAGACAATAAAATTTTTTAGGTTAGTATGTTTATCTGACAGTGTGAACACACCAAATTAATATTGAAATCTACTAATATTTTACTATTATTAAAAAAATAATAATATATATATATATATATATATATTTATATATAAATTGCAGTCAGTTGCAGAGTCAGTGGTGGGCACCATCAGTCAGCTCATGCTCACTGATAAAGACCAATACTCTAAAGACAATTACAATGCGTTTGAGAGGTATTTATACTCCACACACACGTCTATGAATGTCTCATAATAACAAAACCACACATGTTTTTGTAATGCAATTTAAAATAGTTAAACAAATAATTGAAAAATCATGTAAAAATTTGACGGCAAATTAAATAAAATGGAAAATTGCAAGAACAATAGTTACCACATATGAGTAGAGCTGATGTACCAATTTTCCTATAGTATAGATATAAATATAAATATATATATAAACTTAATTTCTGAAGAAAATCACTAAATTACTAACTATATTATATTTATTATCAATCAACTATTATTATCAGCATCATCATTGTTAGCATGGATATGTTTTTTTAATTTTTTGCATGTGTATTATTTCTGTAGTCTCACAAAAACGTTGGAGGATTTTGCTTTGAACATGAATAACATTAACTCTAGCGTATTGGTGCAACCAAACCTAGCGCTGCAAAGCATCCAATTGTCAGACGGGACCCCTGAACAAGTGCAATTCTTTACTGTAACAGGTCAGTACTAAAACCTCATACAAAGCTTCAAGTGTAATTATTATACATATGTGCTACTATTAGAAACACTAACTAAACTAAGCTTTCTTTTCTTTTATTTTCTTCATTTCTCTAGGACTGGCAGGGAATTCTCCCGGAAGAATTGGTTTGGTTGCAGATGCTAATAAGACATCTTCTTCAGGAAGTTCCACTGATGTCCTGTTAAATATCAAACTGCAAAACGATTCCCAGAATGACGGTACCATTTATGTATCTATTCTTATTTTGAGGGACATCATTTAAAGTCAAAGTTCTGAATCCCTTTCCCCCTCTCTTTTCCCATAGGTAGCAGAAATCTCAGTATTGGAGTGGTGCTATATGAAAATGATCAGTTTTTCAACTCTAAACAATTTAAGAGCGAACTCGATACCAAGAGAAGGGTGGTGTCTGCCAGCCTCACAGACAAAAGCTTGCTGGATAACGTGGAGTTCACCATCATGCCCGAGGTAAACGATCATTTCGTTTTGATTACATAACATGCGGCAGCTTCGGAATTACTCATGTTATTAGTCAATAAAACACCTACATATAAATTAAGTATACTGTAGTTGTTACCACAAAAGAACCCTGTCAAGGTGATGAGGCCCTGGTTCTTAACTATCTTCCCTTAACCTGATTCTGGCGGTCTTAGCACCCTCCTTCTGTTAGCAATTTTAGATATTTGAAATAAATGGCATTTTTTAATGACCCTGTTATAGCTAACCAAAGTATAAAAATTCTATATTTTTTTGATAATTTTTAAAGAGAGTTGTTCAGATTGAGTAGACCTACAGTATCATGTGATATAAAAATTTCTTAACTATCTTTCTTTAACTATAGTTAAGATAGTTCTTAACTATCTTCCCTTAACCTGATTCTGGCGGTCTTAGCACCCTCCTTCTGTTAGCCCCTGTTAGCAATTTTAGATATTTGAAATAAATGGCATTTTTTACTGACCCTGTTATAGCTAACCAAAGTATAAAAATTCTATATTTTTTTGATAATTTTTAAAGAGAGTTGTTCAGATTGAGTAGACCTACAGTATCATGTGATATAAAAATTTAATGCTTGGGTGAATATATGAACATATTCTAAAATTTGAGGCCATTTTCTATAGAAAATACTATGTTTTTGAGGCAATTTTTAACTGTTATAGCGCCAACTTTGGATAATTGTCATGTGATGTGACACATGTTTTCACCAAGTTTCATAAAGTTTTAGTTTACATTTTATAGGTCTTTGGGTTCATGCGGCCACGCCCCATTATTAAATGAGCCAATTACCAAATTTTGCTAATTATTGATCTAGATAGTGCATAGATTATTACTGCAGTGGTTTGGTCGAGAAAAAACCAGGGACTAGTTCGCAAAAGTAGGTTTTAACATATTTGAGAATAATTAATGAACGATTTGATTGACAGCAATGGTTCTTGAGGTGAAGTTGCTCATTATGAGAAGATCTATCAAATGATATGCATATTGTGTGGATGTGTGAAAGACCACATGATTACAGAGCAAAAAATCTTTTTAGAGCCAACTAGTCGCTGATTTCTTTCAAAATTCTTACAGACCTTTAGGGCTATGAGTTGAACGTGCCCACAGAGTTTCGTTCCAATAGACCTCCGTTAACCTTGTCTAATAAGTGCTCAACTTCATTGGCTGATGGCGGCCATATTTTTTGAGATATGTCAATGTCCTCATCTAGACTTGTGCCAGTTTGGACCATGTTGCTGCACACCTAATTTTAAGCCGATCGGACCAACGGTTGCCTAGTTATAGCTGAAAATATGTTTTTTTTTCTGCCTCATAGCACCACCAAGTGTTTTTTTTATTTTTTTTAATTATTATTTAACTAAAGTTTGAGCTTATACACATTTTACAGAGTTTGGTGAAGATATTTCATTCCATTCCAGAGTTATAGTCTGAATAACATTTGGCTAATGTTGGCCTACTGTTTCGCACCAAAATCAAAATTTCAACTTTTTTTTGCCTAGGACTAGGACTAATTCATAAAAGTGGGTTATGTGGCTCAATTTTGTGGGAAAATCGCCCAGTGCACTTTTGTTCAGGCTTATGGAAACTGAGTAGTGAGGAGGAGTACCACCATCCGACCAAGTTTAAGCTTTCTGGGCCTTACGGTTTGGGCTACACGATTAGTTTTAGAAAATAATAAAAAAAAAATACTAACAATTACAATAGGGTAATTTTACTACGTGCTTGAACCCCTAATTATACATATATAATTTTACTTTTATTGTAGTTATAATAATGTATTTATTTGTTTTTTTGTTTTGAATGAATAGAAATAAATAGCTAAGTGTAATTTATTTATTTTCTGTAATGATAGATATGTTTTTACCTTTTCTGTATGTATTTTATCTGTAGTCTCATATGTGCAGGATTTTCCACAGCTCTTTGTATGTGATATGTTATGTCTTTGTTTTCAGAATATATCCAGCTCAACATCTTATGATTTTGCATGTGTGTTTTGGGACTATGATCATAGAGACTGGAGAACAGAGGGCTGCGTCAAAATACGTGATGCCAATGGAGTGCATTGTAAATGTAACCACACCACCAACTTTGCAGTTCTTGTGGTTAGTTTCACATACATTAGGGGTGTAATGATTCGCGTATCATGTATCGAAGGATTCATGGTCATTTTCCAAATCACAGTGATCATCCCTATCCCTATGTTAGTGGGGGCTTGCAGCAGTGCATGTGTATGTCATTATTTAGTCATTTATTTTAGTCACTTGTCAAGTGGAGTGATGTAATTTCCCCATTATCTTCAGCTGGGATGCCGTTAGCTTGATGCTAAGCTAGTTTTGTTGGTTATGTTAACTTACCTAATGCAGTGCACTTTAATGCTTGGTGAATCTAGGTTAACTTTTTTATATTTACTATTAAGATTTCTCTTTCCAGAGCTTCAGAGCAGACTACACTTATTCTGAGGCTTTGAACTGGATCAGCATTGTGGGATGCAGTCTGTCTATTGTTGGTTTGGTCCTCACTGCAGTTTATCAAATTAAGACCAGGTAAAAGTAATGCATATATTTAAGAATAAATGGATCTTTACTGTACTGTAACATGGTAAAATAATACTATGTCATTAAGTATTTAATTCTATCGGGTATTATATAATAATGTTTATGGTACTTCAGTCTACTTCAAAGAATAGCATAGTATTGCCATACTACTCTGAGCAAAATATGCCTTTCTTAAACAGTATTTTGTCTTATTTTCCAATAGAAATATTGAAACATTGTTAATCACAGTAAATGCAGATAAAATGCTAATTTTTTTGCATAACATATATATTAAAATAAGTATCTTTCTACATTCTTTAAAATTGATATGAAATTTTTCATATACAATACAATGCTGTGATGCTTCAATTTACCTTTAGCATTTAAAATTATTTCACTTTTTTGTTTTATTTTTCAATTAATTTAGACAAAATATAGAATTTTAACATTAGGCATGTGTCGGTTATTGACCATAAAAAGAAAATAATTATACTGGCCAGAAATTATTCTGTATTATTTTTATTGAAAAACAAGACATAAATACATGTTTTTTTTCTTGCAGATAATGTATTTCTATTGCATGGTGTCCATAGAACTGATTCATGAAACAGGCAAAGTTTAAATATTTTTTTCTCCCATAAATTCTAAAGGAAACAAAGAGGACCCATCTCCACCATGCTCTTGGTGAACATCTGTTTGTGCATGACTACCTACTACCTTCTTTTCATTTTTGGGATCAACAACCCGGTCCAGAGCTCAGTTTCATCTGTTTCAGAGAAGAACGTTATTCCTTCTTCAGATGTGCAGGAGACGATCGATCAGGGTCCTTGTACGGCAATCACAGCCCTGCTGCAGTATTTCCTGCTGTCCACGTTTGCCTGGAACATCTTGTATGCAGCCTATGTGTTTTTCCTCATTAGAAAGGCCCTAAATGGTCCACCCAAATCTTTCCGCACCATCG
Organism: Enteromius trimaculatus; assembly: GCA_032361065.1. Lineage (NCBI taxonomy): Eukaryota > Metazoa > Chordata > Actinopteri > Cypriniformes > Cyprinidae > Enteromius > Enteromius trimaculatus. Next base: position 1,598,357 of record JAUMHP010000035.1, on the reverse strand, counting down.
CCATGACCATTGGCTGGGGTACTGATATTATAAGTCATGGTTTGATTCTGCTTGCATGATAAATAAATAATTTATGGTATTACATGGTGTTACATATGTTATATTTAAACTGACTCTGATACTAGGCTACAGTATAGAAATGGATATTCATTTTGACATTTGCTAAAGATGACATTTAACTGTTTATTCATTTATTGTTATTATTAAAGATGAACTTTAAGTGAGCAAAGCTTAATTCCAAGAAACAAAATGAGAAATGAGCATGAGGACAATAATACCATGTACAATAATCATTTTGATAATACATTCATATGTCTAGGTCTGCCTGCTCTTATTGTTGGCGTCTCTCTGTCCACCACCTACAGCTTTAGGGACCCTTTAGGTTATCGCCAAGAGGCGTTGTAAGTAAGAAAGTGCTTTTATAGCTTTATCCAGCTTATATTTCACTGTGTTAGTAAGTTATTTCCTGTGAATGTGTTTTTGTACTTTTAACCTGTTTTTAACACTGAAAGCCTTGCACATTCAAATATAAAATACCCCCATGTAGAAATATTGAAAATGTAGAACGTTACTTACACTTTCCTCTTTATTGTTGTAGTTGTTGGTTGGCGTCTCTGGACAAGGCGGGAAGGTTTGATCCGAAGCGACCGATGTTGTGGGGTTTCTTGCTCCCTCTAGCGGTCATGTTGTGTTTTAACACATCTCTGCTTGTCTACTTCTCTCAAACCATCTGCTGTGCGAATCCCAACCTCAAGAGGTACGCAAGTAAACAGTGAAAACCTTGAAGCATGTGGTTTTAATGCAAATTTAATTAGTGTTGTTAATACAACATAATCCATTCTGGTTTGGAAATAGTGGGAATTCTTTCATGTAACCAGTATTTGAGGTGTTGATGTTTCATGGGAACATAATATTTGCAATCCACCAATTATTAGTTAAAAATCCATTTGTTTCATTAGCTCACGAGGGACTCCTATGAAGAAGAAGATTTTGAGTAGTTTTTCTCTGGCTGTGGTGCTCGGTTTGTCTTGGGTCGTTGGTTACTTTGTCCTTATTACTCATGAGAAAACACTTTACATCATTCTCAGTGTGGTCTTCTGTCTCTGCAACACTACACAGGTGCGTTATTACCCTATATTAACTATTATTACTGACAAACTGACAATATATATTCCGAAATTATTTTTGTTAGATTCATTCAAGCTAATGTTTTAAGATATTATTTATTTTTATGCACTTTGGTTGACGACTGACCACTATGTTTCTTCTCCTTCAAAGGGTGTTCAGATTTTTATTTTATTCACACTGCAGTCTTTTCTAAAGACAAGATCTCGAAACAAACTGGATTCTAAGACTGAATCAAAGGGGGAGCCTTAAAAATGCACACAAAACGCAGAGGACAACAGCAACATAAAATTATTTTTAAAATAATTATTAGTAGTATATTTATTTATTTATTTTAATTCAAAATACTGTATTTTTAGTGTATACTTTAGTGACAGAAAACCATTTGTCCGGTGACATTTACTCTGATTCAATTTAATATCAAAATGCATAGTCTCATATACTCACATCAAACTAGCAAGTAGATAGAACATTTCCGATTTCAGACTTTATTTTTCATATGGTTAAGGACAATTATATATTCAAATTTTCATTCTACCCATAAAAATATCTGTAAATGTATAGGGTTTGTTTTATTTATTCTTTACTGCTGTCAAATTTCAGCTATTGTGAATCAACACACAACTACAGTTTAAAGTGATATTTGTTATATTACCACATGTTCCACAAAAGGCAAGTAAAGGAGGATAACAACACAGGACAAGCCAAACCCAAATATAGACCAAACCTGAAGACTGGATTTAAAGGGTAGTTCACCCAAAAATAAAGAACCTGTCACCATAAACCACCCCCATTCTGCTCCAAACCTGTCTGAGTTTTCTTTGTAGAATGTTGGTAAGTTGCAGATGTATAATTTCTGTAAATCAAAAAACAGTTTCAGCACAGATGTGTAAATGCTATGTAAATAAGCATAGTGTTGTTGGCACTGTGGGCAGCATGTACAGTAAATGAATAAAAGACCATGATTTGTCTGACTTTTTTTTTTTTTTACTTTTTGTTGAAGCAATGCTCTATATTCACAGCTCTTGACTTGGTTTTTAAAACACCAAACAATAGGGCTGTTAACCAAGTTGCAGTTGTTCCTGCTAAACGAGCTTCTGAGATTGGTCATTGTTGGAAAGCTTACATTTCAGCCTTAATTTTACAAAACACTGCTGAGCACAATGTGATATGCAATGTACAGTTCTGTAGAAATTACAGTATTGTTTGCAGGTGTTTGCCAGCAACTTACTGTATATTTAAATTTATGTTATTAACTGGCACAACCTGATCTCACAAAATTCCACGTAATGCCCACAGACTCTTAATGTAAGATTCTGTGTTGTTTTATGGAATCGTGAAACTTCCGTGATGTGCTCATGGAAAATATTACAATGTAAGTCAGTGACAGGCATCACCCGTGATCCACTCGCGGATAACCAGATTCATTTTATGTAAAATGTATACTGTCATTGTAGCACCTAGCCTCACCTACCCACTTCTGAACAATATAAAACACACAATATAAGCGCAGTCACAGGTATTTATTGCTCTGACCATAAGCAGTAAAAAAAAGCATTACAAACAAGTTGTGTCACATTTCAAGTCCTTCTGAAGCCATACGAGGTCCTTATGCGAAGAAGAGAGTAAAATACAAGGTTTTAATTGGTGAAATTATCCCGCTTCGTTGACGTGTTCACATCTTATTCAAAAAACACTCTCTTCCTTTAGAATGAGGCAATTGATCACAAGACATATAAGAGCCAATAGCATTTCTAAACAGCATGATGCTTTTGGTCATGAGACACACAAGAGCCAATAGAAATTTACACCCTAGGCTGATGTAAGGATTCTCCTGGCAGCATTTTGTGGACGGAGACATGGTGATGATATTTTGTCACAAATCAATCCTTTTTGCCTCGGATGAAATTAAATATTAATCCTTTTTAATAAATAATGTCAGTAGTTGTAACTGCCGCTTTATCTTGTGTTTTATTATATAGCGCTTTTAACAATACAGATTGTTGCAAAGCACTGAACATTATCAAATAAGAGAATAGAGTGATGGTAATGTATAATGACGAGAATTAAACTATTTATTTATCAAATGCAGAAACGGTCTCTGTAGTCAAAACAACGATAATCACTGGAAATCAGGTGTCCCCAACGAAGCAAGCCAGAGACAACAGCGGCAACCAAAACCCCATCCAATGGGGAAAAAAATTACTCCTCTGGCCGGACACCAGTTAAATTTTAAGCGCATGTCAGATGTCCCATTAAACATTAACAAGTCTTATTAAACAACATATCTTTACAGGAAAAATTCAATACAATAACAGCCTCATACAATGCATTTCTGGGAACCGGAATCAATATAAAAAATAAATAAACAGAAAAAGGTTGATTTCTGCTTCCCAGAATACTTTGAATGAGGCTGTTTTTAAAATCTTTCTTGTGTAAAGATAAAAGACTTGTTTATGTTTAATGTTCATTTATATTGGAAAGAAAACTGTTGCCAATAAATTTGATAAATATAACTATATACTGGCAACCAGCTGCATTAACAACAACAACAATCTTTGACAATGAAATATAAGTAATGAATAATAGGAATGTTTTTCCACCTTCATTGTATCCTACATAACTACTGTATATTGATCCCATAATAGTGGGTGTCACCTTTTTTTGTCTTGTGTCTCTTTAGTTTCTCTTTAGATTGTTTGTAAATGGATGGCTGATTTGTGATGGACTGATGGACTTCCTACTCCAGCAGTGATCCAGCCCTCATTACTGTTTTACAAAGCAGACAGCAACAAGAGTAGTGAGTGGGTAGTCCGATGTCATATCCAGTACATGTGAAATGGACTACTATCTGCTGCTCTTAATCTTTTCCTCAGGTAAGGTGTCACATTTGGTGTAGGATTTATTTTGAAACAATCACTCAGAAACGTCTTGTGACTTTCTCAAGTCAATACAAAGTAACTCGCTGATTTAAACTTGATTTTTGAAGTAGATAATAGTGCTTACTTGACAAATACACTCCACAATAACAAGAATATTACAGCATTTTATAAAAGAAAAACAAAAAAACAACAATAACTTTGAGCGTGTTAATGATAATTAATAACGATTGATTCTATTTTTAAACAAAAATTGGTCATTGATTTTATTTAAAAATGGTCAGGTTAATGTTACACATACAGTATGTTTTGTTTCTTTTTTTTTAACAAGAGAAATGTACAATATTAATTCCTAATTGTTTCTTTGCCTGTTTTTCTGGGTTAATTTTCATACTGGTATTTGCATATGACAGTGCTGTGTAACTATTGCATTTACTAGATCCATTTCTTGCTGAAAATCTCACAATAATCTACAAACTAGCAGAAAACATAGTATTAATATTGACTTCATGCGGAATTTACTGTAACTTTGAAGAGGATTTACATGGACAGAGAAAGTCTGAAAGTGTTGTGCTATTCTCTCCCATGCATCCATACCAATTTGACTATGTCCTATACCAAGCTATCTAAACAAATAAAAACAACTTGCACAAAGGGAACTGTGCCGTTGTCACACCCCTTGACTGTTTGTTGTTTTTATTCCCCATGTACTCTCTCTCAGTTTGACCTTGTTTCTGTCTTCTGTTAATTGTGTCAATGTGTTCAGGTGTGTTGCTTTAATTAACCATCATTGTCCTTCCATTGTCTCCTCAGTTCAGTATGTGTTGTCTGGTAGTAATGTTACTTTGTGTGTGTACTACCCTTCCTGTCTGTTTGCTTCCCTGGATTATTAAAAGGATTGTTATGTGTGAACTGGAATCTCTGTTTGTTCGTTCCTGCACAACACACCCGTGACAGCCATATTTATTTGTGTATATGAAGCCAAATATTTTTAGCATTCGCAAATCCCCTCTTGTGGCCTAATAATGAATAGTAAAGTGGCTATTGAATAATTACCTGTGGTATTCCAGATCCACTTGGCTCAGCTCGGAGGTCACTGTCTTCACGCAAGTGTCATACATCTGTGGAATTGCGAATCTAGAAATCATTTCTAGATGGTAGCTGATATCTTCGGTCCAATTTCTTATTTAGACCCACAAAGCCTGCTTTGCTCACGGTGTTAACAGAAATGCCTTTAGTTAAAAAGCGTGTGACAGCATCTGTTAATTCCTTGTGGCGTTTCAACGTTTTTCCATAAGACGTTGCATTTGTAAAACTTTGATTGGTGGTTGTCTGTACGACTCATTTATTGTTACTTGGCTTTTCGTTAGCAGTTTTGGTAGATTTGGCCTTACACTTTCGGAAGTCTTCATATAGCTCCCTGTGGTTGTGTTCCAGGTAAATGTGGAGATTAGTTGTATTTCCTCTCGACGTGACCACAGTTTTTCGGCATGACTTACACAGTACCTGCATTTCTGAGATGTCTTCTCTTTTGAAGCCAAAATATTGCCATCTTTCTGACGCACAAGTTCTTCGCTGCTGTCATTTTCCTCGCTTGTCTCTACTCCTGCTGTATTTATTTTTCATTCTCAGCTAGGTTCACCTTTTGGCCCGTTCTAGCTACAGTAATAGCATTATATCACCTTACTTGGGAGGCGGGTATAAAGATAGTAAGGGCCCATTTGTTTGGTCAAATTTGGACACACAAAAAATCTTTGGCAACTTTATCGATACAGATATCACGTATACCATTAATTGCGATAATGATAATTTTTCGCTATATCATGCAGCCCTAATTCTAAGCTTAAGAAGCTTCTGATAGATTAATTGATTCCATGGTGGCACACCAGTAGCCAACTCTAATTCAACTGTAGCCAAATTCCTTGATGCGTCTGTAGGTTATGTGGTTCTTCATGCCTTGACCCCAGTCTCAGTCCACTTCTTGTGAAGTTCTGCCAAATTCTTGAATGTATTTTGCTTGAAAATTCTCATAAGACTGCGGTTCTCTCGGTTAGTTGTGCATCTTTTTCTTCCACAATTTTCACCTCCACTGTTAACATGCTTGGATACAGCACTCTGTGAACAGCCAGCTTCTTTGGCAATGAATGATTGTGGCTTACACACCTTTTGAAGGGAGTCAATGATTGTCTTTTGGACAAATGTCAGATCAGCAGTCTTCCCAATGATTGCGGGCCTAGTGAACCAAACTGAGAGACCATTTTGAAGGCTCAGGAAACCTTTGAAGGTGTTTTAAGTTGGTTTCTTGATTGGTATATAACCGTTTTTTAATTGAGTGAGAATTCACAATTAAGCTCATGTGCATTTAAAGAAACAGGCACCAAAATCAGAGTGTTTCAGCTTCCACTCAAAATAGGCAGTTTCAAAATTATATAATACATTATCTGTAGGGTATTTTGTGATAAAAAATCACAGACACATTCTAGGCATACCAGATACTTGTATTACACTTAAAAAAAGCATTATATGTCACCTTTAAACAATAAAATAGAAAGATAAACAGATATATTTGTAAAAAAAAATATTGTGTTAAAAAAGAAAATAAATAGCACAGCACATGATAACAGTGAAATGATCACTCTCCTGCACAATATGGATAATAAACTCCTAAAGAACTATCAACTGCAGCAGTATATAACTGATCAACAATAACTAGCTACATGTGAAAGCTATTGTGACGCTACTCTGTTTTGTCTCTTTAAACAGCTGTTTTTGAGAAGACTTGGTGTCAAAATAATTCCACCAACACAAGCATCAGTCCAACATTCAACCCGCTGCCCACAACAGTAACCGCACAGAGTCTGGTGTGTTTAAATAATGGTTACATACAAAATGGGATCTGCATCTGCAGAGATGACTGGGCTGGACCTACCTGCAACTTTTGTAAAACACTTTGAAAACATTGCATAAAAGAATAATCTTGTAAAAGTTCTCAAGGTTACTAACGGTCTTGTTCTTTTTTTTTTTAAAGCAAATTTTTGCCTTGAAAAAACCTTCACAGATATCCCGTTAAGTTTTCAGAAAACTTTCTTAGGCAAGTTTGCTTCCTCGATAGAGCGATGTCCACCAGAAACAACAAATGGTACGTAAGTCTCTCTCCTTGCTTGCTTTTTATTACAATATGCACTCAAATTTCTTTGAACATTTTTATTTATTTATTTATTTTTTTAGCTGGCATGCCCAAGGCCTCAGCCCTCTGCAATATAAGTACTCATTTATTTGATCCTCCAAAAATTCTGAATTGTGGTTTGACCCTGGAAACCATTAATGCTGGGGTATGTAATCTATGCCTAATGATTGTAATATACTGTCATTTAAAACTTTAAAACAAATTTTCCTCAGATGAATTAAATCTGATTTCATAACAGATTTTTTGTTATTTATTTATTTATTCATCTTTCAATCAAGGTTGCAGGAGCTACTTTGGAACAAAAACAGAACTTAGCCTCCAGTACCCAGATCCTCACATCCATACCAGAACGGCTAACACCCAGCAATATAACAAATGCAGCTAAAATAGCCAACGCCCTGCTTTCTGACACAGAAACTCCACAAACTATGGTAGTTAATACTTAATCAGATACCCAACACCTGGACTTAATTTATATATGTGTTATATATGCCATAAATTCATTGGGAGCCTGGTCACACACACACATAACTGGCCACTTTTTATTAGTTGAAATTTATACATCATCTGAAAATGAATACATAAGCTTTCCATTGATGTACGGTTTGTTAGGATAGGGCCATATTTGACTGAGATAAGATATTTCATATTTAAAAATATGGAATCCGAGGGTGCAGAAAAAATTTAATATTGAGAAAATCGCCACTTGAAAGTTGTCAAAATTAAGTACTTAGCAATGCATATTACTAATAAAAAAACAGGTTTTTATATACTTATAGTAGGAGATTTACAAAATATCTTTTGGAAAATTGATTTTTGTTTACTGTAATATCCTAATGATCTTTGGCATAAAAGAAAACCAATGCAACTTGGTACTGGTTAGTGGTCCAGGTGTATTATTAGTATTTTCTTAATTGTCACTAATACAATTAATGAAAACATGGGACAATTAAAAAAAAGAATCAAACAACAAAACATAAAAAAAGGTGTCATAATAGTTGTACAATTTGGTTTAAATGAACACACCTTTTGAATGAGTACACCTTTGGTTACATTCAGCAAGTATGTAATATTCTAGAACTTAGTAGGTTTACTAATTTGACCTTTCTTGGCATCATCTTTAACTGTCTGGGAGGGCTGTCACTCTCTCATTTACTGTCAAAAATGGACAAAAATCATCTGCCATCAGTGGTTCAACTGAACGAATACATACGAATTGCTCGTGAGACTGTGTTGGTCAGCCGCATCACACGGATATGTTTTCTGCATGTATTTATTTTTTTGATTTGAACAAAAGCGTGGCTCACACAGAAGAGTGTTTGCTTGAATAAAGTTGTTATGTTTGTTATTAGAGTTCAAAAATTATTCTCGTAACTTCATAATGTTACTGTTGAACCACTGATGGCAGATGGAGTATTCTGACGACATCTTTCATACTTTTCTGGACCTTGATAGTGTAATTTACTTGGATGTCAATGGCATAAGCCTCCCATTGTTTTGGAACATTTTATTATTCGAATATCTCTAAACAGAGTAAATAGTAATTGCTGAATTGGTTGGAAGCCTGAATTGGCTTTCAAATGCAAATGATTTCTTTGAGAATATAGTAAGTCATTATTTACTATTATTACTATTATTTACATTCTCTCTTCACTCTGTTTGTGCATGGTTATTCAAATGTTTTTCATAATTTGCATGTTGTCATTTTCATACACGCACTGTAAACAATGCATGTCAGTGACAAATCTTACACGTACACTTATTTGACTTATCCAGGTATAGCATGGAACATTATAACGTCACATACTACTAAATACCATCCACAGTTGTCTTAAGAAAAATGTTCTTCTTTCTTGTGCAGGATATTGCGGTATCAGCAGTCGCCACGGTCAGTCAGCTTCTGAGTGCAAGTCACGAGAAGTACACTTCAGTCGACCCTGAAGCAGTTTCTCAGTAACAAAACATTTGATACTCGCTGCTTCACCACTGACATACATTGCATAAACAGCATATTATGCAAAACTCATAAGCACTATTTTTGTCTGACTTCGGATTGTGTGTGTTCAGACTAACGAAGACTCTACAGATTCTCTCTCTGCGTGAGAAACCAAATCCATTGTTGGTGCAACCGAATATGGCAGTGCAGTCACTGAAGGGAGAAAAGCCAATTAAACAAGTGCAATTAACCTCTTTCAAAGGCGAGTGTTTAATGTTTTCACAGAAATATTAAGCAGCACAGCAATTTCAACATTGATGATACTAAAATATGTTTCTTGAGCAGAAAATCAGCATATTAGAAATTACCTTTCAAAAATCTGTGACGCTAATGATGCAGGCCACAGCCGTATCACCCTACAGCCCAAGCCTGGTTGCCCACTGAAGCTAAGCAGGGTTGAGCCTGGTCAGTACCTGGATGGGAGACCTCTTGGGAA
>JAUMHP010000035.1:1479333-1497263 GCA_032361065.1 Enteromius trimaculatus | reverse complement strand
CACAATTTATATGTAAAGCCTAATTTACTGCCCACTGCTGTGTAACATCAGAGTAATTACATGCTAAATCCATAGCAATTGTCTACTTAATATACAGTGTAACACTTTATTTACCAAAAAGTGCTGTTAGTCCTGTTACACATTTGTACTTTCATTACAAAAAAGTGTTGTAACCAATATCCTGTTACACATTTGTACTTACACACACCCTTCTGAGGGTTATTACATGTGTGAAGTTACAGAAATACTACAGCTGTAGATACTATGTACTGGTGTGTACTTACACTGTGGTTACATGCTAGATACACATCTAGTTACTATGGAAGTACACAGGTATTAGGGACACTTAATATAAAGTGGGACCCAAATTGATTCACCAGTTCATCTCCTCAGGTAAGCGACTGGTGAACTCCTTGCGTCGAGTGAGTACTCTCCAAAATTGCGATAAGCTAAACCTGTCACAAGCCGCATCTCTGTGGCTCTCTCCAGAACTCAGTAGCGGGAACCTTCGCCCGAGTTCTAACGTTCCAACCCGGACCCTTATTCCGGCCCAGGTGTTCCGCATTTCAAGCTCTATAAAAGTGTGATTCCCACGCTAGATGGTCGCGAAGACTTGATTGCTCACTGTGTAATTTCTGAGCATTTTCCTGCATTGATTGCCTGGTATTTTGTTGGACTGTTTTCTGGATATTGATTCTCGCTGCCTGCCCCAATCTTCTGCCTGTATATCGACTATTCTTTCTGCCTGCCTCTGACATTGTTGTTTTGCTGTGTACCGACCATTGCCTGCCTGACTACCAATTAAACAAGCTGAAAATGGATCCAAACGTCTCTGCTGATCCCTCACAAAACCAGAGGAGACGAACTGTTGAATAAATTTGTATATTGAAGGGAAGAGGATGGATTAAGTGACTCTAGAGTAGAACTGTTTCAGGAGCTCCTGTGGCAGGTTGAGCTTCCTCAGCAGGAGAAGTAAGTGCAACCTCTGCTGGGGCTTCTTGACAATAGAGCCGGTATGTCACGAACAGACAGAATTTTAGAAAGATCCAAATGCAATCTTTAATGATGAGCCAAAAACAAAAACACATGAACACATCACAATAATTCAGCAACCAAAGACACAAAGAACACAACTTAAATCCATAACAATATAATAATTTATTTTATTTTTTTATTTATCCTTTATTTAACCATGGGGTAAGTCATATTGAGACTATAGTCCCTTTTACAAGGAGACTACAGGTCTCCTTTTTAAAAGTGTTAAATAGCTAAAAATCATAATTTCTTCTTGCCCACATTAGTCAGTGTATTTTTTGTGATCATGTATTAATGTGTAATCAAAATATTTTATATTACTTTTCTTTTGGCAACAGTTTATTCACTTTATGTCACGAACGGTCGATCGTGCAGTGCGGCAGGCAGGTCACGAGACGAAGATGAGAAATGCTGAGATTTAATAATAAACAGAAAAGCTGACGGGGCAGCCAAAAATACAAAGAAAAACACGTTCAACACACATGACGTTAACACCGAATAACTAGAACGAAAAAACACAGGGCTTAAATACATGAGAACTGATGACGAGAAAGTGGAGGCAGCTGAAAAACAGGTGAATACAATGAACTAATGAACACAGGACTAAAACAAAAGGACAGGACTAAACCAAAATTACCACAGGACGTGGAAGACTAAGACAGAACAAGGACAGAGTGTTACATTACACCCCCAGGCGCTCTGGAGGCAGGACCAGAATACAGGAACATGCCCTGCCTCCAGGGCGGATCAGGTGCCTTAGCCGACCACACAGGCTGGACAGTCCAGGACGGCACAGGATCGGGTGCCCTAGGCGGCCATGGAGGCTTGGGCACCAGCCGAGACAGTTCACTTAAAGTCCATACACATTTGCACCCGTACTGGAGCGGGCTCTGGAACTGGAACAGGCTCTGGAACTACCCGTACTGGAGCGGGCACTGGAACTGGAGCGGGCTTTGGGACTGCCCGGACTGGAGCGGGCACTGGAACTGGAGCGGGCTCGGGTGCTGGAGCGGGCTCTGGAAGGCGTTCAGGCAGCGCGGGAGACTCTGGATCCTCCTCCTCGGCCGCCATATTAAAGGCCAGCTCAAAGATTGCCGCGATCCTCCGCGCCTCCTCCCAAGACGCGATCGGCCGCGGCATGCTCGGAATTCGGAATTCCCACGTCCCGCGGTTCACTGTGGCGAGGAGCTCCCAGCGGCGGACCACGGGGTTTGCGAGAATGTGCGCGTTCGCACATCGGAAGGGATGGCGGTCCTATTACATACCAAGACAGAAGGACTCAAGCTAAAGACAGGGCAGAGTACCAGTGTGTAACAAGCAGGACAGGCCAAGGTGGGGCGAGCAGAGCAGAAGGCCATGGTGGTGCTGGTAGGTCAGGAGACTAAGACATGTTCGGTAATGCAGGAGGCCAGGACAGGAGGCCCCGAATGGATCTGGCTCTGGAACGGACTCTAAGGACTCACGGACTGGAGCGGGCTCTGGAATAGACTCTGAGGGCTCCTGGACTGGAGCGGGCCCAGGAGTGGACTCTGGGACCACCGGAGTCAGGCTCTCCAGGACCACCAGGGTCAGGCTCTCCAAGATCACCAGACTCAGAACGACTGGTGCCGGGACCTGCAGGCCCACTGGGCTTGAAGCCATCTGAGTCAGGTCCTCCAGAACCACTGGATTCAGGAGCACCAGAGTCAGATCCTCCAGGACCATTGGACTCACGACCACCCGAGGACCACTGAATTTCGAGATCATTGGAGTTGGGTCCTCCCAGACCCCTGGATACAGAATCACAGGAGCCGGATCCTCCAGAACCACTGAAGTGGACTTAGCTGCTCTCCTCTTCAACCTTTGCTTGCGAGTAGGAGACAGGAAGGCTGTGATGTAAAAGGAAAAATAAATCAAAAAACAAACTGCTGGCTCAAAAGTCGCTGGATTATTCTGTCATTAAAAAACAGAGTCACAGGAACACATCACAATAATCCAGCAAATAAGAGCAACAAATGAGACATGGAGACACAGCTGCAAGTAATAAAACACTGATAACAGAGGTTAACGAGGAATGCAGTCCAGAACATACAAACACAAGTCCAGGAGAATGCCATCTGGTGGCCAGAAATGAGCACTGACCTTGATATGGTATGATTGTCCCACTAGAGGTCCCGAGAGGTGGTGGTGCCCAGGAACATGACTTCACTGTTGTTACAGTGCTGTCAGTAATGGTGAGTAGGGGGAGTGCAGGGGGTTTCTCCAGAAGTTCACAATTATTACCCCTGTGTTCATTGTGATGAGGTCCAGCTTGTTATAACTTCACCAAGCCACCAGCTGCTCAACATCTTGTGTGTAATCAGACTCGTCACCATTCTGGATGAGGCCCATGAGAATGGTTTGGACTACAAACTTCAGAAGCTTGACAGAGGGCTCAGTAGAGGTGCAGTTGTTGGTGTAGAGAGAGAAGAGCAGTAAGGAAAGTATGCAACCCTGAGGGGCAACAGTGCTGAGAGAAAATTACTAAATGAACATTTTACCCACCTGTTGGCTGTCTGTCAGGAGACTGGTGATCCACTGACAGATGGAGGTGACCACAGAGAGCTGAGTTAATTTGGAAAGAAGGAGGTGTTAAAGGTCGAGCTGAAGTCCACGAACAGGATCCTTACATAAGTCTCTGGTCTGTACAGATGTTGTAGGATACAGTCGTTGACTATTTTAATCACAGTTATGTCCTTCAGGTGGGCCAGGACCAGTCTCTCAGATGACTACTAAAGGTTTTTAATCATTTAGTCCTGTAATTTTAGCCTAAATCTCAACTGAATTAAATCTGAGCTGTTTCAACTGAAGGAAACTTGCACTGACTGATCTTAAAAATGTCAGTACCTTTGTTTTGACATGTTCGGTAATGCAGGAGGCCAGGGCAGGAGGCCCCGAATGGATCTGGCTCTGGAATGGACTCTAAGGGCTCACTGACTGGAGCGGACTCTGGAATAGACTCTGAGGGCTCCTGGACTGGAGCGGGCCCAGGAGTGGACTCTGGGACCACCGGAGTCAGGCTCTCCAGGACCACCAGGGTCAGGCCCTCCAAGATCACCAGACTCAGAACGACTGGTGTCGGGACCTGCAAGGCCACTGGGCTTGAAGCCATCTGAGTCAGGTCCTCCAGGACCACTGGATTCAGGAGCACCAGAGTCAGATCCTCCAGGAATATTGGACTCACGACCACCCGAGGACCACTGAATTTCGAGATCATTGGAGTTGGGTCCTCCCAGATGTCAGTACCTTTGTTTTGTCTTAAGATGCACATCAGTAAGTTTTTTTTTTTTTTTTTTTATAAAAAAAATTACTTAAATCTCCTAACTGAACTAACTGGCCCCATCCTGTCTATGCAAACCAGGCTTCAGAAAGCCTCAAGTTTCAAATTAGGTCTGGTTAATAATTAACTAGTTTCTTAAGGTTATTCAAAACCATACAAAATCAAAAAATACATTTCTGTGTACATTTCACTCAAGATGGCCACCATGCCTCAGACAGAGTCAGGGTCTCAAGATTGCCGCCATGCCTCAGCCAGAGCTCAAGATGGCTGCCGACCCAGAACCACTACTACTGCACAAGGTAGCTGTGGTCTCTGAGCCATTGCACAAAATGGCCACCATTCCAGAACCAGAGCCACAAGGCCAGAACAAGATGGATCATTGAACCCTTGCCTAACCCTGCCATAGCCATGAAGGACCTGGAATGCTCACTCCATTTCTCCTCAGATTCCAGTCCGCTGTTTCTGAATCCAGCTTCAGAGGCATGGCCAGGAGAGCCGTTGCCCAGTCCAGTTCCTGAGTCATGGCCAGGAGAGCTGTTGTCTGGTCCAGTTCCAGAGAGACGGCAAGGAAAGCCGTTGACTGGACCAGTTACTGAGTCTCAGCCAGGATAGCTGTTGTCCGGCCCAGTTGCAGAGTGCGAGCGCTCTTTTCAGTGTCTGGGGCTCCAGCACGCTGAAGACGTGTTCGCGGTAGGGACATGCCCTCATTGTGAGGAATTGCCCCTGGCTGTGCTGCGGTCTCGCCTCTTGCTCCTCCGGGGAGAGTCGAGTGCATCGGTGACCGTTCCACGTGCTAAGGCTGCCCCTGCTGGTGGCCGTTCCATCACCATCCTCCGTCCTGACTACCCTTGACGGGGGAGCAGTCAAGGGATACGAGGGCATTCCCCAGGTCGAACGGGCTGTGGCTGTGCACTTGTGCCCACACAGCGCAGCCGCCTGGCGGTCTCGTCCTCGCCTCCCGTACGGCCCCTGTAGGTCTACAGGAGCTCTGGCTGCTAAAGCCTACGGTGCGGCTAGGCAGGCTGCTTCCGCTCTCCACGCCATGGCCATCCTGCAGGTACATCAGGCCAAGGCGCTGAAAGAGCTGGACGACGGTAGTACCGACCCGGGGTTGATGCAGGAACTGTGCTTGGAGACCGACCTCGCCCTCCGGGCGACGAAGGTCATGGCGCAGGCCCTCAGGCGGACGATGTCCACACTCGTGGCCCAGGAGCGCTATCTGTGGCTTGGCCTGGCTGAGATGAAGGAAGCCGAGAAAGTCCGCTTTCTCAACGCCCCGATCACTCAGGCCGACCTATTCGGCGACACCATGGAGAACTTCGCTCAGCAATTCTCCGCGGTGCAGAGACAGACCGAGGCGATTCAGCACATCCTGCCCCGGCGTGACCCCCCAGCTGCCACCCATCCGCCGCAGGGCCAGCCTCGGTCTGCTCGGCCCCCTCCCCGTCTCCAGCGAGCGCTTAGCCCTCTCGTAAAGCACCTAAGCGGCCCTGAGACGGGAGGCCCGGAGAGGCGATGGATTTGTTCTTGGGAGACGGTGGCCACATCGCTCCCTCCACCCGGCGGCGGTCTCCGGCCGATCCTGGACCTGCAAGTTTTGAACCGCGCCTTACACAGGCTGCCGTTGAAAATGTTGACACAGAAATGCATTGCCAAATGCGTTCAGCGACAGGATTGGTTTACGCTTACTTCCATGTCTCGATTCTTCCTCGACACAGACTGTTTCTACGGTTTGCGTTCGAGGGTCGGGCATGGCAGTACAGGGTCCTCCCCTTCGGGCTCTCCCTGTCTCTGCGAGTCTGTACGAAGGCCGTGGAGGGCGCCCTTGCCCCATTACGGGAAGTGGGCGTCCGCATCCTCAACTACCTGATGACTGGCTCATCATGGGCCAGTCCCGAGAGCTGTTGTGCGATCACAGGGAGCTGGTGCTTCAGCACCTCGGCCGGTTGGGGCTTCAGGTCAACTGGGAAAAGAGAGCGATCTCTCCTGTGCAGAGAGTCCCTTTTCTTGGTGTGGAGTTAGACTCGGTGAGCATGACAGTGCGCCTCACAGAGGAACGCGCTCGGTCAATGTTGGCCTGCCTGAGTTCCCTCGAGGACAGGAAAGTGGTGCCACTGAAACACTTTCAGAGGCTCCTGGAACATATGGCTTCCGCAGCGGCTGTGACGCCTCTCGGATTGCTCCACTACAACACTGGCTGAACTCCTGGGTCCCGAGATGGGCATGGCGCCGTGGTACACTTCGAGTGGTTATTACCCCGAAGTGTTGCCGCACACTCAGCCCCTGGAGAGACCCTGTGTTAGGTGTCTCGGCACTCTGTTGTTTAGACAGATACGTCCAGGGTGGGCTGGGGCGCTGTATGCAATGGGCAGGCAGCCTCGGGGCTCTGGACAGGGCCCCAGCTGCTTTGGCATATCAATTGCCTAGAGCTGGTAGCAGTGCATCTGGCCCTGCAGCGGTTCCGGCCGCTACTGCAAGACCAGCATGTGTTATTCCGCACGGACAGCACTGCAACTGTGGCGTATATCAACCGGCAGGGCGGTATACGATCGCGTCGCATGTGCCAGCTCGCCCGCCATCTCCTCCTTTGGAGCCAGCACCACGACACGACAGCTCACGTACACAGGAGAGTGGCGTCTTCATCCCAAGATGGTTCAGCTGATCTGGAGTCGATTTGGGGAAGCACAGGTAAACCTGTTCGCCTCCCACTATTCCTCCCACTGCCAGTGGTTTTATTCGCGCACCGAGGGGACCCTCAGCACAGATGCACTGGCACACAGCTGGCCGCAAGGCGTACACAAGTACGCTTTCCCCCCAGTGAGCCTGCTCACACAGAAACTGTGCAAGGTCAGGGACGACGAGGAACAGGTCCTGCTGGTGGCCCACCCAGACCTGGTTTATGGAACTCATGCTCCTCGTGACAGCTCCTCCCTGGCGCATACCTCTGAGAGAGGATCTCCTCTCCCAGGAGTGCGGCACCCTCTGGCACCCACGTCCCGAACTGTGGAACCTCCATGTGTGGCTCCTGGACGGGACGCGGCAGACTTGAGTGTTCTTCCACCGGCGGTGGTTAACACGATCACTTCGGCAAGAGCCCTCTCTACGAGGCGAGCTTATGCCTTGAAGTGGCGTCTGTTCGCTGACTGGTGTTCTACTCGTGCGGAGAACCCCCGATTATGTACGATTGGAGTAGTGCTTTTCTTCCTGCAAGAGAAGTTGGAGCGCAGGCTGTCGCCCTCCACTATGAAAGTGTATGTGGCTGCCATAGCAGCCCATCGCGATGCAGTGAATGGCCGGTCCATTGGAAAGCATGAACTCGTCGTGAGGTTCCTAAGGGGCGCCAGGAGGTTAAACCCTCCGAGGCTGCCCCTGATACCCTCCTGAGATCTCTCTGTTGTGCTGGCAGGTCTGCAGAGAGGTCCCTTTGAGCCGCTGGAATCAGTCGAGCTGAAATATCTGTCGATTAAGACAGTGCTCACTTCCATCAAGAGGGTAGGGGACCTCCAAGCATTTTCGGTAAGCGAAGAGTGCCTTGTGTTCGGGCCGGCCGACTCTCAGGTTACCCTGAGACCCCGGCCTGGATACGTGCCAAAGGTTCCCACCACTCCCTTCAGGGACCAGGTGGTGAACCTGCAAGCCATGCTTTCGAAGGAGGCAGACCCAGCCTTGGCGTTGCTGTGTCCCATAAGAGCATTGCGCCTCTACGTAGCTCTGATCAGCTCTTTGTCTGTTATGGAGGTCAGGAGAAAGGGAAGGCTGTCTCCAAGCAGAGGTTGGCCCACTGGATAGTGGATGCCATCGTCTTGGCTTACCAGGACCAAGACGAGCCGTGTCCCCTTGGGGTGCGCGCTCACTCCACTGGGGGGTAGTGTCCTCCCATGCGTTGGCACACGGGGCCTCGCTGCAGATATTTGTAGAGCTGGGGGCTGGGCAACACCAAATACTTTTGCACGGTATTACAACCTCCGGGTTGTACCGGTCTCTTCTTCTCTGTTGCAAAACAGATGAGATTACATCGCTTGGTGTCACGCTTGCGGCGACATATCCTTGAAAGAGGATCAGAGCGCCTATCATTCCCAACAGTTGCCCCAGTGGGGCCTTGGATGACATCCTCCAAGCACCCGCGGTGCTCAGACTGGGCGGAGCAGTCTGGCACCAGGCTCGGTATCCAGGTGATTGCATGCCCGAAAGGTCAGCCCCTGTAATGGGATGGGTGGCCGATTGTACGATTCCCTGCGGGTAATCTCATGCGATGGTTTTCCCCGGTAAAAGCTTCCCGATTGGTAAGCATGTGTCTTCCCTTGGCCCGCCTATGTGTGTCTAGCTTCCCCCTGGGGGCGGGAACTAGACCCTTAGGCATCTGCGTATGTGACAGTGCTCAGTGGGACATTCCATACTGCAGACCGCACGTTCCTCCCTACGGGCAGGGTGCGGACCTCCTCGGTCTGCCAAACTGTAGCAACAGGAGGATCTGATCAATCCTCATGAAGGTCGAAATCCATTCTCTAGAGTTGAAAATACTCTCTAGTTCAGGAACCACAGTTTGGCTCCCTCCAGCTGCAATGACCTTCCATTGGTCCCTACGGGCACCGTGGTCAAGTGTCTTGTGCAGGAGCGTGGGAAGGTTGTGACTTGTACAGCGTGACGGGGATCTTCGGTGATGGCGTTTTCCATATGGGACCCAGTCTGTCATCACGACATAACGTCGTAGTGACCGACAGACAAGGGAACGTCTAGGTTACCTATTGTAACCCCCGTTCCCTGATGGAGGGAACCTGCCATCACCTCAAACCCCATCGCTGAGGGCCCAGAAGGGCCTGGCTCTCGGCTCCTCAGCAATATCTGAAGAGTGGATGCAGCTGCAGCCTAATTATACCGGCGTGGCCGGGGGTGGCTTAGCATGCAAATTCTACCAGCCAGTCAGAAGAAATTCTGATTGGCATTTTCTCAATACCAGAGCGAATCAGGGCTCCCAAGTCAATGACCCAGTCTTTCGTCACGACATAACGTCCTCTGTATACACAATTTTGTAACCTCTAATAAACTTCAGTATAAAAATTTTGGGTAACACTTTATTTTGATGGTCCCTTTTGAACAATCTGTTGATAATAAGTTGCTTTACACCTATACATCAGCTAACTCTCATTAGAATATTAATACACTCTCTAATTAATATCTGCTTTCTCTTTACTGTGATTGTCTCCCAAAAGACACTCTACTGACTATAAGTAACTTTGCAAGTACAAATTAACTTATTCTAACCCTAACCCTACCAGTCTACTAATACTCTGCTAGCACTCTTTTGAGAGTTAGTAGATATGTAGGTGCAGTGTTACTTATTATCAACAGCAGATGTACACAGATGTGGAACATTAGAGCAAGACATTAAACATGTTTGCAGCAATGTTGTTGACTTTGTAAATCAGACATATTTTTTTACCTTTACTTTTTCTTTTTTATTAAATCGTTCAACTAATCCATAAGTCTGGGGGTGATAGGGGGTTTTATGGACTCTTTCAACTTGGCTCATGAAGTCGGTGTCTTCATCGCTTTATACTAGTGTTGCTATGCTTACGTATTAAGTGTAAAAGTACATTCGCAATTTGCTTTGCGGTAACTTCTCTTAAAGGATATGCTTCAGTATAAGGAGTTGCATAATCACAAATTACGAGAATTAATCTATTCAATTTCTGACTCTGACAACAGGTCCCAAAATATTGACAGCAATCCTTTCAAATGGTGAACTAACTGCAGGTATGGGGGCTCTATTAGCTGGTAGTTGACAATCAGCACATTATTTGCAGTATTCCTCAACTTCCAGTATTCCTGGCCAGAAAAACCTCTTAGCTTTTCTCATCAGTGTTTTCCTGAACCTGAGATGACCTGACCAAGCAATAGAATTTCCAAGTTGCAACACTTGATTGCGATACTTTTCAGGAACCACTATCTGTGTAGCATTTTCCTTTTATTGTCTGTTATTTACCCATACTTGAATTGGGTAAATAACACTAATGAGCAGTTTTCAGTCTTACGGCAATTCATACATATTTTATGAAGTGGCTAATTCGCACAAATTTGTTTGACCTCACTCGTAGCATGATTTTGCCACCTCGAATGAATTGGTCATGGTCATGAGACTGTGTTGGCAGTTTTAGGTTTTCTATTTGGGCAATGAGGGGCTAGTATAGCCTGGCTCTGTGCAATTATATCAAACAACATCTTTGTCTACTGACTGACGCATTAACACAGAAGGGTCGGGGATTAGGATGGGCAGGTTTACTCACTGATATTTAGTATTTAAAACAAAGTAAGGTTTAGAGTCATCAAAAGAACTTCTGTTGAAAATTATGTAAGCGTTTTAAAAAACATAAGAAATCATCAGATGCATCCCTGCAATTAGAAACATATTGTAGTATTTTATAATTCATAATTGACTCAACTAATTGGAAAAAAATAATTTAAAAAAGAACTGGAAGCTATGATGCTCACACAGTGGGTGGTTATCTGCCATTGCCCAACACGTGGGTATAAAATTGTAAAGAAAGGAAAAAGGGAAGCGAATGGGACCATGATTGCCTAGTAAGCTTAAAAAAAGAAAATCACTTTTGTAAAAGCTTCTTCTTTGTAAGTATACATGATCATTTAACTTAAATCACTCTTGTTAAAATGACCTAATTTGGTATTCCTAATCAAAAATCTTTTGATTTAGTTTTGAAATCTTTTGATCTTTTAAATATTGATTGTAAATATCTTCAGCAACATTTGGATTCTATCTTTTTGTCAACCTTTGTCAACAGTTTTCTTTCTGTTATCACAGGTTTTGAGATTATGCACCTTAGTTTTTAGACTTAGTCTAATTTTTGCTAATAATATAAAAGGGAATTATAAGCAATATTTGTTTGCTGGCTCATTTTTAACTGGGCACACCACAAATGTAACAAGAGGGTGGTGGTGGAGAAAACTGTGTCTGGGCTAAAATGACTGGATCACAAAATTAGGCTTAAGAAACATAACAAATGAAGAATTACTTGACTATTGCTCACTTTAAACAAACACAATTAATGTAGTGGCTATTGAAATAATGATTTGAAATGAATGTGTTTTTATTATTAGTATTAGTCTCAACAAACAAGAGAATTAAAGCATGGACTTCAGAATCCCATCACTGATCCTGCTTCTGCACATTTCAGGTAAGATTATTGTTTTAATAGATCAATATTATTTGATCAAACTTTCAACACAAACTAAAAACATTTTAGACTAGAAGAAGAGTTCCCTCGCTGCTCCTGTAGTGAAGTAGGTTTTGCAAATGGTAGTTCTTTCTTTCTTTTTCTTTTTTTCTAATTAGACTCTCTAACATTGAACATCACTGTAAACTGTGAAAGCATTTGTGTTCTGAGGTATACCAGAGTTGTGCGGTTGACGTGCACTTATGACAACATACACACCAAAACTGCGTTCTGGTTCAGTGAGAAACAAAGCAAAAACTGGAGAAGAAACAATGTGCCTGAAGATTTGACTTTAGACTCAGACTACTCAGGACGAGTGAAACAGATCATCAATAAATACGAAGCAGAACTCCAAATATCAGACGTGACAGAAAAAGACTCTGGAGAATATCAGCTCATGTTTGTGGAAGATGGAGTTAAACATCTCAGCTCAGCAGCCGTCAGTCTAACAGTCACAGGTGAAGATGAGTACAGATTTCTGATCACTTCAGATGTTTCCATTTATTGTGATTAAGGTTTCTTAATCTTTGCTCTATTCAGTCCTACAGATGAGGAGCAGTTCTACATCTATAGACCCAAGAAATGAGACTGTAGAACTGACCTGTGAGGCTTTCTGTGATTTGACGTTCATATTTGAGAATTACAACTGGTATAAAAACAATATTGAACTTCCAGAAGCTCGTTCCAAAAGCATTATAGTCTCACCTGAAGCTGCTGGCAAGTACACTTGTTCTCGAACTCCAGGTCGTATGCAGTCCTCTTCTCTGTGTGAGTGACACTTTTTTATTCAGCACTAATATAATATTAGTGTTTGTTTACACATATGCAGACATATTTAAAGGTATTTTCATACAAACACTAACATTCATCATGGAAATTCATGTAATTTGTTTCAATTAAAGTGGCCTTATGAAAGCGTGCACACGGAGGAAGACCACAAGCATTATTCTACATTTTCAGACAGGGAGCCCGTCCTAATATACTCCCTGGCTGTCTTTGCACTTGACCACTAGTCTACTTGCATATTTTCTGTGTTTAGCCCCAAGGGTAACCTGATTTTACCAAGTGCAACATATCCCTGGGTCAACATCTTTGCTGACTCTCAAACAACATTTTGATTAGCCAATCAGATTTGAAGAAACAGTTTACAGGTTTTGTGAGGTTAGGCTTACAATCAGTGTTTAGGGCTTGTACATCATTGTCAGTCATTTATTATTACTCATGGGTAAGGTTAGGTTAAGGTGTAGAGATACTGTATGGTCAAAACTATATTTTTTGCATTTAAATGTCATTCCAGGGTCAACAAATTAGGTTGACCTAGGGACACACTGAACTTGGCTAAATGGACTCAGGTGACCAGGTGTTGAAATGTGCTGGCAATCTCATTTCAATCTTGTGCATAAAAGTTTTGATTACACAATGGGATAAACTTGCATCAACACTTACACAACTTTTTCACAGAGCTTTGTTTCCCCATTAATGTATTTCTAATACAGGCTTGTAGTTCCTGAACATGTTTGATGCCATTTTGATGCTTAATCCTTCAAGTTGCCAAAGCCACAAATGTAGGCATCACCCCAGGGCCAGCAAAGTAGTCTGTGTGTGATCAGCTCTAGGTTGTAGTTTGTACCAGCAGCAACTCAGTTAATGTGACCAAAAGCACTAATCGAATTGGTTGTACAGTTAACTGTGCATTGTAATGAGTGGGAAAAAAAAAAAAATTTTGTTGCAAACATTGGTGTGAACAGGACTTGATTGTGATTTTATCAGCTGCAATCTTTGTCTCTTTCAGGTGTTTTTCAGAGCAGCTGCTGGGATGTGTCTTATGCCTCTAGAAGAGTCTGTGCTTTGGTGGGCTCAACAATAGACATTTCCAGCACATACTCACATCCCCCTGGTCACACTGTAAATAAAATATTCTGGCATCACTCTCCGTCTGGGGGCTTTAGGGATCTGCGTGAGAAGCATCAGTTTGCTGGTCGTGTGGAGTATGTGGAGAACATACTGAGAATCAAAGATCTCAAGATCAGTGACTCTGGAGAATATGAATTTGCGTTCAGCACTGATCTAAATGGCAGATACATTGGATCACCTGGAGTCACTCTTACTGTCACAGGTAACTGATCACAATTAACAGATTTAACATGTGTTTTCTGTACATTTTCTAATAGGCTTTTGTTTTTCAGATACACAGATGAAAAGAAGCCCAAACTTTATATCCGAGAGACAGGAAGTGACATTAATCTGTTCAACTAAATGCACTCTGAACAAAAACACCTCTTACATCTGGTACAAGAACGGACGACAGGTAACAGATGGATTCACTAAAGAAAACAAGCTGTACCTGGACTCAGTCAGCAATGAAGAGCTTCAACAGTATTCCTGTGCTGTAGAGCTCAACATAACTGAACCAGTGAACAGCACAGCGTTCAGTCATTATACAGTCACTCTGCTGGTGTTTTTACCCCAGTTTCTCATAATAGCAGCTCTGTGGATGTGGTGAGTCAAATATCTAATAACATGAAGTATGAAGTATTCTCATGCAGTGAAAAATACATCGTAGTGCAAAGAGTAAACCGACAGAGAAGACAGACCAAGTTACTTAGATATTAAACAAGGTCTCAGGTAGAGAGACCTGTGCGGGACGGATTTTTCAGTTCTGCTTCCGCCAGACTATGTCCCGCTCCCGCAAAAAATATATATTGTTTTCTCCCACTCCCACCCGCAGCATTCAAGTGTTGTCCCGCTCCTGCCCACAAAATCCCACAGGTAAACTTTTCCCGCTACTCTATTATTTGTTTCTCTTGCTTCCCTTTTGAATCTAGATAAAAAAGAAATGGAAAATAAACAAATATGTTTAATTTTATTTGGCTTTAATTAAATGGGATGATAAACATGAATTAGCTTCCGAACTTGCGCTTGTAAATTGTTTTTACTTTATTTTGTCATTCTTGTTGCTTTTGTGAAGTAGATAAATAACAATATTTATTTTAGTAATTTCTTTTAAGATAATTCCAATTTTCCCGGAATAATTATATTCTCCCGCAACCCAGACTAACATGAGGACCTTACCGCCCGCTCCTGCATTCACCCATCATATTTTGCACCGCACTCAGCTTTTATATTGTGTTATTTTTAAAGAAATTCAACAAAACAAGTACTTTAAAGGAATAACTTATTATCATAAGTTGGGGGCAGTCGTGGCCTAATGGATAGGGAGTTGGACTTGTAATCCAAAGGTTGTGGGTTCGAATCCCAGGTCCGGCAGGGATTGTGGGTGGGGTTAGTGAATAACCAGCGCTCTCTCCACCTTCAATACCATGACTGAGGTGAGACCCTTGAGCACCGTTCCCCCAACTGCTGTGGTTGATCACTTCTCACTGCTGTGTGTGTTCACTTGGATGGGTTAAATGCAGAACACAAATTCCAAGTATGGGAAACCATACCTGGTGTCACGTCCTTTCCTTTCCTTTTTCATTGCTGTGGCAACCAGGAACAGCACAGCTTTACCCTTTGTACGTTTTTATTTTTACTTCTATTGAAAACGTTTCAATTCAGTTCAGTTTTTACTCCGTTTTAACATGGATTTCTATGAAGACTGGCTGTAGATGTTGGGCAGCAGCGGCACATAATATACGTGTTCTGATTGGTCAGATCATCTGTCCATTAACTTTCAATTTGCGTAAGTTAACAAATCTAAAGCAAACCCATGGCTTTAGTTTTTATAAGAAGAAAGTTTTATTCTCCATATATTCTTTTAAAAAATTCAGTGTAATGAAGTGATGGTGACTCTTTATTTCGGAATTGGAATAATTTTTAATGGATAAACTGTAATCATTGTAATGATGCACAATTAATAATGTTCAGTGATGAAACGCTTGTGTTTTACTCTCTTCTTCGCATTGCGATATTTCTATGGGTTCAGAAAACTTAACTGTAGTGCTTTTATACTGCTTGTTTAAGGTCAGTTTTTACAATAAATATGTGTGACTGTACTTATATTTGCCTGTTATGTGCTTCATATTGTTCAGGGGTGGGTAGGTTTAGGGTAGGGGTGGTGTTAGGTGCTCCAATGAAAGTATAAATTTACATACAAATGCATGCAAACCATTAAGTTAAGACAAACGACTGAAAACAAAAATGATGCTAAATGGGGACCTTGACCATTAAAAGGCGATAGCAAGTTGTCCAAGCATCAATATGTGATGTGCTCAGTGCTCTGTACAGTAGCTCCAACCAGAGAGCAATATTTCAAAGAGCAAGTAGGAATTTGTTTGAGGGGTCCAAATGATTTTGCCAACTCTTTCACTCAGTCTGGAGGAGTACAGTTCTTGGAGAGCTGGGAGGGTTTAGTGTTCTTAACCTGCACATTTTAGGTTTCTGACATTTAAATACACATAAGCACTAGTGAAACACTACATTAAGAGATTGTAAAATACACAAATATGTCTATGGAAGAATAACAATCCATTCAAATGTAATTTTCCGATGTGTTTTATTCATATCAGATACATATACTGTACGTAGCTATGAAGTTCACTCTATTCTTCACGCAGTTCACCTTATACTGTATGTATTTCGGGAGAAATTGATGAACTTGTGTGCTGTAAATCCACATGACGGGACTCTCTGAACTGCAGCACAAACAAACATGGCGGCACCCATGTTACAAATCACGATAAATTATAAAGGTGTTTAAACGACAAAACTCACTCATTTACATATGTTTGTGAATCGGAATGCCAGACTGTTCATGACACGGTAAGCAAGTTTGTGAATATTTGAAATAAAGGAAAAACTAAATAAAAGCCATCCATCTGTCTTACAGCGTTATTGTGCTTGCAGTGTGTCACGTGACAAGCAAGACACGGAGAGTAAGCAAACTTACATTTTGGCTTATTTGCACTTTCCCCATGTGTGAGTGTTTTTATACGTCTGTGTTGAGTTATGTGAGTTACAGTAACATAGAGTAAATCTTTGCACAAATTACATTTCAAGAGTTCAAGCTTTCCTCGTAATAGAATAGCTGGTTTGGCGTGCTGTCAGGGGAGCGAGCCCGGGAGAACGGCGAACCCTGAACCCTAGTGGTATGAACCCTAGTGAGGGCAGGGTTCGAAGTTCGGCTCGGTCCCGTACTGCCCCCCCGGAGGACGTGAACTGAATAACGGTGGAGAAGGGGAGGTGGTGGGATGCTTGAAGCGAGATGAGGATGGAATGTAATCTGGGGTTTATATGGTGAAAGAGAAATGAGGTGATTGGAAGTTGGTAAGGGGGACTGATTAGATGATGACCTGCCGGCTGTGTGGGATTAACTCGTATCGCGTTCCTCTCGAAATGCGTTATTTGCAAAACGTTCACTTCAAGAGTTCAAGCTTTCCTCATAATAGAATAGCTGGTTTGGCGTGCTGTCAGGGGACCGAGCCCGGGAGAACGGCGAATCCAGAACCCTAGTGGTATGAACCCTAGTGAGGGCAGGGTTCGAAGTTTGGCTCGGTCCCGTACTGCCCCCCAAAAAAGCTTTGAGGACAGCAGCCAAACCAGCAGCGCCCAAAAGAAGGCATTGAGAGAGGATGGGGGACGAAGGTGAATAGTAGGAAAACAGAGTAATGGTAATGTATAATGACGAGAATTAACTTTATTTATCAAATGCGGACAGACGGTCTCTGTAGTCAAGACGAAGATAAATCACTGGAAATCAGGTGTCCTCAACCAAGCAAGCCAGAGGCGACAGTGGCAAGGAACCAAAACCCCATCCATGAGAGAATGGGGAAAAAAAAAACCTTGAGAGAACCGGGCTTAGTTGGGTCCATTTCTCCTCTGGCCGGACGCCCGGCACCTAATTTCCAGTTCAATTTTAAACGCGTGATAAATTGTGTGAAGACTTATGGTGTGTGTGTGGGACAGGGTGGACTGGGGAGCTGGATCATCTGGCGACCTGCTGGTAGAGACAGAAAAGTGGGTTAGTGGGTTGGAAAAGCAAGCAAGCAAAATGATATAAACTAAATGTGGGGAACAATGGGATAGAAGAGAAAGGCCCTTGGCTGAGGTAAGGGAATGGGGATGCCTCTAACGGAGGCGGGGGTGGAAACGGGAGTGCCTCTAACGGAGGCGGGGGTTAGTTTTAATTAGTTAAACAGTTCTGGTCAGTAAAAAGTATACATGTACTGACAAATTGAACAGTTGGTTAAATAAATCGATGGCTAAATAAATCAATGAACCAAAAAAGGGGGGAATGGGTGTGTCAAATACGTTACGTGACCGTGGGGAAGTGAAAGGAAATTCTGTGCTGGCGTCGTGGATACGTGACTTGCGTATGACGTCATCTGGGGGCGCCGGCCAGTTCCGCGCTGCTTTGTTGTTTGCGATTG
>JAUMHP010000035.1:1449676-1465809 GCA_032361065.1 Enteromius trimaculatus | reverse complement strand
AAATGTTTGACATCTACAGACTCACATAGACAAGTAGGAGTAGGCTATTTTACATTTCATTTGCCTTTATTGTCTCCTCTGAAGTAAAATTTACATTGTATGTGAAATAAGTGTGATAAGCGTCATCAGCCTCATAGTCAACCGCAAAAAGACACTTAGGAAAAAATGTTCTTATTTGGCAGAAAAATTACAGTTGGTGACTACAAGAAATAAACCGTATCATCAAAGCAAACCAAGCATATTCTAAGCTCAAACCCGAAGGAGGTCCATCATATGAAATACCAAGATCATACTTGTATGACTCAAATGTGGAAGACAACTACTGTCACTGATAGTAAGCCTGATGTCGTCTAAACCCAATTCTCCCAGTGCTTATTGAAGATCTTTTGGCTGCATGCCATCACCAACGGTCATCTCCTGAGCACATACAAAACCTCTCAGATGCTATGCAGCTGCACTGCTGGAGATGCTCCGTCATGTCTGCAGAAAGACATCCAACTCTTTGCCAAGGACAGCACAAGGAAATTGATACCTGACGCAAAATAGTTGAACGCCAGAAAGTTTCTATTTCACCAGTGACTGGTTCTGCGCAACTTTTGCTATACTGTTATTGTTATCCAATATATACTGCCAAAAGCACTCCTTGATCACTACATTATTTGGTAACCTCACCTCTGACATCACACGTCATTCATTCAACAGCACCCATGGACCAATCAGGATGAATTCCCGATGGATGTCTTTTTAATGATTTAAGTAGACCGGGTAAGTTAAAAATGTCCTTTATTAGCAAAGCTTCCAAGCTAGAGTATTACTTTTGAGGTCACGTTAAAGGCGCAAAATGTTTACACACAGAAACAAACAGCACTTTTGAAAAATATCACACTCGCTTTCAAAGAAGACTCTAGAATTTTATTCTACATAAAGCGGGTCGCCCTCCTAAGGGTTGCCACTATGTTGAGATCACATGATCTCTGGCTGTGAAGCTCAAGCAAACTGACAGTGTCAATAATAACAATAATATTAATTACATTTAATTTATACAGTGCTTTCAGCAAATCATAATCACAAAAACACATGTAAACAAAACAAGAAAATCAAACAAAGACACAATGTAGCCTGAATCAACATTATTAAACTGATTCAAGAAATAAATGTATGCAAGAATCCTGCTCCTTTCATTGGCTCTTTGTAACACCTGAATGAGACTCCCAAGTGTTTTCCTTAAAAAATTGACAAAATGTATAAAGAAAAAATTAAGAAAAGAAGTAGAAAAAAAAGTTTCAGTTTTCCCAACATTTAATTAAAAGTCATTGACACAAAACCAACTGTGTTGATAAAAAAAAGTTCAGAGACCATTTTAATTATATGTTTCTTGAACCAGAGTTTTAAAGCTTGAATGACCTTCTTCTTCAATGGCAACATCTGTTGATACTCCCTGCAGAAACAGAACACAGATTTCTAATCAAAATGATGCAGGAGAAACAAACACATTGAGGATGGATGTTTTTGACATTTTTTTGTGTGCAGAACAACATTGTTGAAGGTGGACTTGAAATTGTGGAGGAGTTCTTCTCCATATATAGGTTTACCATTCTTCTCACAGGACTTGCATCTTCCACCATATTAGAAACAATCACAAAGAAAGTCCATAATTATTGCTTTAACGTATTTGACATAATCAGGCTTGATTACATCCGGGTGAAATCACACGCATGAATAAAGGGAGAAGCAGGTGCATTCACTCATCAGATATTGCTGAGAAGCCGGTGCATTCACTCATCAGATATTGCTGAGAAGCCAAGAGCCAGGTCCCTGGGCCCCCAGCGATGGGTCGAGGCTGTGGCAAGGGGACATAACGTCTCTGTTCCCTCCATCAGGGAACGAGGGTTACAGTGCGTAACAGAGACGTTCCCTGTCTGTCAGTCACTGCGAGTTATGTCGTGACGACAGACTGGGGTCTATATGGAAAGCGCCACAGCCAAGATCCCCGTCACAACCAACAGCACTGCAATTTGAACTGGACAGGCGTTAGCGGGCCGACAATTGCTGTGCAAGGTCTTAACCTTCCCAATGCCCCAGTGCAAATTCGCCTACCATGATACCCGTAGGGACCATATGGTGAGTACTTTGCTACTGGAGAGGGCCAAACTGTTTGTTCCTGAACTAGAGGGTATTTTAAACTCTAGAGTTTCTCGCAGTCAGGAGCGCTGTCTTAAGAGTAAGGTATTTAAGCTCGACTGATTCCAGCGGCTCAAAGAAACCCCTCTGAAGGCCTGCTAGCACAACAGGGAGGTCCCAGGAGGGTATCAGGGGCGATCTTGGAGGGTTTAACCTCCTGGCGCCCCTCAGGAACCTCACAACAAGATCATGCTTTCCAATGGACCGGCCATTCACTGCATCGTGATGTGCTGCGATAGCAGTCATATACACTTTCAAAGTGGAGTGCGACAGCTTCTGCTCCAACCTTTCTTGCAGGAAGGAAAGCACTACTCCAATCTTGCATGATCGGGGGTCTTCTGCACGAGCAGAACACCAGCTAGCGAACAGACTCCACTTCAAGGCATAAGCTCCCCTTGTAGAAAGGGCTCTTGCCTGAGTGGTAGTGTCTGCCACCGCCGATGGAAGAGCGCTTAGGTTTGCCGCGTCCCATCCAGGAGCCACACATGGAGGTTCCACAGGTCTGGATGCGGTTGCCATGTGGTGCCGTACCCCTGAGAGAGGAGATCCTGCCTCAGAGGTATGCGCCAGGGAGGAGCTCTCACGAGGAGCATGAGTTCCGCAAACCAGGTCCTGGTGGGCCAGTATGCTGCTACCAACAAGACCTGTTCCTCTTCATGCCTGACCTTGCACAGTGTCTGTGCGAGAAGGCTCACTGGGGTGAAGGCGTACTTTCGTAGGCCTTGTGGCCAGCCTTGTGCCAGTGCATCCGTGCAGAGGGTCCCCTTGGTATGGGAATAAAACCACTGGCAGTGGGAGGAATCGACTGAACAGATCAGCTGAACCGTCTTGGGATGGAGACGCCACTCTCCCGGGTACCTGAGCTGTTATGAAAGCGCGTCGGCCGCACGATTGAGCTCCCCCAGGATGTGAACAGCACGCAGGGATTTGACCCTGCTGGTTGATGTACGTCACAGTTGCAGTGTTGTCCATGCGGACCAACACGTGCTTGTCCTGCAACAGCGGCCGGAACTACTTGGGCCAATTGCAATGCTACCAGCTCCAGGCAGTTGATGTGCCAAAGAAGCTGCTTGCCTGTTGCATATAGCACCCCAGCCCACACTGGAGGCATCTGTCATGATGACAGTGTGCTGGGACACCTGGTCCAGGGACACTCCGGCCCGCAAGAACACAGGATCTGTCCAGGGACTGAATGTGCAGCGACAAGCCGGGGAGTTCAGCCAGTGCTGTAGTGGTCTCATATGGCGTAATTCCAGCGGCGTGACAGCGGCTGCGGATGTCATATGCCCCAGGAGCCTCTGAAAGTGTTTCAGTGGCACCACTCTCCTTCCTTCGAGGGAACTCAGGCAGGCCAGCACTGACTGGGCGAGTTCCTCTATGAGGCGCGCCATCATACTCACCGAGTCCAACTCCACACCGAGAAAAGAAATTCTCTGCTCTGGAGAGAGTTTGCTCTTTTCCCAGTTGACCCGAAGCCTAAAGCACCAGCTCCCTGTGATCTCTTCTCGAAACTCTTCTCGAAAATGGGCCATGATGAGCCAGTCGTCGAGGTAGTTGAGGATCCAGACGCCCACCTCCCTTAACGGGGCAAGGGCGCCCTCCACGACCTTCGTAAAGACTTGTGGTGACAGGGAGAGCCCAAAGCGGAGGACCCTGTACTGCCATGCTCGACCCTCAACGCAAACCATAGGAACTGTGTTGTGTCGAGGATGAATCGAATCAGGTCGACCACTACAAACCAATTTTGTAACTAACCATTTTGTTTCTGCGTCAACATTCTGAATGGCAGCCTGTGCAAGGTGCGATTCAGAACTCGCAGGTCCAAGATGGGCCTGAGGCCACCACCCTTATTTGGCACAATGAAGTAAGGGCTGTAAGACCCTGCTTTCATCTCAGCTGGAGGGACCGGCTCTATTGTATCCTTTGCCAGGAGGACAGCAATCTCCTCGTGCAGTACAGAGGTGTCTCGGGCTGCCACCACAGTCTCGAGCATGCCACTGAATCTGGGTGGACGCCGGGCGAACTGAATTGCATAGCCAAACCAGATCGTCCGGATGAGCCACCTCGATGGGCTGGGATATGCGGGCCACGCCTCCAGTCTCGTCGATAATGGGACCATCGGAGTCACCAGTTTGCCTGAATGTGTGCAGCGGTGAGCAGGGCAGCTGGGTTGAGCAGAGGGTTTCAAGCCACAAGCAACCTGGGGAATGCTCTCGTAACCCTTGGCCGCTCCTTCGTCGAGAGTGGTTTCTGGCTGTGAAAATGGATTTATTTGGGTAAACTATCTAAACGAGGGATTGAAAAAAATATTTACCTCATTCCCTTGATTAGCTTGATTAGTGCACAGTCTGTACTCTATGGGTCCATCTGGGAGTGCTGGAAAAGTCCTCCTGTTTGTTTTGTGCTGTCCTGAGGCCCTGGTCACTTCTGTTTTCTGCTTGATTTACTCTATTTCTATACATTAACACCTGAAAAAGGCAAAGATGACTTAATTGATAACAAATAAATCATCCTACAATATGTTTGTGGTTTACAGATCTTACAAAGATGGCCAGTGCAATAATAAGCAGCACAGGTAACTGAAGAGTGACTGGAAGGTCCTTTGGCAGGGCTTTGAGGAACTCACTAATTCCCTGCCCAATTTGCTTCAAGGGATCTGTGATGAAGCTGGTTAGGGTGACTGTGAGAGCCTGGAGTAAAACCCAACAAAAATATTAAAGCATTTAATTTCTGGTTACAGCTATGGTTACGACTTTTGGAGCAGTCAGATATAAACCACAAAATGATCAATCAACCACAAGTCTCGTATCAAGAAACTAAAAGATGCAAACCTTTGTTGGAGGCACAATCAAAATGGAGTTCACCACCAGGTCCTCATAATACTTTTTGCAAGGATCATCTTGAAGAGTCCATGTCCGTCTGTACCACTCTAAATGAAAAAGTTACAACTGTTCATCTCTAAATCAGTATGTACTCACCTGTAACTTTTTAATAAAACTCAGAATTTTTATACTTTTGGAGCTTGAAAAGATCTGTGAAGCTTCTTCAAAATTCAAAGTTTCAAAGTCACCTGATAAGCTGTCCTTCCAGTCCAGCTGTTTCAGTCCAGTGCATTTGCCATTGAAGCTCTCCACCTCCACAATGTTCTTCTTGTGTTCTTCAAAGGCAACCTAGTCAAGAAGAAATGTTTAAACCAATTCAACTCTCCATTTTGCAATGAAGTGAACACACCTTTCAGCTCAGCACTGCTCTAAAAAACGTCACAGACAGTCAACAGCACCAGAATAGTTACCATATAAAGATGGAACCAGTTCCAGATCAAGCTGATAAAAAAGCAAACGGCAAACATTCTCCAGAACTGGACAAACCAGGAGACCACAGACCAGAGCTCAGTGCAGATTATGGCTACAACTATCAGAACAATCAGGGTAACCTGTAAAACAAAATACAGCACACATTAATTTTTTATGATTTCTGTAAAAGACCAATCTTTTGAATATAATTTTAATACTTTTACTTTATAATTGAACAACAAGATCTGACCTTCAGGGCGGTATCAGCATCTACATAAAACGTATCTTCGAAACGGCACTTCCAGACCTCGTGATCATGGGGTTTGAATCTGACCAGGATCTGACTGAGAGCCTCATCCATGGCTCCAGCGGTCCAGTCGTTCTCTTCACTCAGAAGCTTCTGGATCTCCGCCAGCGACTGCTTGGACAATTTCACCTCAGCATCATAATGAGTGGATCTCTTTGCATCATCAGGCTAAAGATAAAAAAAAGAAAAAAGATATAAACTTTGGCCAGTGCAGATTAACGTCAGTTGAATTATCTGGAGAAAACAGAGTCACATACCAGGCCAAGTCTTGAGGTTTCTTTAAGGAGCTTGGTAAGAAAATGCTTGAATACTGGAAGACATACTGGCTTTGAAGAGGTGGTGGTCCCCTTCTTTTTCTGTTCATCTAACTAAAAAAGAGGTGGCAGCAAGAAATAATAATAATAATAAAAAGTGCTGAATGGTACAATATTCAATCTTCAATATTCAATCTTCAATACAATCTTCAATAATTTAAAAAGGCATGGTAACTTCACTGTACCAAAAAAAAAAAAAAAAAACAAAGGCCAAAAAACACTGGAGGTGGAGCCTACTAAACATAAATTCTCACCTCTTTTTTCAGATTCTCTAGTTCACTCTTGCAGGCAGACACATCAGGAAACTGCTGCGCTTCACAAGATTCAGAGCTCTTGGTTGGCACATTTTGGTAACTGGCAGACTGTAAAACAAATACAAACAAATTGTAAAAAAAAAAACGTCTCGGTTACAGTACGTATTGTAACCCTCGTTCCCTGAAGAAGGGAATGGAGACGCCATGTCAGTGACCGACGAATAGGAATCTCGCTTCGAGATGCCAAAACAACTCTGCGAGTATGCAAACACGCCAATGAATTTCATTGGCATACGCTGATTAGGATCAGCTGAACCCAATCACAGCGCAAGTATAAGTAGGTCAGCAGATCTAGCGTTCATTAGGTCTTCGCTGAGGAGCCGAGCCGGTGTTACGGCCCCTCTTCAGCTCTGTTAGAGGTGAGAACACGGGTAGATACCGGTTCAACACGCAGGCTATAGAACCGTAAGGTTGGGTCTGCCTGAGAATCCTCTGGCCCGAACTCAAGGCACGAATCGTCAACCGAATGTGCCTGCAGGTCCCCTACCCTCTTGATGGAGGCCAATGCGAGCAGGAGGTGCGTTTTCATTGATAAAAACCTCAACTCGACTGCTGGCAAGGGCTCAAAGGGATCCTCTCTCAATGCTCTGAGCACAAGAGAGAGATCCCAAGAGGGTATAGTAGAGGGGCGAGGAAGATTTAACCTCCTAGTCCCCCTAAGGAACCTGATGATCAGATAATGCTTACCCAGAGACCTGTCATTGACAAGGTCATGGTTTGCAGCGATAGCAGCCACATAGACTTTAAGAGAGGAGGGAGACAGCCTTCGCTCCAACCCTTGCTGCTGAAAGAGAAGCACGGATCCAATCGGGCATGTTCAGGGGTCTTATCGAGAAGAGCACAACTCGACGAACAGGTTCCATTTCAGCGCGTAGGCAGCTCTTGTAGAAGGCGCTGTCGCAGAAGAAAGAGTGTCAACTACCCCGTGAGGTAGGCCATTTAGAACCTCCGCGTCCCATGTTTCCACAAATCTGGTCACGGGTGCCACAGGTTGCCCCGTCTCTGAGTCAGTAGATCCTTCCTCAGAGGAATCGGCCAAGGAGGGGCTGTCACGAGGAGCATCAGTTCGGAGAACCAAGTCCTAGTGGGCCAATAAGGGGCTACCAGCAGGACCTGCTCCTCGTCTTCCCTGACCTTGCACAGGAACTTTGCTAGAAGGCTCACTGGGGGAAACGCACATTTGCGCAGCCCCTGAGGCCAGAGCATAAAACAACTGGCAATGAGGTCTACCTGTGCCCCACCAAACTTCTCCCATATCAACTGGGCCGTCAGGGGATGGAGTCTCCATTCTCCAGGGAGCACTTGGGCTCGAGACAGCTTGTCAGCTGTCTGGTTTTAAACACCTGGAATGTGAATGGTGCGAAGCGACCTCAGAAGCTTCTGATTCCATAGAAGGAGGTGTCGGGCGAGCTGCGACATACAAAGGGAGTGTAGACCACCTTGATGGTTGATGTATGCAACGGTCGAAGTGTTGTCCGTGCGGACCAGAACGTGACAGCCCTGAAGGTGCTCTTTGAGGCGACCCAGAGCTAGACGAACTGCTAGCAACTCGAGGCAATTGATGTACCAATGCAGATGAGGTTCCGTCCAAACCCCTGAGACTGCATGTCCATTGTACTTGGCGCCCCACCCTGTGGTGGAGGCATCTGTGAATACCACAGCATGCCTGGAGACCTGTTCTAGGGGTACACCTGTCTGAAGAGAAGGCTAGGCGACAGGCTGGAGCTACTTGAACCTGCAGCGAGCCACACTTCCACGCCCACCTCGGGACTTGATTGTGAAGCCAATGCTGAAGCGGCCTCCTATGGAGCAACCCTAGGACTACCGCTGAGGCCGCCGCCATATGCCCCAGGAGCCTCTGAAATTGTTTCAGTGGGACCACATTCCTGTTCTTGAATGTATTCAAGCAGGTCAGCAGAGACTGAACATGTTCCTCTGTGAGGTGTTGTAACACTGGACTGTGCTAGTATTAGCCAGTCATCGAGGTAGTTGAGGATACAAACCCTCAACAAACAAAAAGGAGTCAGGGCTGCCTCTGCCACTTTTGTGAACACACAGGGTGACAGGGAGAGCCCGAAAGGCAGGACACGATACTGATTCGCCTGTGTCACGGAAGGATTGAAACATGAATGTATGCGTCCTTTAGGTCGGTTGCTGCAAACCAATCCTGGGGACGGATGCATTAGAAAATGTGTTTCGGCATCAACATCTTGAACGGAAGCCTGTGAAGACCTTGATTTAAAACTCGCAGATCCAGGATCGGTCATAACCCACCACCTTTCTTGGGCACTATGAATGAAGGGACCGGCTCTATTGCTTCCTTCCTCAGAAAAGTAGCAATCTCTGCATGCAGGACAGGGGCATTGTCTGCATTCACCGCCATGAAGCTAACACCCCTGAACCTGGGAGGTCGCCGGGCGAACTGAATCGCATAACCGAGCCGAATGGTGCTGATGAGCCAGTGAGATGGTCTGAGCCCTATCCAGGCATTCAAGAACCGAGCAAGAGGCACCATCGGGACCACCGGGGTGCCGGTGGTGGGGCAGCGAGGGGGAACACAGGGGTCCAGTCCGAGCGTCTCTGAGTCGGTTCGGTAGGAGGCCTGCATGTGTGTGTGTGTGCAAGTTACCTGCGTTCCGGCAGTTTTGAGGCCGGAAGTCCATTGGTTCGTCCTCCACATGCTCTGACTGCTGCCTGAAATGAGAGGAGAGTGAGTGTGTAACAAAAGCTCTTTTACAGGCCTGTCCACAACACCTTGTCCCCTTCCCTCCAGGGGGAAAGAAAATTGCTCTTTTGTCGAGATTTTGGGTACCACTAGCCCTGAGGCTAGCGGCTGTCTGCAAGCAGACCAAGAGATCTCCATCTGGCCCTCCTCCGGAGGAAGGAGTGGTGTTACCATCTCCTGAAGAGCAACTCCTTCCATCCCTGGGCTGCCTGCCTGCCTGCCTAGGGCCGCTTGCATTTCCTCTTGCCACTAGGTCCTGCAGGGGCTTGGACAGGCTGGGCGGGACCGCCCAGGGTACTCTCCTCCCGATGCTGTGACTCTCCTCCCGATGCTGTGACAGACATCTGGTCGTCAGAGGGAGCCCCAAAGGTGACATCCGGCACCGTTTCCAGTTGACCGGGCTGCGCAGATGGAAACTCCAATAGTGTCGGAGCTTGTGCGACAGGGGGCGCTCCCCGAGGGGAGTTCCTCACTGTCACCGTCAGGCCTGACCTCTCTACCCCGGAACCGGAAGCTACGCGGACGCTGCCAGCACAAGCACCAGAACGAGGGATAGGAATAGGGACTTCCCCACCAGCCATGTAATTTAACCTGTTTGGTTAAACCTGTGCCTAGCCTCGATTTAGCTCGTAGTCAGAACGGCTATTGATAGTCAGAACTGATTCACTGTAGTTTTTGTCCAGGCAGCGTTTGAGATGATTGATAATACAGTCTTGATTTTGTTTTTAGTAGGCTTCAAAGCAAAAGAGAAGTTTACTGTTGGTTGCTTTTATTTGTTCAAATGAGGAGCGGCCAGCCAGGTGAAGTGCAGATGATTCGGGTAAAAGAGCTGGGTGAATGTTGTTAGGACGGCAGATGAGGTTCCGAGTTGGCTAGTAGCAGGAGGGTGGGCGGCTGGATGAAGGTGGAAGATTGTCCTGGAGCAAGGTGAGTAGATCGGCTTTAGTGGCTTTGCATGAAAAATGGACGCCGTCTGCTGCTAGAGTATGATGGAGGGCGGGGATGGTCCATTTGCTTGTTGTTGAGCGGACTGAGACGTAAGATGAAGCCGGTGACATTTACGGTGAACAGCTGGGTGGAGATGAGTGAGATTAGCAACTCGCTGGATAAGTTGCTGCAGGCCGAGTTGTTTTGCGGCCTCTGCAAGCCGTTGCGGGCTCACGTGGAGTTGTCGGCGGGGCTGAGGCTTGAGCAGTAAGGGTTTGCTGGTTAGCAGGCTGAGGAATCGGGTCTTCGTGAATGTAATCGGATTAGTCAGAGTTGAACATGATAGGCGGAGCTTGCGTAAGGCTTGGGTAGGCTTAACCTTCCCCTGGCAAAGGGGACTTAGGAGAAAAATTCCACTAAATTGGACAAAACTGCCCCTGTTCAAACAAATTAGATCCTATAACGCCTGTTGCCAACAAAGTGAAAATGAATAGACAGTGTAGATTATGACATTACGATTGCTCACGTTGCACCGTGTATTAGGCGTGTTTTCAGTCTTGCGCATAGGGATCATGCCTTTAACCGACCGGCAAGAATTTTAATCTTATATACAATCAGTTATATATGTAAATATAATATTTTAAAAATCTATTTGATTAATTTATCTAATTATTTAATAGGTTTGTCGCATGGTTAAAATACACGACTCATGCGTATTTTAGAGGGGGAATTTTTTTTTAATAATAAACACTGTAAATATAGGCTATTTAAATTTCTTCCACTTCACAACAAATCCTTTCAATTTATCAGTATTTAGAAAAGAAATGTAAAAAGGTATAGCTATATAAATGACAAGCCAAAACAAATTATTTTAGGCTGAAACGAAACTGAAACTAACGTTGGGTCTCTCATTCCACACAAAATCAAATGTTCCCATATTTACTATGTATTTGAATGCTAAATTAATTGATTAGGCTACTCGGCTAAGTAGGCTACTTGATTCGCAATCCAGTATTCCCGGGGCACCTGCATGATTTCTTCCAAGGATATGCACCTTTTTTTGTGGCCAGAACGATATGGTAGGCGCTGGAACCTGCGGCTTCAAGGACTGCCAGAAACGGCCAAAGAGAATGTGCGAGAATGAAGCAACAAAACTTCCAGACGTCGACATTGTACAAAGACTGGGTACCAGACGCGCTAATGAGACGAGGCCTCGCACGATAATCATTCGATTCACTGCCAGGAGATTCAGGGATGCAGTCTGGAAAGCGGCTAAAAGCAGCGAGTTTCTTCAGAACCAGGTATGCAGTTC
This sequence comes from Enteromius trimaculatus, assembly GCA_032361065.1. Classification (NCBI taxonomy): domain Eukaryota; kingdom Metazoa; phylum Chordata; class Actinopteri; order Cypriniformes; family Cyprinidae; genus Enteromius; species Enteromius trimaculatus. Next base: position 1,454,436 of record JAUMHP010000035.1, on the reverse strand, counting down.
AAAGAGGATCTTACGAAGGAGGACAGAGATTGTAGACAGAAGTTGTGGCCATTACTAAAAAAAAGCATGCGATGATTGAAAATCTGCTTACTTTGTCGGAGGTCGCGGATTCATTGAAGTAACTGAAGTTACAGGATGAATATACATCCAATTTTTCTCAAGTTGCATCTGATGCTTTTTTGAATTCTACAGAAATTTATTGATGATTAATTACATTAATTCCCAAACCAAATAAAGGTCTACTTTTTCTAGACAATTGGCGTCCAATTAGTATATTAGATTCACTTATAGAAGAAACTCAATCTGGATTTATGCGTAACAGGCATATTACAAACAATATAATACTAGTTTTAGATATTCTAGATTATCCTGAATTCAGTGAAGGTAATGGTTTTATTCTCTTTCTTGATTTTTGTAAGGCTTTTGACTCGATAGAGCATCAATTTATTTTTGAGTCACGTAAAAAAATTTGTGCAATTAAAACTCTTTACAAGAACAGTAACAGTTCAATAAAACTATTGGGTGGCACTTCTACTAAATTTAATTTATCCAGAGGGATTACACAGAGTTGTCCTGTTTCACCATATTTATTTTTGATAATAAGTCCACTTCTGTTGATTATATTAATTATATTAATAAGACAGTGCTGTTAAAGGGATGACCATTATTGATCGATAACTTACTATAACACAGTTAGCAGATGGTACAACTCTTTTTCTACAAAATGCAAGTCAAATCCCCATAGCACTTAAATTAATAAAAGTGTTTTCTAAAGCATCTGGTGTCTTTTTAAATGTGAAAAAATGTGAACTTATGGCAGTCAAAGAATGTTCAGTGTCTTCTTATTGTAACATTCCAGTCAAGAAAGAGGTCAAATACCTTGGAATTATAATAAGTAAGGACCAACAAAAAATAAGTTCGTTAAATTTTAATCCTATTATCCAAAAAACTCAGAGGAAGTTAAATCAATGGCTTTTAAGAGATTTATCATTAAAAGGAAGAGTTTTGATTTCCAAAGCAGAAGGTATATCCCGTCTAACCTACACAGCCATCGCTAATCGATAATAGAATAGGTCGATAATAGAATTACAAAGGAGGTTGATAAAATGTTATTCAATTTTGTCTGGAAGAATAGAATACATTATATAAGGAAAACAGTCTTAATGAATACATTATATAAGGAAAACAGTCTTAATGAACTCATATGAAAATAGTGTAAATCATTGATGTCAATGTAATGTCAAGATGACATCAACTGGATGCTTAAAATTTGATGTTGATCTGATGTAAAGTGAACGTCAAACACATTGACCTGCACATATATTAAACCAATTTTAGTGTAAAAGCTAAACTTAAAATAAAAAAATGCTGTACAGCATATTGATCAAAGTTTGACTAATATTTGATGTCAAATTGATATCAAGGTGCCTGGGTTAACTTACCTCTGCGGGTTTTCTCATGCGCTTTGTCGTCGGGTCGTAGTTGAGCATGTCATATGGATCAATCCAAGCTTCATCATCATCTTCATCGTGGACATTAGCGTTTGCAATAATAAACAGACTAACGTTACAACAAATGAACAAACACCAGAACCCAAACGACGAACAGCTTGACACCTTCATGATCTCCACTGGAACAGAAAACAATGAGAAAAAACAGACTTCAGGTAAAACAAATACTGATTGATTATTCTGAATGATAAATATATATAAAGTTCAGATTCAGCTTTCTTGCACACTGCTGATTATATGTAAACCAGACCATCTGTTTGTCCTACGTTACCCTAAAATGTAATAAATGAAATGCAATCAAATCTATCGGCCGCCTAATAGTTACACACTGATGTATAAATAATAACAATAAAATAATAAAAAATAAATCCAACTATAGGTACCAAACATTTCCCTACATAAGCCCTATTCGGACGGGACTCGTTTTCTAAACTACGTGTGAGTTTCGATTCTTATCACCTGTCGTCCGTGATTTTCATGTACCATTTCGGACGGGACTAACATCCTTGTTTAATAGAGGTGGGAAGGTCTGTACATCTAGGCGTCACAGAGATCACACGCTCTGTATGCGTGTGCTTGTCATTCAGATTGATAACAATAATTGGTAATTAACTATCATAGGCGGAGCGTAGGCTTGGGGGACTTGGGAGAAAGATTCCATAAATTGGACTAAAATGCCCCTGCTCTGTTGCCAACAAAGTGAAAACGAATAGACGGTGTCGACTATGACATTATTGCTCACATTCCGTATTTTATATTAGGCTCTTTTCAGTATTGCGCGTAGGAATGTTGCATGACTGTAAGAAGCTGGCTATATGACAAGCCACAACTAAGTATTTTAAGCTAAAACGAAACTGAAACTAACGTTGGGTCTTTCATTCCATACAAAATCAAACGTTCCCACGTTTACTATTTGAATGCTAAATTGACTGATTTGGCTACTCGGCTATGTGCCACTTTACTACATAGCCGAGTGCCTATCAGATTGTTGTTGTTGTTGTTGTTCTGTTTTGTTTTTTGCGGCCAGCGGCAGCGTTCATACATAGTTAATGTCAGAATAACTTCCTAATAAACACATCTACGTTGTGGCAGTCGCTGCTACGTTCCATTTGTCCTCTGGCAACGTTGTAGTCTACGTCCTGGCGACGTTGTGGCAACGTCGAATTGTAAGATGCTGAAGGGTTGCAGCAACGTTACTCGACATTCAGCTACTACGAGACGACGTTCCGACCACTTTTTTTTTTGCGTCTTGTTTATTTCTTTATTGTGTGGTGAATCTCTTAATAACGACACACAATATACTTTAAAATAATGTTTTTTAAAATGATGTTTTTAACGTAAATCCTGCTATGAAACAATAAAGAGGACAAATACCATATAAGTTCATATAATCCAACTTTATTCAAACATTGCATGAATAATTACACTACCAAAACATACATCAACCCAGTCGCACCCCAGCTAACAAAATTACGTAACTGTTACGTAACTGCAACGTAATCTGGTGACCAAAGTTTCGTCGTAGCGACGTTACTAGTTACGTCGTGGCAACAGGAAAAGGGAAAGGTGCCTATACGTCGCCACGACGTAACTTCGTTGCACTTGGTATTAAAAAAAAAAAACTTGAATTTAACAAACATAAATTGTTCCAATCATGTTTCTAAATTAGCTTAATAAAGAAACGAAACGAAATATAACCACATTTTCATTAAAAACCAAAACGTAACTATTCTAATGACTGCAACAGCAGCTGCGTGATGAGGAAGAGGAAGAGAGAGAGGAAAGATAAGATGTACGTCGGAAGGTCTGGGCCCTGCAGAGCTTTGTATTCGTTTTCTTGTTTCAATTAAAAAGTCCAGATGTCTTTTCAGCTGTATTTGGCTTAAAAGTAAGAGTGTTTTATAATGAATGCTGATTGGTCCTGTTTGGTATTGCAGCTTGATTTATGGTAATTTATAATTTGAAAATGTTTATTTAAGAATCGATTGATTGTGGCAGTATACATGTTGAATTATTAACTTATTTATTTAACATAAATAAAATAGAAAAAAAAAGAACGAGTTAGAAAAGAAAAGTTAGAAATATTAATCCTACAAATGTGTCTTTGAATACTTACTTCAGATTATGAGAAGAGGTCCAATGAACCATCTTGTAAATGTGGGGTAACTGATCGCGGTAAAATAATGGCAAACTTAGTGTCATGCCAATCAATATCAATGTACAGGACCATATTTAAAATCACATGCTTGGTTATTAGTTTGGATGAATTTAGTGCATATTAAAACATTGATTTGCACTGAACTGTATCCTCGAGACTTTGAGGGAAGACTAAAAAAGTACTTAAAGGTGCTCTATGCGATGTTGCAGGATTTTAGCTCGATTTTATTTTTATCTCAATCCGTATTCATCACCCCTTGATTGTCTTGCTGTCTGCCCTCTGAATACATTGGGGGGAAAAAACGCTCACGAAAGACAACACAGAGGCTGCAATAACGAAAGAAACATTTTGGGCACCACAACAAAAACAAACTTCGTCCAAACAACCGGCAAGAAGAGGTGGGGTTTAACGCACGCATATAATATAATACATTCTCTTATACTCACAGGAGCCTTTGTCCTAACAGCCTGGTGCATGTTTAAGGGTCTCTGCGATATGGCTTTCAGCATCCATGTTTATTCCAACACTAGAAAGGATGTTAAACCTAAACCTCCTGAGAACAATCAAAATACATATTTAGAATAGACAGATTTTGTTTAAAAATGGCATATGCTGGTTAGTATGGTAGTTTTGATGCTGGGATGTTGGTTAAAGCTGTCCTTTGCTGGTTTATGGTGGTTCTTTGCCAGCACATGACCAGCATAAACCAGCAAAAGACCAGCTTAAGCCAGCAAAGAATCAGCATCCCCGCATAACTAAGCAGCATATGATGTTTTCAGCAGGGATCAATATGAAACGCACATTACTTGAATGAATGATGATGATATGAATAATAATCACGTTTTCTACTTTAATTGGCACATATGAACTGAAACTGAATCTTAATCTTAATCAATAAAAACAAATAATTTTAACTAATAAAAAATGCTGTATTCCTTTAATCAGCATGTAAGACTATACTATATGTAGCGCGTATACTGATCTGTATTGGCAGAGTGAAACTTCATCGTTTACTCACCCAGATAGCACACATACATCTAGGAGACATCTATTTGACGTCTGCATTTACATCTGCAAGACGTATTATTTAG
>JAUMHP010000035.1:1439502-1449576 GCA_032361065.1 Enteromius trimaculatus | reverse complement strand
GCCCTATTTATACCCAGCGTGGCGGGGAGTGGCCTAGCATGCAAATTCCACTAGCCAGTCAGAATGAATTCTGATTGCCGTTTACCTGAGCGAATCAGGGCTCCCAAGTCAATGACCCCAGTCTGTCGTCACGACATAACGTCAAAGTGACCGACAGACAAGGGAATATACCTAACCAGCATGCTGTTTTTTTTAAGCAGGGTTGCTAGTTTCGCTGAGAACACCTGTCAACTCTGAATCCCCTTGAAAAGTGAAAGGGCTACTTTTGGGCTAGTTTTGAGTAGCAATTGACAAAAGCTTGACACAGCCAAACATATTTACTTTCATTGTAACGAAAGAGCTGTGTGAACTTAATGTGAAAAGTATTGCCTCTTTTGATCAACAATATATATAGATAGACAAATAGATAGATTTTGTTTTTTTTAAAGGAAGTTATTGCACTCAAACAAATTGCTTGTTGATCTAACTTAATACAATTATGACACACATTTCCATTCATTTGAACTGATTAATTTGAACTTAAAGTAAGTTAATTGTACTGATGACTAAAATTCATGGTAATGCAATGAGATCAAACCAATTTCATTTATGTTCCCTGAACATAATTCACTCTTGGTGATCCCACCATTGCTGTTGCTGTACAGACTGGTCCCTTTGTGCAGAGTTTCATTGACACTTCTGCATTTTCATGAACATGGAAAGGCCTGGTAGGGTTTAAGCTTTAATGTTTAGTTATTTTGAACATTTAAAAGAGTTTATATTATATGAAATAATGTTTGTTTTGATTTATTTGGTTACCATTGTGGTGAAGAGTAGAGCTTGTGCTTAGGTTGTCAGTAGCTGTCACACACACACGTTTGACTGTGGACGGTAGAAATACTGACCATATGGACTGTATAAGTCTCATACAGTACTTGTCTAATTTATTTTTTTATATTGAATGGGAGCATACCAGACTAATACTTGATTATATTATTTATTTCATAATCACATGCTAAACACTACATTTGCAGCACACATGTAATGATCAAGTAAAAATCTTCTAATCACCGACATTAGCAAGTTAGTACACAACTCATGTAGCCATAGCTTAACATCAAGGTCTACACTTCACCATGATGGTAACATCAAAAATCAACATAAACTCTTTTAAATGTCAAATATAACTGAACAACAAACTATAAAATGTCTTTCCTTTTATTAAAAAGGCATAAAACAGCATTTAATTTCAACATTTATTCTCATGATCTATCCATATGCAAAGCATGCTGGGAACTAGAAATCCACTGCTCAGTTTCAATCAGTGCAACGTAAATGATTTGTGCAGGCCCAACACATATGGTTTAAGTTGACTTAATATTTTACAAATGTGATTTAATTAGGCATTATAAAAATTGAGTGCAACTCAACTGAGTAACAAACGAAAGATTTGTGTTGTTTTAGCTTATTTAATTTATATTTTTTTTTTATTTAAGTGAACTGAGCAAAAAACTAAAATCATTGTGGATTTAGGTAATGTCATTATAGCATCACTGATGTTTATCCAGCTGCATACTACATCTATCCCAATTACGTTAACTGAAAATAGCAAACGTTCAACGAAATACTCCTGACTGGTCAACCGGTTTCAATACAAACCACATAAATAACATGTTCTCTGCAAGCTCTGCAATTTTTTCCCCCCTTTGAGGCGCTCCATTTATACTCCTGAGGAATGTGTGACAGAATTCATGGAGGATTTTGGGTCGTGCTGAGAACGATTCACTAAATGACGCATCGGCTGTGACCCGATTATGAAATTGCGAAAACACTCTAGAAATGTTTCCATTTATCATCTCAGACCAGACATTTCAGGAAGCGGAGTTTCGCGTTTGAGTGTGAAGCTCTGCCATCTCAAATAACGGAAAGCCACAGTCACTGGGATGAATTTCCACAGCCCAGCAAATACCAATTCATGGCAGCAAACCGGAGGCTCTTTGGTGTGTGTGTGTCGCGGGTGAAAAGTCAGCACTCTTGATGTTTGAAGTGTGTGTGTGTCGTTTCTGCCCTTCCTTCCTGCACCGCTGCCCTCTCATCCAGTTTATCCTGCACCGCTGCCCTTCTATCCTGCCTGATAATGAACCGGTGTGTTTGCCTATTTTATCAGCCTCTAACAATATCACTCACTTGGCTTCTCAAACAGAGGCATGCCACCCCTGCCATAAATACCACCCCGGCAACCAATGCAAATGTTAATTTTCAGCCAGTCATATATGCAGTAATATGCAGATAACTGTGAGGACGTCTGGTCAAGAGAACAAAATGTCTTTTAAAAGTGTAGTTTTTAAACCAAAAATGCATTTTATTCTGTTGATTAAATTAAATTTGTAAAAATTAAAAAAGTAAAAAAAATTAAAAATTAAAGCATCAAAATAAAAGCTAATCCAAATAATATTAAATAAAATAATTGCACTTGATTAAACATAGCAGCAAAATACATTTTTAATGTACTCTAAACAAAAAAGGCAAAATGAGTATTATTTCATAGACTGTTTTTTCATGTGGATCTGTAATGACCTTTCAGATCCACATGTCTGTGGTGACCGTGAGTATTGAAGTCCTCCCTTTAAATAAACACAATATTAACAGCTGTCAGGCAAAGCCTACCATGCCATTGCAATCCCCAACACACCAGAACAGCACGTGAAGCTCATTTATCTTTAGGCTGAAATGATATATGAAACAGAAAACATGTCAGAGCCCAGCATACTAACCGACAGCTGTGAAATAACAAACCGCACTTGTTTAAGTGCACTGAGCCACAGGAACCCCTTGAGGATCTAAAGATGTACACATCATAAACATGACACACTTCTGCCGTTGGTAAAATGGAGTGAGTGGGTTTTATTTGGTGACGCATGGAAGCAGAGCAGGGAAAGGGCTCTTTAAGTTCTCGGATTTGCATTATCAGGAATTTAATTCCGTTTCAGGAACCTTAATGGCACAACAGAGGGATTCCTAATAAGTGCCATGGTAACCTATCCATTAAAATGAGATGAAAATGGCCTTCTTTCAGAAGAAATGCTGGAGAAGTAATGACAGGACAAAATGTAACTGTAAATGGGTGCATTACGATAGAACAGTTAGAAAAGGCAACGTTTAACAACGTTCAATTGAGAAATGCATGAAGTTGTCAACTAATCGAGAGAGCACATCAGGAAAAATACCACAAATGAAAAAAATCTCCTAAAATGTCCTACTACCATGCTATTCGTACTATTTCTGCATTAGAACATGGATATTGCTCACCATATGGAAATAAATATGTGTAAAAAATATACACTGTAAAACTGTTAGTACTGATAGTCTTTCTATTTAAGGATTTTATATTTATTTCAATGTAACTTGTTTTGTTTTTTTTCATGAAAATTCACGAGCAATTTCAACATAGTGTAGCAACAGTAAATTCTATATTTACTGATTTTCAATTTGAGCTAATGACATTCATCATTTAGATCTCATACTGCATGATTAAATAATGATCACATAGCATGAAGATATTTCTAATGCAAAACTGAATAAAAAAAGTTTAGCTGCATTCGAAACTGTACTCACTGCCATGTTGACATTATCATATGATCATATGACGTGTATTAATAAGCATAACAGCTTAAAATACATGAAAATATTACTAAATCATACGCATTTTACAAGTTGCCAATTCGTATGTATTTGTATGACCACGCCCCTAAACCTGCCCGTCACTGGGGTTTAGACAAATCGAACAAAATCGAACAAGTGAGGTCATGCGCATTTGTACGAATTAGCATTAATTTTCCACCTCTTGTGAGACTGTAAAGTTATATGAATTCAATATACAGAGTTAAAAAAAGATAACATAACCTTTAACAATTTTCAAAAATCATGTTTTTTCTTTGTGCTAATCTGAATCAAAGTGCAGTTGGGTAATTTTGTTTAAGTAAAAATAACAAAAAATAAATAAATAAAATACAGTTAACTAATGCCGAGTTCAGATTGCACGATTTTCAAAGTAGTCGCGTCACAGATCTTTTCACACTGCATGACTATTTGTGTTCACACTGAATGACTTTACAATAGGAAGAATCGGCGACAACTTTGTCTCACTGCCAAACCCACACAAGAAATGACATGGAAACAACGCAAGGTCACGTGTGCAAGACCGGAGTTTTCACGTGAGACTGGAATTATTATTAAAAATAATAACAAGCAAAATAAGCTTGCCATACAAATTGCATGTGCGCTCATTTGCAACGAAAAGAAGATTATGGACGAGGATAATTACCTTCGTAACTCCTCCCCCAACATCCCGCTGCCCTGGATGTTGCTCTCTCATTGGCTGTAGGTAATTTCCGATGTTATTTAGTCAGTTCACACGGCATGATTCTGAATCATCGACACGTCGGCACCGATTTGCCTGTGATTTCGGCATTTGTCAGCAATTTCTCAAAACCTTTCAAAATCGGGGCTAAAATCTAGCAGTCTGTACTCGTCATAACACAATAAAATTATTTTTCTTGTTAGCTTTTAAAAAAAACAGTGTAGTCTCTTCAGATGCAAATTAAAAATATATAGATGAAAAAAATGTAAATGATAACTTGATACAGTATAATACAAAATATATTGTTTTTAAACATGACCCACCATCTTATTATGTAAAAAGCAGTGTAAGCGATTTTTCAAACAGAGTTGGGGCCAAGTACCAAAACAAACGTGTAGCCAATCAGCAATAAGGGGCGTGTCTACTAATGATGTGGAGGAGAGAGCATTCAGTGAACAGTTGTGTTGAGCGCCAACACGTGATAATGCAACCGTTAAAAAACAGTTGAAATTTGTGCCAGCAAGTCATAAATAGAACTCGGAAGCAGTTTACTGTCTGAGATTTGTTGCGTTGCTCGCACGTGTGCAGATGATGTAACATTGGTTCTGCTTTGTTTCACAGAGCTAATCGTTGCCTGGGTTGCGTTGGCTACGTATGTGTGGGGCGGAGCTATCAAAATAGGGGTGAGACCCTTTTGGGGTAGTGGTGTGTTTGTTTTGGTGATTTTAAATTTTAACATTGGCTTCCAGAAATAGCTTACCCGTTTTTAAACACCAGTCAAATATGTCAAAAATGTTCATCTAAAATGTGAACAGCAAAAAAAATAAGAGCGCAATTTAAACAAAGGCGAAGCCCAAAGAAAGACAAGCCTTCTTTGCTTAAAACAAACTTTGAATATCTGGACATTAAATCTAGCATTGCATCTGATCAGCTAACAGTGTCTGTGAGCAAATACAGGCTCATGTACAGCATGGTAATAAAAACAAAAACTTCAAATGTTCACGCTGATATACAGTATGTCTTTGGATTTTATTTTTGGATGGACAGCAAAATGTAGACAGCAGCTCAGATGCAGAGCAGATGGCTGACAAATGTCCTGGCTGGAAGCAACGTTCTACATAATTTGATAATCCTCTGTGCTGTAACTCTGTTTTGTAGCTCAGAGAGACTGTACAAGCTTTTTGTAGGAGGATGGTAGCTGTAACAAAACTGAGTCAGACTGAGAAAACAAGAAGAAAAATACAAAGAAACAATGAAAAAAACTCTTATTTTGCTTGTGTAAAAACATATTTAACATATATTTCAATTATTGCTGCAAAATATTTGATAATGAGACAGGGTTCTGCACTGAAGTTAAAAAACTAAATATGCGTTCTAACTTTTGAAAGATAGAGCGATAGAATAACTCCTTTCCTTTGCCAGTAATGACTCTCTTATCACTGAAAGGCTGTAATCTTAAAAGGCTTCCTGTGAAGTTGTCTTGTGTGCAGCACTCTGGCATTTAATCCATATTTAAAGCATCAAAATTTATACTTTGACTCTAATTGCTTGAGTGTTTGTTGATGGCAACAGTATTCAGCCTTCACAGGTTTATTTACACAGAAGTGCGGTTTCCGGGAGTCAAATAACATCATGTCCTTGAGTTTATGGTCTAGTGATTAGTACATATGCTCGGACACATTGAGCTTCGTTGTTTTTGGGTGATATAAGCACATGATACTTCCTGAGCCTACTCCCTCCTTCTTTGAAATAGTCACTGCAGAAACCAACATTCGCAAATATAAGAGTTCATTGTACTATAAAAACATCCTGTTAGTTTTAGAACTCAAAATCTTGTTAAGCTTATATTGAAGGCAGTCAAAACAACAGAGTGTTGAATGTTCTATTCTATAATGTAAAGCCCCGTTCACACCAAGCACTATAACCATAAATATAACAATAAAGATATAGTTCTAAAAATAGTTATCACTTTAAAGAATAGCAGCGTCCACACCACAAATATAAAAATAAAGGCACAGAGAATCATTTTCAGAACAATTTTTTCTAGACGATATAAACATTGACAACCAATCAGAATCAACCCTGTTACCATATGCTTGAGAATTTAAAGCGGCATATGCGCATATGAACAGACAATATTGTTTGCTGGTGTGGACGGTAATATACGTAGCTATTGTGATTGTTATCATTACCGTTATCTTCATTGTTATCGTGCTTGGTGGGAATGGGCCCAATAGGGTTAGTTCACCCAAAAATTTAAATTCTGTCATTAATTCACCCTCATGTCGTTCCAAACACATAAGACCTCCGTTCATCTTCGAAACACAAATTAAGATATTTTTGGTTAAGAGGACCACCTGTCCCTCTATAGACAGCAATACAACTGAAATTATCCAGAAAAGTAGCAAAAATGTGACATCAGTGTATCAAGCTCACTATTGTGATGCTATGAGAATACTTTCTTGTGCAAATAAAACAAAAATAACATCATTTACTCTTCTCCAGTGACTTGCGTCTTCCGCCACTTTCTCAACGCACCACATTAACAACATTTTAGGTTTTGCGGTATTAAGTAAAATTTACAGTTAAATACTGTAATTTTTTTATATAGTGTGGCGGGAATCCCGAGGGAGAATCAGCGTCGCCCTGGCAACACATCGGATCCACCTCGAGCCACTCACACCGGACCAATCGGTCACGGCTGCCCAAAGCAAAAATACACAAGGAGAAAACACACTTGTGAGCTCGATCTCCACATGCTGGTTGTCTTACCTGAAACTCTCTACTTCTCTCTCTGTAGACTCGCCGTGTCCGATTGGCTCCTGCACCGGATCCATCCACTGGGGTTGAAAGCACTCTTTGCACACACCCCACAATGGCACTGTCACCGGGAAAGACCAAGGAGAAGGAAGCACCCTGAGCACAAAGAGGACGAAGCCGACGACACCACAAGCACCGTTTGTTTATTCACTGTCACTCATTGTAAATAAATCCACCTTCCGGGGATCACAAAAGGTCTTGCTTTGTCGAGTCGTTCTCCGCCAAACTCACAATATATTAATATATTAACTGATATAATGTTAATATACCAGCCTATTAAAATACAGAAAGCTTTAAAATACATTGATAAGCACCCAAATGCAGGTGATGAGTAAGGCACATGATAAACCTAAGCCCATTACAAGCAGCTTTAAATTAGTAACATATATAGAAGGTGCTCAGTGTCATTCACACAAACACTAAACACCATCACGGTGAGACTCATTAAACTCAAATATGCAATAAACGTTAATTTAACAACATTACATGTAACATACAAACCTAATAAGCATCACTCATAAGAAAACACTAAGAAGATAAGAGTTCAAGTTCAAACACAATTTAAAATGCAATGCAGGAAATTCTGGGAATTTTAGTTTACGTTTTCTGTCCCTGTAAACTTTACAGGAACTTACTGTTAAAATCACAGCCATATTTTACAATTTTATATTGCACGATATATTCATGCACATCTCGTCAGTAAAGCCGGTTTGTTGATTAGCTGTAAATCTCCATCACTTGTTTTCAACTGGAGCAGCAGTTAATACACAGAGCTGTAGATCACTGACAAGCTATGTAATATTGCATTCAGTTTTGCAGGTGATTTGAGATACTGAACACATTATTGCATAGCTTTTCAATCTGCCGCTATATCTGAAAAAAAGAAAAGGGCAACTTTTTGAGCAATGTTGTTTAGTCACATTCCCACTTAGAAAGGGGAACAAACTGTTATCTGGATACATTTTTAGATTGGTCATAGGCCCTGTGGTTGGCTTCATTCAATACCAGATTCTTAAAGATTCTTAATTACAAAAGATGAGTTTTATTCAGTGAAGGACTACTTTTTACAATAGTTGTAATTAGGGATGTCCCGATCAGGTTTTTTTTGCCCTTGAGTCCGAGTCATTTGATTTTGAGTATCTGCCAATACCGAGTCCCGATCTGATACTTCTATTATACATAAAGAAAGCATAAAGAAGAGCGAAGAAACAGATACAGGATGTTCATTATTTTTTAAAGTTATTTTAACATACAACTCTGTTAACAAACAGAGCACTTCTAGCTTGAACTATCAAGTTTAAATAACTTTAAAAACTTAAAAAAAAAAAAAAATTCTTCAATTTTGGACTTTAGTGCAACAGTAAATATATATATATAAAAAAGTTTAATTTGTGCTATCTTGGCTGTAATGTCCTACACTGTCACAAGGCATTTTTTCTCTCCTCTTCAAACTCTCAAGCTGTTTTCCACCTCTTGCTATCCCAAGTTTACATATCTCACAGTTTGCTATGGCAATGTTGTTAGGGCTGCACGATAATCATCACGCAATATGTTTTGCACATCTTTTCAGTACATCCGGTTCTGTAATCAGCGGTAAATTCCATCAGGTGCGTGGTCTTACATTGAGCCGCATTCACTACGCATTGTTGTTTACACGTAAGATCACGCACCTGATGGAATTTACCGCTGATTACAGAATCAGATTTACTGACAAGATGCGCAATGATTATCGTGCAGCCCTAAATGTTGTTGTCATCAGCTTTATAATACCTTCAGACCGCAGACATACACTTCAAGCTACTTCCGTGTTCTCTGCAACAAAACGATGTCATGCCGCACACGTTGCTGTTCCTGTGTGGAGTCAAGAGGTCTAATTCTGTGCCACTGCATAACTATAGATTTGTTTAAAAAATTATGAGAATATATACACATATATATTCGAGTCCTGATCTGGAGGTAATGTCTGATTCTGATCGAGTCTGAAATCAGAGGATCGGGCCCGATTTCCGTTCATGTGATCGGATCGGGACATCCCTAGTTGTAATACAAGAATTAGCTTAGCAACATTTAATAATTCCAAATTTCGAAAAAGTGATGGAATTGAACTGTAAATCAGTCATCACTCATGCCAAGGTGTGTTCACTGTGAAGATTCAGCAAACCACATTCTGTCAAAATCAAACCTGCTTTAAAACAAACCCTGGCCTTTCCAGAGTAATTCTCCCACAATTCAGTCTCACAATCAAGATATCAGTTCAGAGTATTCTGGTCTTTACCAGAGGACAAGAGTCCAGATTGATTTTCTTTCTGTCTTAATTCCTCCCCACAGTGTTAAGGGCAAATGAAGTTCTTCCATTTAGCTGCAGGCGACTGCTGCCATGTCACAGTGTGAGTCTGGCAGTCTGTTGGGATTTTTTTTCCAGCTTCATTTTGTTTATTGCACTATAATCTGACAGGGTCTTATGTGACAGCTTCCACTTTTTAGAACCCATTTAAATCACTTTTGTGTATAAGCTGACAACATTTATAAAACATAAATTTACAGGTCTAAAATCGGATTGTTTGAATTTGAACAATATGGTCATAAATCCATATTTGAAAATACACACACACAAACTATTTTATCTGTGTGTTTATATATCACACAAAAAAACAAATATTTAGAGACTAAATCAAATTAATATTTGATATCAACCAATATATATCTATATCTATATCTATACTAGCAAAATAAATACATAAATAAAAAATAATGATAACAAAATCAAACAAACAAATAAATGCATAAATAAGTAAATATTTATTGAATAAATATACATCATCTATACTGGATTAATAAAGAGTAATTAAATATTCATTATTAACCTAGGTGTATTAAATATCTAAAAAATAAACACACACACACACACACATATA
>JAUMHP010000035.1:1395694-1409975 GCA_032361065.1 Enteromius trimaculatus | reverse complement strand
TAAAAAAAACTTTCATTCTGGCTTGTCAGGGGATGTCATTTCAACGTCTGACAAAGACGATTGTTCAGTGGGTTGCACTGATAGATTAATTTTGTATTAAGATAGACACCAGTAATGTTTTTTTAAAGGCGTGTAAAAATTACTTATTGTCTTAACTGAACTATGGCCTAATCTTGGCTTAGGCTAAGCCCTGTCTATGGAACCAGGCCCATCTGTCTGTTAGATAATTGTACGTTTTATGCATTTATGAAAAAATTTAGGTCAGTGATACTTTATGTGGTTAATAAAATGTTTGTATAAAGAGACATCCTTTGTCTTTATATTTAGCTTAATTTCGTTCATGTTGCATTTAGAAATGTATAAATGCACAAGCCTACTATTATCCTGAGGGAGCATATTTTGTACTGATTAGCTGTTTTTGAATGATTGGTTAATTTTTTTAAGAATCTTTAATATGGCAACAAATTGTCTGAAGGTTTTATTCTGGAGATCTCCCATTGACAGACAGGCAGATATATGCATGCGTTTTTTTTTTTTTTTTTTTCAAAACAGTTTAACACAACTCCACCCCACAGCCAATTCTAAAGATTTCATTGGTCATGTCATTCACAGAGCTGATTTTTAACTCACTGCTTCAGACAATCCAAACCCCAACCCCCCTACAACCTAACTTTAACCAAGGGGTTTGCACTGAGCAGTGCGCTAAAGAAAACGTCAATTTAGGAGCTAAGCAGTCAAGATCATCTTCCGATATGTGGAGGAAGCTTTGAACTCAGCCCTGAGTTCCAGGACCCCTTCTCTTCTCTCAAAGATCCTACTGTGTGACAGGCTACAGACTCCTGAGTCTCGTATGGGGCTGGCTGCCTCGAGTCAGGGCCGAGCAAAGCTACATTGTTAAAAGCAGATTTAATTATACAGCATTTTTGATAACTTTATATTTCAGCAATGCTTACATTTTATCTAAGATTAATTCGACTTTATACAAGTAGGCCTAACAGGGTTTAATTTACTAGCTCTTGCATGTGGAGAATCAGCCCCATTTGGAGTTTACGCTCTATTTTGTAGGTCTTTTTGTAGGCTGTAGCCATATCTACTTGTAGTTGTCTCAGAGTGAGATGTAAATTTTGCGTGGACCACAAATGCGCAATGTTATGTTTTTGGAGTTATGCTAAGGTTGGAATACATTACACAACTTTTAAAATGATCCTAACTTTACTAGTATTTTGCAATAATGGCCAACGTACCACCACCTTAACATTAATCAAATAATTGGTTAGCTTACTTTTGAAGACAAACGGCTGTATAGAAAAGTTTTTTTTCAGGTCATAAAGCATTGCCTGGCCCCTGAAGACAAAAAGAATAATTTGCTGCCAATTGTACTAAGGTACAATTGTAATAAGTTCTTAAATTACCTCAGGTGTCACCTCCAAGGACCACTCTTAAAACACACACACACAAAAAACTAGAGACATTGGCTCATTCATCTTTTAATTCTGTTGTTTCAATCAAGAACGGCGTCAGAACATAAGCTGTGGCTTGTTTTAATATTCGATTTCAGTGCTTTAAAATCAAATCAAATCCAAACTGCACTTGTATTTACAGAATCTTAAAAGTTAACATGCCATCTTTTAGCAGACTCCCAATATGCGCCAATAAAAAGTCATCCACAACATTTTGATAAAGTATTAAAAATATTCACAACACAAAAATACACAATATTTACAAGGGTTAACAATTCTGAGCAACAATTAAGCACTTTGGCAGTGCGCAGGTTTAGACGCTTTTCCTTGCTGCAGTATTTTCAAGGCACAATAGCCAGAGCGTTAGCCAGCATCTGAATGGCACGGAGAGGATCCACGATGTCCTTTAATTTGTCACGTCGCAGAACCCAGTCGGGAGCAAACCTGAGGGAAACCAGAAGGTTGATGGGATCAGTGTCTTGGATCAGACTATAGAATTGTGTTTTATGGATTAACTGCATACCTGGCCACAGGTTTTGATTTTCGAGGAGTGGCTTGGAGGAGGAAGCTTCCATTGAGAGAGGCGTTCATTTTCTGCTTGACTTTGTTTCTCTCAGCATCCATCTTGCACTTTCGAAGCGTAAGTCGGTAGATGCTGCGGATGCGATCCGAAACCTTTGGAAGTTTTCGAACCTCCTGTGTGAAAAGTAAGTTTAAAAATGTATCATTTTTATGGCATTACAATTTCTACAGGTTCAATACAAGTGGGGCTGAATTGATAGCACTTCAAAAGAAAAAGAAAAATCATCGAACCCAGTTGCTTAAAGCACAACCCACCATTGCTCTCCGTTCATCCTGAAGTAAGAGCACCAAGAGAAAGCAAGCTTTGGTAAAGATGCTGCCACCTTTTTCTGCAACCTTATCTCCAGCCTTCTCCCGGTAGATCTGCAGAAGATCCAGGAGGGTTTCTACAGAGTTGTCCACGTCATAAACGGCATCAATGGTTCTGTTGTACTGAAAAATATATTGAAAAAAGCAAAAATCAGCAATGTTATGTGCCATTAATTGAGCATATCCATATAAATTTGTAACTAACAAACCTAATTCCTTAATTATGAGGCAACATACCTTTGATAAGTTGAGAAGAACTTGGATGGATAATGTGATGATCTCCATTGAAGGTACACTTCTGTTACAGCTCCTTATCAGAGTGAAGATGGTGTGTGTTGCTCCGCTGTCAACGAGACGTTCACAGCACTCTGGAGAAAGCCTTGTGGCAGTTTCTTTAATCATGACAAAAAGATAATGTTAGCTATCGTTTTATATGAATCAGCCACCCTCGAAACCTTCAAAACAAGGCCTTACCTAAATGTTTCAAAGCTGCAAGAATGTAAGCATAATTTTGAAGTCCAAGCAGGTAGCTTAGGGCTGTTGTAGTTTTGTTACACAACTTGTCCTCTTCCTTCACCCCTCGATTTATTTCCCTGAGACGGTGCCTCATGGAAATGACTTTGCTTGTGTCATGATGTTTCCTTGAACGATGACCCCTCCAGAGCGCCTTAAAACAATTACATCGCATTATAAAAATAAATAGCTGTTCACCAAAACAAAAAACGTATCCAAGTAAGAAACCAAGTAATACTGGTTTTGAAAAAAAGTTAAATACATGTATAGGCATATGTAAATGTATAAGTCAGTTGTGTTTTTCAAACAAGTTAATTGAAGACACCATACCTGTGCCTTCATTATTGCACGATGTAGCCTCTCCTTGCGGCGTCTCAGAAGGAGCTTCCTAACTGCATGCTGGATAGTAGCAGCAGCTTTGTTGCGATGATGTAACCAAGTTTTCACTGCCCTCTGGGTCTTAATGATGTCTTCTCTGTCTTTAAGGTATCTCTTTCTTTGTAGCTTCGCCCTAAAACATTGCTAAAAATGTGGACCAGAGAAGGAGAGATGCACACTGAAATCGGTCAACAGTTTCTCGGTTATATGCACCAACGTATTTTTCAACGAATAAATAACCCCATTTATTTATCACCCCCAAAGTATTTTTTAAAAAGTACTTTTTAATCTGTTACCTGCATTATTTACATATACAACAAACATTGTAACAATACAAAACTGGTTGAAAGTCTGTGAACTTCAAAAAACCAAAACATGTAATTGTTCTCTGCAATTAAGAAATCATTTTATTTTGATGATTAAATGTACCTGAATGTAAAGGACCGAGGAGATCTTCTTTTTGGCAGATTTAAGAGCCCAGTGTGCGCGCACAGCTCTCTGAATCCTTATTGCACAGAGATGATGGTAAACGGCTGATGTGAAACGGTGGCGTCTTGCAGTGCAAACCATTTCTTTTACCTATAAAAGGGAACAGGTTAAAATACACTTATTAACTTTTAGCATATTCTAACATCACCTGACTTGAACTGTCATGGATGAGCATTGAGTAACCTAATCAAAGTTGGTTGCTGATTGATTACTTGAAGGATTAATTCATATCCAGAATAAAAATTCTATTATTCTTTTTCAAATCTTTTTAAGTTTCTTTGTTCTGTTGAACACCAAAGACATTTTGAAAAATGTTGGCATCTAAACAGTTGATGAGCACCATAGCATTTGTTTTCATACTATGGGAATCAATAATGCTCATCAACGGTTTAAATACCAGATTTTTTAACAGAAGAATGATTTGATTATTCAGATTTGGAATGGTAAATGAACTTATCCTTTAAATAGCCAATTACTTGTGCAGGTCAATAACATTACTAATAGTTTTAAAGACCACTTACCTGTTGTCTCGCAAGCCAACCACGCCACAAAGCCTGAAGACAGACAGCAGCATTGTGTCGTCGTCTTAGATGTTCTTCTTTAATTCTGGCCAGCCGTAAAACTCGGAAATTGCGCTGTAGAATTATGGCAGCATCTCTCTGTTGGTGATATCGACGTCTTTGGCTAAAGCCTCTGAAAGCTGACTGTATCTTCACAGCAGCTGTTATTTGCTGGGAACAAGAATAGACTGAAGGCTTAGTGATGATTTCAACTTTGCTAAACAACATGTACGTCAAAATGCATTGGATTGTTATATAGCTTCTTCAGCAGTTCTTTGATAAGTCTAAGCCTAAAATTT
Organism: Enteromius trimaculatus; assembly: GCA_032361065.1. Taxonomy (NCBI): domain Eukaryota; kingdom Metazoa; phylum Chordata; class Actinopteri; order Cypriniformes; family Cyprinidae; genus Enteromius; species Enteromius trimaculatus. The sequence continues at coordinate 1,405,385 of JAUMHP010000035.1, read as the reverse complement.
ACATGGAGCACAACACAAATCGACCCAATTATTTTAATTAATTATTTAAACAAAAACATAAAATAATAATAAAATCAATCAAGACCAATGTTCCCTCTAGGCTGCATTGTGAAAGCCATTCGATTGTACTCTAGTAGGCAAAAATACTAGACAGACTTGCTCAAATCGAGAGCCAACGCAAACACAATGACATGTGAAATAAAACGTCCTCATATATTAAAGAAGAGTGGCTTGATTAAGTGTTGGAAATAGTGGATGATGGGCACAGAACGGTAATAAAAACATGGAGTCTTTTACAGTCACACACGGGTGTATTGTGTAAACTACACTTCATAGGTATGTTTAGATAGCTATATAAGAATTCACGAGTTCAAGTTTTTTAATATACATTTAAAGGGGTCTAGATGGTTCTAAAAAGCACATTATTTTGTGTATTTGGTAAAATGCAATGTGTTTATGCGGTTTAAGACGCAAAAAACATTATTTTTCACAGACTATACATTTTTGTTCCTCCTCTAAGCCCCGCCCTGAAACGGGTCGATTTGTACAAAGCTCATTGTTCTAAAACAGCGAGGTGTGTTCTGATTGGCCAGCTTTTCAGTGCAACGAGGTGTGATGTGTCACACTGGTCCACGCCATGTAACGTCAACCATGGTTCAGTACAAGCAGTGTAAGATACTGAAATTTCCGATTCCTTGTTCTGGAATAGAATTTTCTGATAGAAATGTAAAAAGAAATAATAATAATAATAATAAATAAATACTATTTTAGAAAATTAGACCAAAACCATTGATCATGTTATGATCTAGTCTGTCGTGATGCGCTCAAAATTGTAGACAGCATAAACCAGTGTCAATATATATATATATATATAAAAAAACAACTAACTCTTGATCATTTTTTAACTGATTCCTTAAAACTATATCCAAAAGAACAAATCAGGAAATTAATCCAGAATTAATCTTTTAATCCGTTTCACCCGATGCCGAATTGTACAAGACCTGACACCATGTCTACACCAAACGTGGCGGTCCATAATGCCGTTCTGTCCAGTCACTGAAGCATTTTAGTCTGAGGCATGCATGACACCTTTTCATTTTATAACTAAGGTCCGAGGATGTCCTAAAATGTACATCGTATAACAGTGTATTGCACTGTAAAATGTTTTCTCAGATAACCTATAAAAGCACATTGTTTAAGGTACATCACGAGTCAAATCAAAATGTAAATAGCACATTAAAGTTAAAAGTAACACACTTTTTGTGTGCGTGCTGTACAGGTCTTGTATAAGGAATGTTTTTGCTCAGGTAAATATTCGCCCAATAGAGAAATGTTTTGCTCAGCAAGAAAATAAAAAAATAATTAGAGGAAACATTGGACAAAGACCAAAATAAATACTTGGTTATGTCATCATTTTCTGTAAAAATGAAAGGACTTTGATAACCGTTTCCCTGAAACTTTTTGTTTACCTGCATATAACAAACATTAGTTAGACAGTGGGTATTTACAGAGCAATGTCAATGTCATCACTGCACAAAGTCTATTTTGCTTACAGGAATTTATTCAAACTGGTGAAAATCAGCGTGGCATTTCCCCAACATTTAAAGGTGCATTCAAGTTAGTTAGTGGGTCACGCCATGATTAACCAGCCAAATACCACCAACTATATCTCAGTAATCTCCTATTTTTATTCACTACTTACACACATGGAATATGCTAATGTTAGTTAACATCACATTTCGTTAGTGTAATACTGCTTCCACACAACTAGGAGTCAGTATAAGTCAAATGTGAATACTCCTTAAAAGCAGAATTATAGAAGGAATTCCTTTGTAATAAATATTGATTCCCACAAAAAAAAAAAAAAAAATACCTTTTGAATGGAATCTCTCGCTCTTTGTCCTCTCCACAAAGCCTGGATGTATAGAACAGACTTTCTGAATCTCAGGAAGTCAGCATGCTGTTTTCTGGCGATTAGAGTTTCCCTCCATCTTTGCTGAATGACGCGGACACTGTGCTGGACTGTTAGAAATCTTGGGGTGGAGGACAAATGGTCATGTTGAGACTCCATGTGACAATTTAAAAGCTGAAGAGAATGATAAAATCTCCTTTGTTACCTTGAGCGCTGGCGTTTCGCTTGAATAAACCGACTAATGGTTGCAACAGCAGCTTGTTTTAAAATGTACTTCCGTCTAGCCATGCGTCCTCGGAACCAGGTCTGAATTTTCAGAGCAGCCTGTGCTCGCACAGCATGTTTTCTTGTTTGATAAGCCCGAAATGCTGTCTGAGGTAAACCAGAGATAAACCAAACATGAAAATTAAAGATATGCACTTAAATCCAAAAATGTAAAATAGGATCATCAGCAAAAAAAATAAAAAAGTGTGTAAAAAAAATAAAAAAAGTACAATATAAGAAAAAGAAGCAGGATTTTTGCAGAAAGGTGCTAGAGACTTTTTAGATGTTTTTTTACACACTTACTTGTATCACAACAGCGGACTTTTGTAGTTGAAGAAACTGTGCACGCTCTCTCTGGCAAAGGCGGAAAGCTCTGTAATGCTTCTGTATAACCAAAACAGATTTCTTGAGATGTTGAAACCTGCGTCTTTCAATCATCCCCCGATAATGTGCCTGTTTGAGGGTTAAAAAAAAAAAAATGTAAATAAAACATTTTGCCTTCCCACCTCCTACTCACTTAGGAGTGATACAGTGATAAAAGTGATACAGACAAAGTGATACAGGGTAAAACAAATGACAAGACAGAATACAACTGCATACCTGAATTGTGATGGCACTTGCACGCAATCTCTGGAATCTTCTGTACTCAATGTATCCACGCACTCTGGCCTGAAGGGTTTTTATGTTTTGGAGTGTCTTCAGATAACTGCTCCTCTGCTCCACCGTTGCCCTATGAGCTCTGTAATGCTTTTGGAGAGTAACGGTTGCAGACTGCAACTTGCGGTATCTTCTCCGTTCCACAAACATTCTGTAATGAGCTTGCAACTTCAGAACACTTGAACGGAGCAACAAGTACCGCTTGCGGTAAACATGCATGCGCATAACAGACTGAATTTTGATTGCAGCTCGTCTTCTTTTTGTAAGCCTCCTTGCTAGCATTCCACGCAATGCAGATTGCAATGTAAGTGTGGCTTGCTTAAGAGCGACAAAACCATTCCGATCTTTCTGGACCAGTTTACATGATCTGTACCACTTTTGGATGAGTGTCGCGCTTTCTTGCATCCTGGCATGCTGAACTCTGGCACAATGGCCTCTGTATGCTGACTGAATCACGATTGCTGCAGCCTTTTCTTTCAAGAAATGTTGTCGTTGGACAGCCATCCTTAGGTAAGACTGGATAGTTCTTGCGGATTTGATCCGTCTGGCCAGTTCTCTCCCCTTCATCCCTCTGAAAGACTTCTGCAGGCAAACAGCGGCATTTCTGACCTGCTGGTATCTACACATCTGCTCCTCTCGAAGTTTCAGGGATCTAAACCTCTGTTGGAGAACCCTGGCTGCCCAGCGCTGTCTCTTAAACGTTGACCTCTGCTGGTACATCCGGAAAGCGGCTTGTATAACGATGGATGCTTCTTGCTTTTCTGCTAATTGTCTCCTTAAAGAGTGTCCTCGAAATACTGCTTGGATGACAACAGCTGACCTTCTTAAATGTAGAAAGTTTTCACGATCTGCTCTAGCCTGGATGTATGACCTATAATGGCTCTGGATAATGATAGCAGACAACCTCATGGCCTGGTACTTAACCATGACTTTGTGTCTCCTAAAACAAGACTGAATCAAGACAGCTGCTTGACGCTGTTGTAACAGTTTCCTTCTAACTTTGAGACCTCTGTAACATGCCTGAACAACAAGTGCACCGTGGCACATTTCAAGAAATTGCTTTCTCTGCTGTTTCGCTACATTTGTAGCACGGTACCTTTGCTGAATAACAATAGCAGCGCATTTCATAGCTAAATACCGTTTACGAGCACTATAAGCTTTGAAAGTTGCCTGAACTGTGATGGCAGCTTGTTGCATTTGCTTCAAAGTCTGTCTAGACTTCATGCCACGATAGGCTGCTTGCAGAATCAAAGCAGCACTCCTCTGTTCCTGCAGAGCGGCCATCTCTCTTTTCATCATTTTGTTAGCTCTGAAACGCTGCTGAACAGCACAGACCGCCCACCGGAGTTGCTGGAAACGCAACTTGAGGATGTGTTTTCTCACATGGGACTGAATGATCGTCGCAGCTTCATGTTCTCTCCGGATTTGTCGCCGGACCCGCATTCCTCTGAAAGATGCTTGGATTGCAACAACAGCTCGGCGTTTGGCAAAATAATCTCTACGATCGCGCCTTGCTGCCAAAACGGACCGATAGCGTCGTTGACAGAATCCAACAGCAGCTCTGATGGACAAAAAGCACTTTCTTTGTTTATAGGCAAGGTACTTTCTTTGAATGACTGCGGCCGCAAAGTTCATTCTAGCAATGTCACGGCGTGTACGGTTTCCTCTGTAAATCGCCTGAATTGCAATTGCACTACGCCGTAGCTTCAAAAAGTCCTCTCTTGCTTCTTTTCTTAGTAGATGGCACCTGTATTGCCTTTGTATGACCAATGCAGCCAGTTTCATAGCTTTGAATGGCACTCGAGTTCTAAACATTTTGTACATTGACTGAATCGCAGTGGCTGCTTTCTGCTTTCTATCGATTTCTTTCCTTACCCTCATCCCTCGGTACACAGACTGCAAAGTGATAGCTGCTGCTTTCAAGGAGCAAAACCTTTTACGTTGTTGCCTTGCGCTTACAATTGCTCTGTACTGTTCCTGAATACGGATAGTGGCCTTTCTGAGAGCAAGGTAATCATGCCGTTGCTTGTATGCTCTATACATCTTCTGGATCATTCTTGCAGATTTGTGCCTTTCTGCAATCTGCTTTCTCACCATCATTCCACGGAAAGCTGACTGGATACATATGGCAGCTGTTTTTATGGCCGCGTATCTCTTCATGACAGCATTTTTAGTCATCATTGCCCTGAATCGCTGCTGTAAAATGGATGCAGCCCACTGCTGTCTTTGGTACTTCTTGAGTTGGGAATGTCCACGGAAATGCGCCTGAATCACTGTCGCAGCTTGGTGAGATTTTCTTAAGTATTTGCGAACTTTCAATCCTCTAAATGCTGACTGAATAACTACAGCGGCATTTTTCGTTTGCAAGTAAGTAGCTCGCACAAATTTGCCAACTCTGTAGGCTCTGTATTGCTGCTGTATGATGATAGCTGCACACTTTGCAGCAAGAAAGGCAACGCGTACCTTATGCATTCGGAATTGAGCTTGAATGATAGTAGCAGCTTGATGCTTTCGTCTTAGATTTTGCCTCACTTTGGAGCCCCGATATATGGCCTGTAGAGTTATAGTCACCTGCCTCAAATGGACGTAATGGCTTCTTTCCAACCGTCCAAGTGCTAAAGCCCGATGGCTTTGCTGAATGACAATAGCAGCACATTTAAGAGCCAAAAACCTCTGACGACACCTATGTGCTCTTATCACAGACTGAATCAAAGTTGCTGCTTTGTTTTTCTTCTCCAGTTCTTGTCTTGCTCTCTTGGCACGATAAGCACTCTGTAGCACAATGGCCGCTCTTTTAATTTCAGTGTATTCTGCATACACCTTCCGTCCCTCTCTGTAGGCTCTGTATTTTCTCTGAAAGACTATGGCAGCCTGTTTCATTTCCAAAAACCGTGTCTGTGCTGCATATCTACGGTAGTTTGACTGAATGACGCTAGCAAATCTATGGAGTTGACGGATCTTGTTCCTCTCAGTTCGTCCTCGCCAAATTGCTTGAATTGTCACTGAAGCGAGTTTAAGAGCCCCATATTCTTGTCGTAATTTGTCTCCAAGGACTTTTGCTCTGTATCTCTGTTGCAGAACAATGGCTGATCTTTTTAAATGTAAATAGTGCCTTTGAGCTACAAACCCCCTGAAAGCAGTTTGAATCTGAAGTGCAGCTTGATGGCGCTGAGCCATAGATCGTCGAACCTTCCAGCCGCGGAAAGCTGCTTGCAGAGCAAGTACTGCCGATTTAATCTTGAAGTATCTCTTCTGTTCTGCTTTCCTTAGTAAGCATGCTCGGAACCACCTCTGAATCATGACTGCATTTTGCTTCATTTTAAATACGTGTTGTCTGACAAGGTAGGCCCTGAATGCGCTCTGAATGACAACTGAAGCATTGTGCCTTTTCTTTAATGTCTGGAACTTGCATCTTTGAAGGTGACCTCTAAGCCATGCTTGAACACAAACTGCTTTGCTTTTCATATCCAGGTAATGGGTTTTACAACGCTGCATTCTGTACCATGCTTGAATGCGCAAAGCTGCAGCATTTCTTTCCAGCAATTTCTTTGCGTGCCACTTCCGGAAAGCTGCTTGGATTACAGAGGCAGCATGATTTTTCTTTAGGAGACTTTGAATCCTCCAAGCTTTGTATGTTTTCTATTGGAGAACAAGAAAATTCTAATTAAGACTAGCCATCTAGACATACATCTATAATTAATCTATTAAATTTTCAACTTTTTTTAAAATAAAATTTTACTAGGTACAGCAATACAGGATTAATTTAATCCTGAATATACCTGAATTACAGTTGCAGCTGCATTTTGAAGAGCAAGCTGTTTCTCTTTTTTCAGCACTCTCAACTTTTTCCGTGCAACGTATCCTCTCCAGAATGTCTGTATCACGATGGCTGCCTGATACTGTCTGATCATTCTTCTTCTCAAGATGAACTTCCGCACAAGGGCTTGAATTTTAGTAGCAGCCAGGTTCCTTTGCTGTGCAAACAAAGCATTTTCAATACAAGTTAAAAAAAAAATTTAATTAAAACAAAAAATAATAAAAATCGAAGCACAGCAAGGTTTCAAGCAGCTTAAAAGTAGAAAAACTCTACCGTTACCTGAATAAGCTCAATGTCCTTCTGTAGCTTATATCTCCGCCATGCACCTTGGATGACCCGGGCTGCCCTTGTTTCATTGCGGAGATCCAAAAGACGGGCACAGAGGAAGGCGAGGTAGCATGTGACAACCTTAAAAAAACAACAACAAAGAATAATAAAAAAAAAAAAAATAAAAAAAAATTAAAATACAAAAGTATTTCTAGAACCTCAGTTTTTCTCCCCACAACAAGTATCTTTTGCTGCTAATCTAAAATGTGGAAGGTATTACAATTATTTTTACCTTTTCATTTGGGATAGTGTTGGACATATCCTCTGGATTTATCATAGCAGGTACTCCTCCAAGATAAGACACAGCAGTGTTCACCAACTGAAAATTCCTTCTCTCATTCTCAAGTAGCTTTCGGAAGTCCACCGACCGGGATTCTGAACCCAAGGTAAAATAAAAAAAGGGCAAACCGTTCTAAGAATGTATAAATTTACCACACTATTATGGGAATGCTTAAAAAATTATTTAATTAAAGTACCATTTTGTATCGTTGGCAAATTTTCAAAAGAGCAGTCCGAGTCAGTTGAGGAGTTATTGAGCTCCACTTTGCCACGATGACCACATTCAATGGTCTGTGTTGTGCTCTGTTGAATCTCTTTTGAAGGGAGATGACCAGGATGGTAATGATGAATGAGGTAGCTGAGGACACGGCCATCTGAGAATGACACCGTGAAATTTTCAGCCTGGAAAATAATGAAGAGGTTTTGTTCAGAGAAGGATCCTTTGCAGGATGATACCTTATTAAAAACATCTATTATCAACTCTCTGCAAAGTGAATAAACACACAAATTATTTCTTTAATGTGACTCACCTTGATGTTGTAGAACTCACAAACCGCATTAACCCAGTCCATGAGCAGTGTCACTTTTTGGCTGGGATGTTCAAACGCTTGTCTTGACTTCATCCTTGTTACTGCAATCCCACTGTTAGCAAGTAATGAGGCCAGCTTCTGTTTAGTCCTCCATGTTTTCCTGAGGAAACTGATTTCCTCTTTGAGTTGATTCTCATCGAGTAGCACTTCCACCTATGTAAGTCAAAATGTAAGGTCAATATTTAAAAGGTCACACAAATAATATTGGGAGATAATTAGAAATAAAGGACAGGAAGATGTGTTTTTCAACCCTAGTTGATACCTGGAAGGCAAATATGATTTTCCACAGAAGGTTTAGGGTTTTTTCCCTGTGTCCATCCACAATGTCTCTGGAGTCGATGTTCGCTCCTTCAAGATAATGGAGGCAAATTCAGAGTGAGTTGTTTTTATTTTTCCCAGATTATAAATAGTATTGCTAGTTATTTACCATCATGTAACTCACCATGCTCATCTTTAAGATCAACACCTTTGTTTTTCAGAACCTGTAGTGCAACATCAACATTGTGCACTTTCTGCAGACGGCTAATAGCAGGTATCCGCAGCTTTCTAGACAACGTCCAGTCCAGAGTGAAGAGCTCCATGACCCGTCTGAAGATAATCACAATCATTAGTGAAGACAATGGTATTTTGAAGTCCAATCTTAATATCAGCATTGGTACCAACAGCGATGATATTTCATTATGACGCATACACAACAAACATGCAAGCAAAAAATAAATAAATAAATAAATGAAAACATACACCAAACGAATGCCACATTTCAAATCAACAGCAAGATTCTTCACAGCAAAGTTGAACTCATCCAGAGGAGTCTGCACATGGGATACTGCTAGGCCCAAGTGGCTGAGGTGCCGTGACAAAATGCCTTCACCACTGAGGAAGTCCCGAGAAAACGCCAGAAGCAGATCTTTGCTTGACTGTAGGGAAACATAAATAAAGATGCATAAACAGAGATACACACATACACAAACATGCATAAAAAGCCCACATACCTTAAACTCAGCATCCATGCAGAACAAACAAGGATCATGTTCGATCAGTCTAGATTCTTTGGCTTTATCCAGAAAGCAGACCAGCAGAATTAGTTTCTTTAGAGTAAAGCGAGAGAGCGCCTCCTCGTGGCCTGACGAATGAAAGCAAAAAAAATAAAGAACCTGTTATCAGACACTATTTGTAAAAGTAATAAAAATAATAATGATTACAAAGTAATAAAGAAAATAACAGAGCTTGCATGGAAAATAAATAAACAATCAAATTAATTCAGTTACCATCTCTGTACAAATGGGGCACTTTACTGTGTCTGAACTCAGCAGCTATGTCTGGGTTCCACAGAACACGTCCAAGAATAAACATGGCCAGTCCCATGACATCATTGTTGCTTTCAAGTGATATAAGTTCTCCATAGATTGTCTAAAACAAAAAAAGTAATGGGTAAATAGCTTCTGTCATGAATGAAATCGAAATGTAGCCCATTAATGAAATGCATATTTTTTTGCAACAAACAAAAGAACATTATGCTTTCGCAAAGAAAAATAAATACCTCAAGTCCGATTCGCAGCCAAAGTGGATTGTATGATATCAGCCAGTTAAGAACTTTCTGACGCTCACCTGAGAAAGGAACAAGAAAACCTTTCAAAATCTGAAAACGTTTCAGCTCAAGATGCTTGCTGAGGAAAAAACAAAAAACAAAAACAATTGCCCAATAAAACAAATTGCCTATTTAGAATATTTAGCACAGTAAGAGTGTTTTTTCATTAGTTTTTTTTTAATTAACCTTTTATACTCTGCGGGTCCCATTTGGACCCGCCGGCGGGTCCGATTTAAATATGCAAATTTTTAACCCTT
>JAUMHP010000035.1:1380271-1395594 GCA_032361065.1 Enteromius trimaculatus | reverse complement strand
TATCTGCAACTACATGTGAATTTGTCAAAATATTTATTGTACGTGTGCATTTATATATACACATAATAAATATACATAAACACAAATATATTATGTAAACAAAAACTTATTTCGGATGTGATTAATCATGATTAATCATTCTGACACAAACTAACACATCTAATATCATCAATAATCACCACATTTCTTAAATTATTTTATTTCTCATCTTTTGCCTTTTGGATGGTAAGCTGGGGAACGGACACAAAACTGAATCAAAGAGAAATGTGTTCCACAAAACTTTTAGTTCTGCACTCATAATAAAAATGAGTACAAATACAAGTACAACAGACAAACACGACGGACATCTTCTGAGCTTTCAGCGAGCGCAGAATCCACGTAGGCCTGCTAATAACCACAAGCGCACCTGTTAATAAAAAGCAACACTAATACGTCGCACGCTGCTATGAACCTTCGAGAAAAAAGTGATTTGAGATTTCTTAAGCGTTGCTCAATAATTACAGATGAAACTTCCTGGTGAGATCACACACCCACTGCAAACCGGCGAGCACACGAGACTATAAAAGGGTTCACAGCACTGAGAAAAGACAAGAACAGCTAATCTCTCCAGTTATTTACAAGCTGCAGCTCCTTAACCCTCCATCAATGAAAACACAAGGCGAAATCCTTTCAAATAACATCAAATAAAGTCAAATAAACGCAAACGCAGAAAGGAGGAATAAAGAGAGAATAACCCGCGTATGCATATCTGTTTATTTTCTTGCGTTTCTTCCTTTAAACTGACATCCGGAAAGAGATCTGAGAGACATCGGGGCGATAAAGTCTCGCTTTTCCATCTGTCTGATTCATTTGCAAAAAATGGCCTCCTTGTGATTCAGATATATACGACTCTCGAGCCGCTCCACATGGCAGCTGTAGGTGACCGCGGCCACGGCGAGTCTCTGGGGCCGAGGGATCGCACTTCATATTTTCGCCGCCCTCTGTGCCAGCCTCCAGTCTGTTCGCCCCTCATTTAGAGTCCCTATTCGAGCAGAGCGGCTAGTGGAAGAGAGGAGGATAAAAAATCAATTCATATTTCCATAATCCACAGTCCTGTCTGTCTCCGTCTCTTCCCTCGCTCGCTCCCCTGGGGTAAAGTAACCCCTCCACCCCGATCTACGGCCTACAACTGTCATTACGCGCTGCAACAATAAGAGGATAAACAAAGGAGGCCTGTAGAGATCGGAGCTGCTGCTGCCATATGCTGGCTAACTTGGGGGAAAAAGGGGATTTCAGCGGCTAGAGAGGGAGCAGCCGTACAAAGACGCCAAAAGAGCCTAATCCTGGTAATGAGGCGACTCAATGAGAGCCTTTATGTCGATTTGGAAAAGGCCGATCCATCTGTACACATCTTAAACCAGAAACGATCTTGTCACCAAATAAGGTCTATAGAAGTTTGCTTTAAATCGCACTTTAAATCGGCTTTTTGTTCTTTGCTGGCCGAGAAAAGAGTTTCTGAAGCTTTCGCTGCAAACAGAAGACGAAGAGCAAAGTGCACACGGTCACGTCTTCTTTCTGCCGTCCTCATTTGAGTTCGTAATCAGGCGTCCAATTTGCTTCGCGCGAGAGAGGAGAAGCTTGAACGTGGAGACCTTTGAGGCCGAGCGAGCAGGGGAAAAAAAAAAGAAAGAAAAAAAGTGTGAAAACCACAGCTCTGCACTATGACCCAGGACAGACCCGCTTCTCGTTGTGCAGAGAACAAGCATGACCTGAACTACGCTCATGCTCAAGCCAACAGCACAAAATGCAAACATTGCAATTCTTCTTTTACTGATCTGAGTTTTACAAGTTCTGCGACGCCTACTTGAAAAGTGTAATTAGAGATAAAACAGACAGAGATAAAATGATCAATTCCAAAGATTTTTAGGTTTTAAAGCACTTTTAATTAGTGCTCAATTGATTTTTAACATCTGATGTCATGGCTACTTTATGTGTCACTCCTGACCACAAATATTATATTATATAATTATACTATATATATATAATGGACCTAAATTAACTTCAGTCTGTGTTTGTTTATCGGTCTGGTTAGTGCCGCCGGCTTCAACCATGCAATGCAAAAAACTGAACCGAGGCATGAGTGTTTTATATCACTGTATTTCTGAAGGAAGACTTTAAATGACATTTTAATTTCATCCTGCATATAAGGCAGCGTTTGTAAGCTCAGAGCTGCTTTGTCTACAGCCTTTACCGGGGAAACCTACTCTAGAAGGACTAAGCTGTAAAAACACATGCACATATTGATATAGAATATATAAATAAATAAAAATATTTTTTTAAGTTATTTTAAATGTTTTAAATACTGATATTAGTATGTAATAAAAAAATTATAATATTTACATATTTGTAACACTTCATATTTAAATAAGCTTTTAAATAAAAAAAAAAACATCCTTCATGTATTTACAATTTAATTAATTATATATTAATTACGCAAGATGCACTCAAAATTCCTAAAACAATACATTTTACAATATTTAGTTGTTTAATTTATTTTTATTTTGCACCTATTTTACAAAAACTTGGCTTTAGACAAACTATTAACTATATAAATATGGCAAACTATTAATATTTATTTAATTATTTTGTTTATACACACACACACACACACACACACACACACATACATATATGTATATATATATATATATATAAACAAAATAATTAAATGAATATTAATAGTTTCTCATATTTATATAGTTTGTCAAATTTAATAGTTTATGCATATATATATATATATATATATATATATATATATATATATACACACACACTTTTTTAAAATGTAGATTTAAAAACTGAAATTTTTTGAGAAAATACATATTAGAATGAGAATGAAATGTGACAATCAAATCAAACGAATGATAATGTAGGTTTATCAGTTTCTCAGTAAATATTGCTCTGCGTTACTCGTGTGATATAGTACCCGCTCACAGACGACACACAGCTGTACTGGAGTGAGATACAGCGGTGATAGAACGAAGCTGCTCCATCCGCACCCATTCACATCACAGCCAGCTGATAATTACCAGAACAGCGCTTATTGAAGACCTGCTCACCGCTTTTCATTATCAGCAACATCACACCGCATGACAGAGGGAGGGAGAGAGAGAGAGAAGGAAGGAAGAGAGGAAGGAGGGAGGTCTTTAGGAGCAGGAGGGGTCGTATGCTGGTGGGGTGGGTTGGGTTGGATATTGGAGGGTATGGAGAGAAGAAAAAAAAAAAAAAAAAGTTCCTGTCTCCAACCTGGTCTCGAAAGTCCTGAGGGAACTTCCACAGCACTGTCGGATCTGTAAGAAATTGACAGACAGCATTAATCAGCAACCACGCACCGTTCAGAACACATACATATTAATGAGGGGGGTGGGGGCAAGGGTGGATTCTCCTATGTGTCGGCACACCGCGGCAGCGAGCGCAGGCATGGAGCGTTCTGCATATGCAAATGTCATCCGGTTAGATAGAGGCCTTTAGAAACACAGAGAGACACAGACAATACTCCACTACCTGCAGAAACAGCAGATGTGTGGCGCTGCATTAATATTTCACACCTAAATCTAAAAAAGAAAAGCCTTTAGTGCAGTCGTTAAAAATATAATCTATCCATTGAAAATATAAATTAACTCCTAATGTATTTGTGTTATAGGCTATATTTCAAATGAATGAATGATATATATATATATATATATATATATATACACACACACAAAAACAATTTTAATTATTAATATATTTTTTTTAATAACTACTATTACTACTACTACTACTACTGCTAGTTGTAGTTGCTACTGTATATACATAAAACATTTTAATATGTGTATATGTGTGTGTAGTCAATATTTTTTCACAGCATATTTTTTCATAACTGGGATTATTAACATTTAATGTTAAATTCCATTCATGTTATATGTAATTACAGAGGAAAGATGCATAATTATTAATATTATTAATAACGTATTTTAATTTGATATGTAATCCATTTTTTTTTTACATTTTATATTTAGATTGACATTTATATTTAACCATTATTGTTATTATAAATTATGTGTTTTATTTATACTAAATATGTTTTGTGATATAATAATAATAATAATTATAATTATTATTATAATTATTATATCACGTGTATATATATCAAATTATTGCACAATATTGTACTTGATTATGTTTGTGCTGGGTAAATAATTATATTAATAAGAATAATAATTAAAAACAATTATTATTTTTATTATTATTAATAAAATAATATTAATAATAAGTTGTTCTTGTCGTCCTATTTTTTACATTTTAATCTTAAAATATTATATAGTTCACATTAACATTTACATGCATACATAACATTTATACACATTTATATTATTATTATTATTTATTTAGAATTCTCTTAAGACGGTGAGTTTATTTGTTAAAAGGTACCTGTCCCAGAATGTGTGCTAACCACTGTTTGGGAGTGTCATGACAGCCAGGGCAGCTCAATACCGTGTAGCTTTTTGGTTTAGCGCCATAATCTGTCATAAATAAGTGAGTGCAGACCTTAAAATGACACGCCTCGTGACACATAATAAGGCACAACTCCAGACGCCTCCGCTATGACTCACTCTAAAAAGATCAGCTTGGACCACAAAACAACAAGTCAATGTCTGCTGAAGGTCAACGAAGGGACCCTGAAACCAGACAATGAGTTTGTGCTCAGACCCACACAAACAGTCTCATATGAGGGGTGTGCAAGGTACATCCAACACCTCCATATTATAACAACAGCGGTGAAAATCTTCGCTCTCCTCATAACTCAATTTCAATGAACACTGCAAAGAATTCACCTCTGTTTGCAACTTCATGTTTTTCCTGAGCACACGTTTCCCAAGAACTAGGGATATTAACTGTTCATTTAAAATTCCAATTATTTTATGTAACAATCCAAGAAGTGGATCTGTGAAAATCTCCTAAAGAAAGAAATTCTAGAATCTGAAAATAATTCTAAGAAGTCTGTTCCTAAATGCAATTCTTAAGACGTTCTTAGGAAACAGTTCCTAATTTCAAAAAGAAACGTGTCTAAATGCATGACAACTCCTGCAGAAGACTTTCAGTTCTTTGTCCACTGTCTGCCGATTATCATAATAATCATAAGTGTGCATATCGCTTACGCCACGACTGGCTCGACTCGTCATTTAACATCTTCCTTACAACAAAATTGAGTTTGTCCTAACTTATATTGAAGAGAATTATTACGATTATAGTTTTTAAGAATGCAGTTTTGGCTTTAGAACAATCCTAAGAAACATTTGTGTGAACATTTTTTTTTTTTTTTGCTTCATTCTTAATTCAAAAAAAAGATGAATCAATTAATTAAACACAATTAAATCAACAGTTCGAATTATGCAAAATATTTGGCAACCGAAATGAAAGCCGCAAATAGCTACACATCATTCGGTTAGCTTCCTCAGGTGAGTTAGTATTTATAGTATGACCCTGCATCAAATACTATTCTGTTACAGGAAGTTCAAATATCCTGTTCGATGAAAGATAAATACGCTCTTAGAAGAGATCACACAGAACTAGTACAACAACTATAATGCAGTGTGGTCACGTTTATGGTTGCTCAGCAAAATCTCACCCGCGAATCCGAACAACAGAAATCATGCGACTGGGAGTTTCGCATAAGTGTGAAAGATTTCCTGATGGTCAAGCAAATCAGTTTGCTTTGAAAGTGGCTTGTGTGTGAGCTCGGGCCACATATATCACCACGCGGTTAAAGAAATTGCACAGAAAACTTGATAATGTGACATTTTAAAACCGAGCAGAATCAAATGTTTAAAGCAAAAATACCAAAAAATTAAATAAATACCTAGACGACACAAAGCTGTGAAACCTAGAAACCACTTTAGCAGTGCCACATGCACACAAAACTTCAGGAATTGACGAACACAATTAAACACGAGAGGGAATTACGCAATTTACACTACAGCTAGAGCGATGATCTGGCATCTCGCTTTTAGTATTTTTGACCAAAGTAACGTTAAAATCAACCAAAGGGGTTGTCATGTTCAGATTTCAATGTCCTTTTAAGTCTGCATAGGGTTGCCATGTCCACTTACTATAAGCAACGATTACTGTGCATCTTCGTGCTTGTAGTTTGAGCTCAGCTCATAAAGCAAACCAGTTTATAGAGTTAACAGAGAATTTCTGGATGAAGCCTATATAGTGTTTTGCTGTAAGTTGATTAGAGGCATGTTCTTATTTGCCGTTTGCTACCAAAGAAAGTACCTCCCTCACTGAGGTTTCTCAAGCAGTATCAGTTGTGCAGAATCTCTGCAGAAGTGGTTGCCACTACCAACATTTTTCACGATTCTTTTGTAGAAGGGGGTTTGTCATGGAGTAAATTGCTGAACCATGCCTACGTGACCAGATTTAGCGCTGAAAGGTGAATTGACAACCAAATTTAGCAGCAGTGGCGTACTTTTTTTATTTTTAGGTTTCATAACGACAAACAAACAGCAGCTGCATCAATGAACCAGATCAATGAGTCGAGTTAAATTTAGAGTATCTGCATGTTAACCGTTTCCTCTTTCACGTCAGCATAAATTTAGAGACTAACAATATGAACTTCCCATCATATTTGAACCGAAACTCTTACTTCCGCATTCTGATCTAATCCACAGCAACAGTGCTGATGATTCAGTTCTGCTGTGCTGGAGCTGATGTCAGATGAAGCAGCGACTAGCACAATGAACGCTCTGATGATTTAGCATGTCAGGCATGAACCCAGCCACAACCTCCAACCTTCTTTCACCGGATGGGTCTCTTCATTTTTCATAACCCAATCCTTCTTTTTTTTGTGTCTTCCAAATCCACCGTAGTCGGTGCACTGCATGGCAAACATAAATATGCCCACATATTCTCCACCGGTGCTGACCAGAGGAAAAAGGGAAGGGAGGGGAAGCGGGGGGGTGAAAAGACTGACAAAGGTGCATTACATAATCCCATTGTGAGATTTCACGGACCTTGTCTTATAATATTTTTACAAAGACTGAATTTCCTTCTCCCCAGGGATCTGAAGCCCAACTCCTCCATCTGATCTGGCAGAGTCAGGTCAATTTTATGCTGATTTTATGGGTGAGAGGATGGGAACCACTGCCAGGGAGAGAAAGAGGAACACAAGGGACAGAGAGCGAAAGAGAACAGAAAGAAGAGATACGCACAGAGACAGAGATAATGATGGGTAGCTGACAATAACATCTTTAACATTTTAGGTTCACATTTCTATAAATGTTTGACAGTGTATATTTTAAACGCTTCTCACCATTTATTTTACCTTCTTAAAAATGTCGGTTATTGGGTTAATGGGTAAAATACGAATAAATCAAAAAGGAATTTACCAATTTTGACTAAATGGTAACCCAATCGTCTGCATAGTTTTATTGCACTCACCTATTGTTTAAAAATTGCTATAAAGAGGCATTAGAGATAATCAAAAGGTGAACATTTATTAATAAGCAATTTTAAAAATATTTCAGAATTATTTTTTATTTATTAAACATATTAACTCATATTAATTTTACACCTCTTTTCGGTTCATTTTTTTTACGCAAGAAATATAGTAATAATAAAAACAAAAAGTTGTGTTAATCCTAAACATTTAACCGAATTGCTGGGTTTGTCCAACACGGTCTCACAAACAATTTGTACGGATTTTACGAGGCAATTTGTACAAATCCGTATCGACTTGTACGATTTTTTTTATCATTTGTCTAAACCTCAGTGACGGGTAGGTTTAGGGGCGGGGTTAGGTGTAGGTCATGTGTACAAATTCACACAAATTTGCAGCTCGTAGAATTCGTGCAATTTAGCAAAGATCGCTTGAATTGGTACAAATGAGCTCGTACGAATTAGCCGCCTCGTAAATATGCACGAATTGCTGTGAAATCAGACTGGTTTGTCCATATTTCACCCAGTGCTGAGGGTTGTTTTCAACCCAACATTTTTCTTTGCAATCACTGTTAAGTTTCAATGCAAAGGGATTTATCATAACGTAATATATATGATATAATCGCAACTGTAGTCCGATTCACAAACAAATGAATCGGTTAATTGAGAGCCAGTTTAATTCATTCTAAGCCGTCTCTTATTCATTCTTGGTCTTCAAGTCTTGGATCAGAATGTTTGGTTTTCTTTTTTTAGGACAGTTGAGATCTGACAGGAAGTGAGCTATCGACCCCACTGATTACTTTTCAAGAAATGAATGCTTTAATTAAGCATGGGTGCATTAAACTAACCAAAAATGAAAGTGATTTCAGCTTTGCATGACAGAAATGTGTTCAAATGGCAAATACATGCAGCCTTGGTGAACATAAGACACTATAAATTCATTATAAATTCCCTCAACACCATGTGATCACAAACTGCGCGCTAGCGAAACTGATGTTTAAACAGGTGTCACAGTGCAGGACACTGCTGTCAATGCCCCAGCGTCAACTGCTTTGATAGAAAAAGAAAGAAGAGGGAAAAGACAATAAAAAGTGTAATACATAAAAAGAGATGCAACGGCATAAAAGGAGGCAAGAGAAAGCGATAGGTGAGAGGGAGGGGTAATAGAGGGGCATTGCCCTCCAACCACGCACCTTCTGTGCTGCATATCCTGGAGGCTCCCGTGTTCTTACGGATTCAAAAATACCTTGAGACACTTAAGCATATGCTTATTCATACACAGAGGCAAAGGACTTGCAAATCTCTATCCCGGTGGGATTTCGGATCGACGGGTTGGGGGGGGGGCTCACATGAAAAGCCCCAAAAATTCAGATGAGCTCTTTTATTATTAACACCCGCTCTGTCCCTTCAACAAGCCAGATCCGGCTTCGAATCTGAGCAATGCAAGCAAATATTTGCCATCTTGTAGGAGTACTAAAAGCGGAGATGTAAACGTTTTGTCGATTTTTCAGAAAGACGACAGCACCTGGCGAGCTCAGGTAACACATCGCAAATAAAGATGGTCTCATTTAGCAATTAACCCCTCAAACGAGTTTTTTTTTTAAAATGGAAAAACGTGCAAAAATGACCGATTGGCTGACCAACTGTCACCCTTTTTTGGTAGGGGGGAGGTTTGTACACTGGGGAATGTAGTGAGATGAAGGCCCCTGTCTGTGGGTGAAAAGCTGTCAAAGGGACCCCGGCTCCTTGCCTCCGCAGCCTCCTGCTGCCATATTGTGAGTGTGTTTGCACGGGGCGGGCAGACACAAAGGGATTAATGGGTTAAGGCTGAAAGTTGAAGGTTAGGAGGGTAAACCCAACCCCTGCTGCTGAGCCAGGGAGAGAAATGTCACCGTGACAGACCTGGGGCTGCTTAATCCCCCTCTCGCTCCTCTCGCTCCCCAACGGCCTCCCCTCCTGGGCTTGACACACTGAGGCCGCTCCTGTTCCCAGCAGGTCTGCGAAGCGCCCCGAGCCAGTGAGCACACACAGACACGGAAACAGACAGACAGACAGATAGACACACACATGTACACACACCCACTCACAGGAAGAGGGGCAGACCAACTTGACAGACGTTTCAACTAGAACTGGCCAGTATAGAACGTACAGCGAGAGAAACGTGTCAAGTCAGTAGAGAGACAGGCGAAGAAATGTGCCATACAGAGGCGGATGTGTCTGAAATAAATCTAGATGAATAAAAAGGTATTAGGCGCAATGCATACATTCATATATAATTCAGCTGACGCGTAGTCACAGGTGTGTGTGTGTGCGCGTGGAGAGCGAACTCATTTTCTCCAGAGAGAACTTGATATTTATTTATCTCTATGACGCCTTGGAGAAAGATGTAATTCTGTACTGTTTTTTTTTTTACATATAGGTGAAGAACCACATTACCCATAATCCTAAGAAGACCATCCACCAATCAGGGAATTGCAAAAAACACTCCAATGAAACGTTTATTTATTTCATTGTATGTCATATTTGAACTAGATAAAAGAAGTTTAAGTGGGCTTGAGAAAGCCGGAGCTGAAAGTTTGAAAAGTTTCAAATAGTTTAAGAAGTTAAAAACAGTTAAGGTTTTAAAAGTTGAAGTGTGATGTTTTCGGTCTGAAAGAGTTAGAAATAGTCAGATTACAGATGGATAAAGGATTAGCATGTCGTTAGCATGACTAGCAAGTTGGAAGCAAGTTTCAAGTAGCTAGCATGATTAACAAGTTCCTAGCATGGTGTTAGCGTGTTACTAACATTAGAAATAGTAGTAGATAGAGTGGAAGCTTAAAAGGAGTTTAAATGGGTTAGAAATCGTACATAGAAGGGAAATCTGATTAAGTCTAATTGGCTGCAGGTGTTTAGATTTGAATTTTGACCGATTTTTAATCTCCATTTTTTATGAAATGGAAAGTCTGATCAGTTAGAGAACATATAGCACACCCGGTGAGATCAGTCTGAAGATCTGGGTTTGGAGCTCTAAGAGGAGTAGCGTTTGATCAGTTTAGTCTCAGAAGAAGTAGTTGTTTAAGTCGGATATAAGTAAGTTGGCTTTCTCGCAAGCATACAAGCATACAAGCATACAAAAAAAAAAACAAAAAAAAACAAAACAGTATTTCAAATAGTCTAAATAATAATGATTCAAAGAATTATATACAATTACTAAACATTATTTCATTAATAATAATTAAAAAAGTTTAAATGGAGGGGGTAAATAAATACATTTGTGGTAACAAATAAATTTGCATACAATTATTTAAGTAGTATAAAAACTCAAATTGAAAAGTGAAACAGTTAAAGGTGTATAGAATTAGATTAAAAACTAATAAGAAGGAATACAACCACTAAAACATAAATTAAAAAAGTAGATATCAATACTTGTAGATATGAACCAATTAGAGTGTTTAAATGAATTATAAAATAACACTGTTTAAGTGTCATCAGGTCTTTACCTTACATGTTTGTAAAAAAAAAAAAAAAATATTAAAAAATATTAAATATATATGTATGCATATATTGCAATACATTTACAATATGCTGTTTTGTCCTCAACTAAAGACTTCATTCCTGGATTACTTCACTGGATGCGGTTCACTGTGCTTCCTTTCCTTATAAAGATGTTATGAGTACAGAGTCTCGTGCCTTTTTCCCCAAGACTCAGATACTCTTTTGCTTTAGTTTGATTTTAATTACTTATTAATGAGACACTGAAAAAAAAGTCCTGGAAACGGTATAAAGTGGACTGCTGCAATCAGCCGGCATCAACTGAATCCTACAGTGGCTTTAATTTGTAAATATCATTAGCATGGTTTTTTAAAACACAAACCATTTCTAGAAGAAAAAGTAATTATGCAAGTGAAAATGACTTGAGATTTTGTCCGTACCGCCCATCCTAAAATTCAACCTAGGACAGACATACTGTAAACAGTCTACAGACACAAGAAGCATTTCAATAGTTTGTAACGTCTCGAACAGCGCTTTTAAAGCATGAGCCTGTTTACAACTGTCCTTTACCAATCATCTCAGCACTTCCAATCTGATGTAACACGCCAAGGTGGTGGCAGCTCAATGTAATGCCGTCGCTGTTTTCATCTCACCACCACTGAAAACACCTTGAAGAAGTCTAAAAACCCCATCGGCTGCCGTCGACCGCAAGGAAAACAATCTCGCCCGCTCGCATCAGAGCCGGCAAGTAATTTGACTGCGGAGCAAACGCCGGCTAATGGGTGAGAATTGAATTGAAATCACCTCGGAGCGAGCGAGCTATTTTTCTTTTTTGCTTTCGCACCCAATGTGAAGCCGGCCGTGGGTGATGGCAGGCTTGGGAGGGCCCTTCCAGAGATTCCCCCTGGGCTTCGTGCACGGCTAACCTTCGACAGGACCGCCGCTGCGTGGCAACACGCCGCCGCCCCGAGCGCAGACAGCGCGGGTCAGTCGCAAATCAATGTTTTGACGTCCCGGGAATGCTTGTCTTTAAAAGTCGATACACGCTGCTTTGATAGAGCCGAGGCCGGAGGGAAGAAGGTTAATAGGTGAGTGGTGGAAAGAGCTCACAGCTGACACCACTTTTTACCACCTCTGTCTGTCTATCTGCGAACGGGATGGGTGTAGAGCCAATACGCCGAACGCACGCCGAGCCGATTGAGTTGCAAAGCTGTCATCGGACGCTGATGAAAAACCTCACCATACCCTAATGGCTCCTTGGGATCGAACTGTGTTTAATAAACTGTGTCAACAAGTATTGTGAATACGTGAGGTGTCATTAATAAAGTATTACTGTAAGTAGTATCGAAGCAGACTAACCCTCAGGGCGAAGGAGACGGTCTTTCAAATTACTAAATACAACGCTGGGCCCTAGTGAGCGAGCGACAAAAGTGGCGTCCAAAACACTCTGCATTACTGATTTTCACATCAGATACGTTTTTACTGTCTGCGATTGTAGCGCGTTATTTGTGGACAAACAAACTACTTGTTGAGGGGTAGAACAAACCAATCAGAATTTAGCACATGGCAAAGACTACAAGATGCAGTAAGCGGCAGTAGTCGTCACTCGGGATCTCCGACAGTTCGTTAACGTTCTGCCTGGAAACATAGTTGCTGTGACGTTTGACCCCTTATGAAAGAAGAAAGCCGTCGTGTTTACGCCTGTGACGACACTAAACACTGCGTTTTCAAAAGTATGTGAACTTTTGCGGTATAGAATCGTTAATTTACATCAGAGTTTTACACACTGGTCTGTTATTATGGCGATGTTTTCATGCTCCAAAATGTGATGTTGAACGAAACGAACTGTGATTGGTTGTTTGACATGTCAGTCAAACAACCTTACAGGCGGCCTTTGCCGTGGATTCAAGACCGTTAGTGTGGCTACGTGAGACTGACGACTGACAAAATATTAACAACCAATCAGAATCCATCCTGCTTTGAACAGTTTAAGCATTTAAAGTGGATGACGACAAAATGGCAGCACATGGTTCAACAGAACCGTATCATTTGTTGGTGTGGATGATAATATAGTTATTGTGGTTTCTTTATAGACAGCGCTCTTGGTGTGAACAGGAGTCTTTTTATGGAGGTAAATTTAATGTTTTAAGAAAAGAAAACGCAAGGAATTAAATTGATTTGAACTCAATACAGTCTACAAACAGAAGTGTATTTTAGTGGCAGCTCCTTAAAACTCAACTTATCCCACAAAAACATTGAACTCGAATATGGAAATAACTTTTACTGTATTTTCTGAACACACTGCAAGAGCGTGACTTCTTGTTTTCCAGTGAAAACGTCTACAGATTCTTAACTAAAGCTGTGGTTACTTCAGAAGCGAAAAGTCATGAGATAAGAAGTCTTGAATTACGAGAACTTCTTCAAAACGAAGGGAGCTTCTGGTTAAGGCAAGAGCAAGTGTCTGCCAATGGGCGTAATTTAGCGTCATTCGAAGGAATGGTTTAAAAAAGTTTTACGTTTATGAAACTTTAAATTTGCATCTTGTTTTCATCTCTTTATTTAATCTCTTGTATCGGAATAAAACAAGTACAGAGACATAGATTCATTTGAGTCGCAAAACAATTTTCTGCTCCGAGTTAAGACCTTTGTAGGCCTTAATTTGCAGCTAAAGACATTCTGAAAGCTTTTTAAGACCCGCAGAACTTGAACATTCAGGCATCATTTGCTCACCCTCATGCCATTCCAAACCTGTATGAGTTTCACCGTTCTTGGGCAAAACAAGTAGTATACCAAAGATTTTATGAAAGCCAGTGAGGTTCAAAACGACACCACTGGACAATGAGAAATGTTTATAAATTATCTACAGGGTGAGCGGCTCTATTTTATGGATGAACGATACTTTGAAACTAACTTGCTGCAATAGCTACACGTTGTAAGAAGTTTCCAGGATCTTTACAGTCAAGTCTCTTCTGAACCAGACAAACGAGTCCAAACCCTTTGAAAACCAGTGGTCTCTGTCTTCATCCGGAGATGAAGGACTCTATGTGTTGCCTGTCTGCCTTTCCTTTTTGTACCCTCCCTCCGTGTGTCTCCTCCTTCTCCTCTCGTCTCATTCTTGGCCAAAAGGTTAAAATGCTGAACTCGCAACCTCCTTGGCAAAACCTTTTCTTCTTCCGCTCCTTTTTTTCGCTCATCTATAAAAGATTTATTTCACAGTATGTAGAGGTCTGGATTAACCCACTCCATGCCCCAGAACAAAGCCATTGTCTTTGAGCCCGAACAGGTCCGTGTAAAGAGGAAGCACCAGCTCCTCGACGTCCACAATAATGCCATTGTGCCTGGCATGCTGGAAGGGTCCTGGTTGTCTTTGGGGGCTCGTCTAGACTTTGAGCCAGCTACTCAAGGAATTGGTAGAAAATCCCATCAAGCAGTGGAGTGAACGTTAACTAAGGTAACCTGCTGTGAACCTGATGAAGATGTCAACCGAACATATGGCAAAAAAAAAAATTTCTTTTGTTGGTACAAGGAGCTTTTTTCTTCCCCTCCAGAATGAAGGGGAGTGGAGAGGGGAGGGAGCCTAGTGTTTGGAAGCCAAAAGCAAGGAATAACTGTGGTCATCAGTTTACTTCTGGATCAGTAACTTTATTCTAGCTTCGAGCAGCTCTGCCCCCAGATCTCACAATTAAAAGGGTAAGCAGATTAGCAGGCATCTTTCAAGCTTGAACTGAAAGAAAACACTCAGTCGTTTTAAAATGTTTTTTTTCCCCCCCTCACTCTTTTTTTTCCTCACACGCCACAAATAGCATTACATTTCATGCTACTTTAGCTGGCAACAGCTTTAAAAAAGGATATACTTTACAGCAATGATATGCTTCTTTAAAGTATCACACTGATCATTTACTGCCTGTGAACTTCTCTGTGAAAAGAGAAACCCCAAAATTCTCATGTACCCTGGACGCGGAGCATGCTAGCTGCCAAGATTACAAGTTCAGGAAATTTGCAAGAAGTTGCTATGTTTAAAGCTGTCTGTTGTCACGAGTATGACATTTTGGCAGGTACTTCATCTCTATACACATAACACTCATTAATGATTTGCCTGTGTGCATGACTTTTTAAGCGTATGCTGATATATATGTATGTTGATAATATAATAGTAATTACATACATATTACAAAAGTTAATTTTCAAACACACACACACACACATATATGTATGTATGTGTGTGCGGGTTTATGTGGTTTATGAGGACACAAATTTGTGTAATGACATAGATATGACATAGGTATTACAATATGTAGGTGTTTTATGAGTACATTTTCAGTGTCCCCGTAATTCAAAAGGCTTAAAAAACATACTAAATGGTGTTTTTTTGAAAATCTAAAAGTGCA
>JAUMHP010000035.1:1329196-1379653 GCA_032361065.1 Enteromius trimaculatus | reverse complement strand
TATATATGTGCATATGTATTCACGAAAGAGGATTAGGGCCAAGCAATAATAGAAACTTTAAATCATTACGAGAACGTCGTTAAATTACAAGAAAAAACTCTTTAAATTACGAGAAAAAAAAAGTCTAAATAAAATGTTGAGAATAAACTTGTTAAATAATGAGATTAAAGTCATTAAATTTTGAGAAAAAAAAAAAGAAGAGTTTCTCTCATAATTTAACAAGTTTATTCTCAACATTTTATTTCAACTTTTTTTTTAAAAATAAGATTTTTTTCTCGTAATTTAACGACTAATCGCGAAAAGATTTATTTTTGCTTGGCCCTAATCCTCTTCCATATGTATTATATCATAAATAAATAAATAAATAAATATATATATATATATATATGATACAGATGTAAATAAAGCACAAAAAATATTAATACTATTGCACAAAGATTAAATATATATATATACATATATTAAAACCATTACTCTTATTGTATAAAAACATCACAAAGATATTAAATTAATACATACAATATTATGCATACATACGATAATTACTTTCTATAAAGAATATTACAATTATATGCACTACTACTAATGATAATAATATAAAAATACATCATTTAATAATTATTATTAATATTATTATTTTGTAATAGTAATAGGCCTGGATTGCTGTCCTAATTTCTTGTGACATTTTAAGGTGCTTGGTATATAAACCCCTCGAGCTGTCATTCTGCATTGCGTCTGTTTGCAGCCGAACCGTTTTGCTCATTTTTTAACAAATGCTCCTCATTTTACATTTGGAGAAATGCCATCATCATCATCTCCTCCGTGTCACTAGCTTATACTAATCACCTGTGACGCCCAAAAATGCAATCACGCTAATGTCAAAGTGAACCTGAAGCATGTTGCGTTCGTACGTCATACGAAAGCATGGACTTTGGTCTCATATGCACGAGAGTGAACGTATTTGTCTCGTACACAAACACTAAAGCGCCATGATTAAAAGGTGAAGCGGATCAGTTAAGGGTATGGCGTAATACACCAATCCAAGCAAATAATGGGCTCTCCAGCAAACATCAAATGCTGATTATTCCCGTGCTTTATCGCAACGTGTGACAATTTGTCAAAAGCCTGTGCGGCTTCATTTGCATATTTCACATACACTTACGGAGTTCAGAAAACAGCACAGAGAAAGAAAAAGAGGAATAGAAAAAAACAAAAAAAAAAAAAGCTAGTTGGGGTGCAACCCAATTTCACAGCTTCATGATTGAGTGGAGCAGCATATGGATGTCGGCTATGTGACAGTCCCGGCATATCACTGTATATTAGCGCAGTCTGTCACAATACATGTCCAATCGCGGGAATGTTTATCAACTGTCTTTATGTGAAAGATTTCTGCTTTTTTTCCCTCTTTTTTGCATACCATTTGGTTGGGCTCGTTGCTAGCATGCAACATCGAGAAAGAAAAAAAAAAAGCCAGTGCACCACAAAGAGAATAAACAACATTCAAACAATCTGCCTCGCAAATCACACCTTAACTCCTGACTCAAGGGTAATTTATAGGCACAGTACAGCCCCGGGGGTGGGGGGGGCGATTGTACTGGAGGTATTGCCAAGCTCGCTAATCACATCAGTCATCAAACTGCCTTATCTCAAGCTAGGCTACATCTCATGGACATTAATATGTCTTTACCTCTTAAAGGGGGGCAGCCGCGACTCCGGTTTGGGTGCGTGAGGAGAAAAGCTGGAAAGGGGCTGCAGCAGGTAATCACAAGTTGCAAACCATATGCTCGCACCATCTGCCTCACACATAACACATACACACATCTAAAAATGGGCTACCTTGCAGGAAAAAAATCAATTATCTATTAAAGCATATGACAATTAGGCATTGGACAGAGAAGGTGTTTTTATAAGTACTGTACACGTTCGTAGTGCCTATATGCCTTCAGGCGATCAGCAGTGACCTCAGAGAAACTGATTCTTCTGGGATAAAAAAACGACAAAAAAAAAACACAGAAACGTGTGAATTTGTCGGGAACTGATGTATCTGTGATATGCTGTGATGTGTGATTCGTTTCAGCGGAAGTGTTAATGTTGAACTGAATGCGATGACGCAAAAAAAAAAATAAAAAAAAAGAGATTCGGCGCTGTGAAAGCTACAGAAAACTATGCTGCCTGACTCTCACGAACGATTCTTTTTAGTGAATCCTTCACCGAATGAATCACTGAATCAGTCAGAGAGGTTAATGAATCAACACTTGACTTCTGCTTCACTTTTACTGATGTCTGTCGTGAAACAACATGCGTTTTGCGTATTTTAAGATTTGTGAACCTTAAATCTGGATCATCACTGATTGACGTAGTTAAAGTTAAATTTAATGATTACATTATGGAAATTAATACTTTACTAAATTTGACAGTAAAGACATGTTACTGTTGTTATGAATTTCTCCAAAATTAATGATAATAATAATAATAATTGAAATGCAGAAAAAAATAGCTTTGCAGCACAGGAATACATTACATTTTAAAATATACTCGGCTAAATTGTAATTATATCTTTACTTTATTTGTTTATTTTTTTGATCAGATGCAGCTTTGGTTGAGCAAAAGCATTACAATCTTACCCACCCCAAACTTTAGAATGGCAGTGTAGCCTTTCTCACAGGAAATGATGATTGGTTTGAGGAGGAGAGAGGCATGCTCGCATACTTCACTAATGACAGTACTGTATGCTAATTCAATCTGACACTCCCTGAATCAGAGACGGAGCCGAGGACCAATCGAGTGAGAGACCACGGTTTCATGTGTGACAACAAAGACCTCACGGATAAGTCACATGATATTCAATGACAAATAGCACAGCAAAGCCCTCACAAAGACAAGCAGTGGGGACTGACCTACATTCAGTGGTGAAAAGTGGGCTGGAGCCCAAAAAGAGGCCAGCGCTGTGATACCGAACTCCAAAAAAATTGCCACAAGTCACTCTGCACGTGAACATTTTTAGCCGAGGTAGGCCTATATTGCAGTGTTTGAAAAATGAGAACTGAGCTAATGTAACATGTCTAGTCTGCTTTTCAGGTTACTAGGAAACTTTCCTGTAGATTTTGAGGAGACCCGTATATAACCGCGTACACCTAACTAAGATGCTTTTTGGCAAACATGGAAACAAAAAGACTAATTCGCAACTAACCGTGAGATCAGTTGTTTTAGCATTTCACACAGGAAGCCATAAGTATAACAAAACCCAAACTAATATTAACCCAATAGGCATTTAAACCCACAACAGAATGTAACAGCACACGAAGGGCTTTATAACTTGACACTTTGCCTCCGATACATAGTGGTCAAACATGTCCATCTGAATGTGTACGGCTATAGAAGTGGTGTTTTCAAAACAATTGTTGAATTGAATTCACACACACACACACACACACACACACACACACACACACACACACTTATACATAGATGGATTTTCTTTTTTTTTTTTTTAGTATTTATTTATTAATAATATAACAATTAATTAATACGTGATACCAATACATTACTATTTAAGTAATTTTTATTAGTGGTAAAAAAAAACATTAATGATAACACTAAATTCATGTTACATACATGCATATTATGTTATTAACAATTAATATTAGGGTTGATATTGTTAGCAGTGATAACAATAAATGTGTGTATATTTGTATGCATGCATGTATAAATACACGCACATTATTAATGTACTTATCTCAGACAAATATGCTAGGTTTCTATATTAAATATACGTAAACACAAATAATTTCAAAATACTGTTTATACTGTATACACACAGTACACACGTATTATGTAAACAAACACTTATTTTGGATACGATTAATCATTTGACAGCACTAATTTGGTCACATTAAGTTATTAACTAATTGACCTCATCAGACTTTATAATAAATATTAAATCCTGTTACTTAAATCATGTCTACATGTAAAGAATTCTTATCATTAGTAGTGTGTGATACCCTGAATCACACAATTATCAATATTATTATTATTATTATACAAAGCATATTCTACTAAAAGAAAATGGGTGAAGTGAAGGCAAACTTCCTCCCTCGGTTCAGTTTCCAGCGTTTCAAATGACAACGCGATCATCTAAATCAGCAAGATCAATTATTTACCACATCCTCACTTTCGATGTCATTACACAACCCCAAGAATAGACGTGCCAAGAAGTCTTTCCATGTTCTAGCAGACTGACTGCGACGCTGCACTCAAATGAGGAAGCCTGTATGGCTGGGAGTGCTGCCTCGAAGATTACACCAATCAGCAGATTCGTCAAAACACCGGTCCCGTGTACAGAGGGAGGCAGTGTGGGTCAAGCCACCTGAGAAGAAGCAGGCCGCCACCCTGCAGGGCCTGACTGTTCCCGTCACATCTGCTGATCTTCACTCGCCGGACACTACATTACTGGCCTTGCCATGCAGCTGCCGTAACAAACACCAAGCAAAAAATGCTAGCATGTCAATCATTTGATATATATATAAAAAAAAATTCGAGAAGGGTCTCTGGCAACACGAAGGAGTTTAGGAACCGAGCAGAGCTGGTGAATTTGGCAAAACTTCCATCGTGATCTTAAATTCATTTATTCAGAGCCCCAGTGGAATGGCTTCAGACTGTTCGCAACTAACGAGACTCTTCAGCGCGGCGAGAGGAGAAAAAAGCAGCATGAAGTGAAAATCCGTAACTCGCAGAACTAGAGGTCAATCTGAATTCACTTCTGAGCAGGGGTGGGCGGGATAACTTATTCCGTGGCTTCAAACTAAAGCTTTTTTCCATCATTAAGCTGGATTTTTTTGGGTGACGCTGGCAAAGGGGGACCGGGGAGGCTTGATGAAGTTGCCCAAGTATAATGAGGGCAGATCAAACCGAATTGAATCTGCATGACTATAAAGTAAAAGAAAATCATGCGCAAACTAGCCTGTAGCCATTATGAGTAATGACCAATCAACACCATCTTAGGCACAGCGGCATTGTTAGTCTGACAGCGGAGCCCCACCAAAGTGTTAGCTGGCGCTGAACCCGAGACACAGCTGAGTGCCAATCAGGTTATTTAACAAGGTGGGGGTCAAATGACAAAAAAAAAGACCCTTGGCTCGCAGACCTGTCAAAAGCTGGTGCGTGAAACTTGAGTCCAGGGAAATAAATGTGCTGGGCCACTCGTTTGGAAAAAATAGCTACAGGTACATTTTTGTAATATTTATTTAAGCGACTCAAACTTCTCATGACAAAGTCAAACAGGTTAATCTTGTAGCCCACGAATGGAACTTCATCTTTAAAAGGAAAAGTCATTACTCTTGCTCATTATTTTGAAAGATAAGAAAACAAACCCTGATTATTCAGCTTCGCTTTATATGTACCTCCCACACCATTTGCACAAGTGACATAAATGATACACAAATTCTACAGTTTGTCCGGCGGAGTTCTGCAAAACTCTGTCATCCTCGGTTTCACTCACCCTCATGTTGTCACAGTTCCGGCGAAAAGTTTGTTTCTTTTGTTGAGCTTTTGCTGATTCATTGACAAGTCATAAAAGAAGATAAAATGATGGTAGCCATTGACTTTCGTTTTTCGTGGTCTCTACGGTTGATGGTCGATAGAATGGAAAACACTATAGAAGTCAATGGCTACCATCAACTGCACAGTTACCAACATTTTTCACAATATCTTCTTTTATACTCATTTGATGAAATAAACTTGAACAACGCTTCATTGATGACAGAAGTTTCATTTTTTGGGTATACCTATAAAGGCGTTATCACATTAGCAAACGTTTTGGCAAATTCCGAAAGTCGATTGACAATTTTTGTACGACATCTCACACAAACACACAAATCACTTTCAAACAAAGTAGCTTTCTGTTAGTCAACTCAAAACTTGCAGCAAAATCCCCATGAAAATTTCCGAAGACATCATTAAAATTCCTAATCAGGTTCATAATAACATTTTTTTTTACAGATCTAAGAACTCCATATTAAATGACCAGAACATCATGTACAGTTGCACTCTTATTCTTCTCAATTTCTGATTAATCTACAGTATTAATGTCACATAACACACTAGCATCCCAAGCATCACTTAGACATTTTCTAAAGAAAACGTGAAATACAATTATATTTAAATAAAATTTAATTAATAGTCTGTGAAAAAACTTTATATAAATGGAACATTTAACATCAGGTGACAAACAAGGAGAAAAAAAAAGAAAAAGTTTTGGCACCAAGTTTACCACCTAGCTACGCTGGTCTTTAACACCAATGAAATGCACGTGGAGAAATAAAGCTGTTGGTCATCGGTGGAAAAATCACTTTGCTAATTGAAGCACAAGTGTAGTTGTAAATTTCAGGTCTATTATATTTTATTGCTTTATTACTGGGTGCAATCTGGATGAAAAGAGGAGGCAAGACAGGTAGCATCTGTCTCCACCTACTGCCTTGGCACAGTCAGCATCATCTGCTGGCTTTGGCACGGGGCGTGAAAAACATCAATGCGGCTCACTAGTGCCAAGCACAAGCGTGGCAGTCATGCTTAATCCAATCTGGCAAAGTATTCGTCTTCTAATGTTAGCTAAAATAAGTCACCTACTCAGTCTCTGGGCCTGTCAACCCCAGACCTGTGCTGGAGAAAGAAACAATGACAATGACAATTCTAGTTTCGAAACACATGACGTTTTATTTATATTACAGATGTGCAACAACGCATATTTTCCAAATGAATTTGTCAGTTGGCTGCTCAACTGTCCTGTACAATTAGCTCATTTTGGATTCACTTGACCCTTAAAGTTCGGGCTAAGTAATTTTTTATTTTTTTGGAAATTAATACGCATTTAGAGATTAAGTAGACTGGGTTTTGTCTTTTTTTCAAAATGACAGTAGAGACTTTTACGTTTTCATATAAAAGCTTTTCTTCAGAATTTTCTGATCATCAAACAAAAACAAAAAAAGGCTGAAAAAATATATACCATGGTTTCCACTAAAATATCGCCAAGCGTGATTATCATTGATAATCATAATCAACCCCCCTCCCCCCTCAAACCAGCATGTTTGAATGATTTCTGAAGAGTCATGTGACACTGAAGACTGGAGCAATGATGCTGCAAATTCAGCTTTGCATTACAGGAATAAATTACAATATTACCGTTTTTACTGTATGCCTTGGTGAGCAAAAGAGACTTCAAAAACTGTTTTCCACATCAAACCTGTGAATTCAAACGATGTAGACGATGCAACAGCTCGATGCTAGACAACTCAAACACATTGTTCATAGCAGGATGCTGAAAAAGTGCAAGACGCAACACAGTGGTTAAAAGTATTGTTGCAGCAAGGGAAGTCTAATTTAAAGCTTTCACTAAACACTGAAAATAAGTCACTGAAAATGACTATTTTTTTTTCCAGCCTTTGAAAAAATGTTAAAAAAGTCCCTTTAAAAAGGTAGCAGGACGATGCGATGTTGTGAAACTGAAATGCATCAGTACTAGAAAATGCCTTTAAGAGTAAACTAACGTGGACAGAGAGGGAAATGAAAGATGACACAAAAGCAGAGGGTGGTTTCCTCTAACTAGTATCTGGTAATAAACTGACCAACACTAACTGAATACCAAGACCTTACCGCTTTTATTGGACACTGTTGCTCACACCACAAGGTCATGGGTTAGATTCCCAACAAAATGATAAAACGAAATGTAACGCAACCGAAACGTACATGCAGGCCCACTTTATTTGTCCGACGTGCTCTAGAGAAACTGAGCCGATCGAATATCAAATTAGGCTAAATGACACATGAGGTGAGTACAGAGTCAGAAAGTCTGATGAGACACGAGTGCCCTTGAATGCTTCATGTTACCACAACTGCTCGAAAATCACCACATTTGGCTACAGAAATACGCAAACCGAGATCCCTCATGTTTGACCAGCACGAAACTTAAGAACTGGGCAGAGCGCGGTCGATCACATGCTTCAACTGGAAACAGGAAAAGAACTGTCATTGTGTAAACCACAACATTAAATTTCCGACAAGATATTGTCTGTGGTTAACAACCTGTCTGTTATCTCAGGTTGGAGTTGGTTTCTGTCCTTAAACTTCTGTTTGACCCTAAAGCCACTCGACCTTTGTGCAGTGCAGAAAACTTCTCCGTCATGAATAGGTGGCTTTTTAAAATAAATATCTTGAATCTTTCTTAATTCACCATTTTATCACTCGATCTTTCAATTAGCAGACGTTGTATTTCTTTTTGAAACGGACTGATCCTATGCCTCATTGAGTTGAGCATGTTTACCTTCATTTTTGACATAAAAGAAAATATTATTTGCGATTAATGTTTGCAATATTTATTCGGTGCATAAGCTCTAGGGGTTGACCGATTATCTGCACCGATGCCAAACATATTCATGGTTATCGGTATCAGTCATATTCAAAACTGATTTGTCGATAATATAATTTAAAGGCACTTTTTATTTGTCAGAGTTCTTATTATTTTGACATTAATTTTAATTTTTACACCAGACATATATATATCGGTTCAAAATAAATCGATATATACCGCAAAAAAAAAAAATAAATCATATTTTTTTATGCTGGCAAAATCTGTAAGAATAACCAGCCGATGGTACAGTTTAAAGTGAAATATATTAATAAGGCAAGTTTGAGAGTCTTATGTGATGATGATCTCACATTTCTTTGTTTGCATTAAGGCTAAATACAAATAAATGATCAATATTCATTTATCTGTACTGTTTTTATTTCTATAAAGTTATGAAGTAGTGTTTATAGGAGGTTCATAGACAAATTCATTTTTCAGAAGTGTGTTGGCACAGATATCGGCTGTACTTTATTTTGATTGTTCGCTTTAGACATTAGTAACTTTGCAACATTTCATTTGTAACTAAATGTCCACTCAGACTAGTCTGTTAGAGTAGGTTTAAGGTTAGTAGAATACGTTGGCATATACTTGCCAATTTCTCACAGTTGGTATGTGGTGGACCCATACAAATAAAGCGCTAGAAGACATTAAGCACAGAGTATCCAAATACTCCAATGACTGCTAGTTGACATGGTTGCAGAGTTACTTACTGCAAGTCTAAAGTGGACTGTTGAAACACTGTCCAGCCCTAGTTCAAAATAACAGTTATTAGTCTACTTGATCTGTAAAAATCAGTATCAGCCCTGAAAAACACATCTGTCAACCCTTAATGAGCTCAGCTCAATAAATCCTAAGATAAGTCAGGTACTAAAAGAAATATAAAACGTTTGATAGTTTAAACAAACAAGTTCAGAAAATGACTGGATTCGATATTTTGTAATAATATCACAAACATATCTCATATTTATTAATAACACATCAACACAAGGATTTTCTGCATGCACGCCATTTTTTACCGGGAAACCAAAGTGGTAAAAAAAAAAATAATAAAAATCAGGAAGTTGTTATACCCCGTCTGAGCAAACTCACTAGGCTTTAGGCCAATGCAATAACTAAACGAAAATCCCCTTTGGGTCAGAATGATGGGAACACAACACGAGGGTTAAAATGATGCCGTAATCCTGAGAGTCGGGGTCAGGAAATGAGACCAACATATGATGATGAGGGAAGTGGATAATAGCTTATTTCAACTTTCACGGACCGGGAATATTTTCCTTTTCGGTCAGAGCAACAGCTGCTCCTGTGAGCCACCTGCTCCTCACCTCTTCAACGTCAAGCGGAAAGAATAATGGTGGTTCCAGGGTATGAACCAAAATTGGTGATATTAGATATATGCTGCACCTATAACAAGGGGTTGTTCGTATCCATTTACTTCTTACTGAATCAAAACATGGGAATGTTTCTTTCATAATGGTCTCACTTCACGGCACAGCACAGCAGTCGTTACTTGGTCCGTTAAAGCTGCGTGGTTTCTATTCAACCTTGCAGAGCTCAAAGCATACGAAGAGACTGACAAACCGAGATCGATATCACTGCCAATCAACCTACTTCTTACACCCAATACATCCGCGGGTAGGTAAATGCAAACTGTGCGAGTGCCGATCTAAAATGGAAATGCACCCAAGCAAGCCCAACAGAAGATCTGAACATCAGATCAGGCCACCCCTAAAAATCTACAGTAATGATTTCCTTCCTGTAAATCCCTTAGACACAAAATACAGCATCCACTCATCTATTTCAAGCACAGAAAACAGCTAAGCCCAAAACCAAAGTCAGTCATACAAAAAGCTGTCAAAGTTTATAGATGATACGAAGTTATAGATAGCTATTATAACCGATTATAAACGACTAGGCTTTTTTTATTTTCTGGAGATGTTGTTTGTCTTATTTTAGGTGGTATTATACAAAGCATATAATGCTGACAGTACAGTTTATTATTATTATTGATGACAAGTCTGAAATTTAGAAGTTCTCTCTTTTTGTGAATTTTCTGAAAATTGTATTAGCAATAAACGCTTTTTTTTATTTCAGAGATATTGTTTGTGTCTCTCATTTACCACATTTTCGGATGGCATTGCATAGTGTACATTGCCATGCATCAGTCTGATCTGATCTGTACATTATCACTGACACTTAACTTAACAATGGAGAAAAACGGTCATATACCTTTCTAAAACACAAACCCCACACATTACCTAAAAGCAACGAAATATGAGCCGTGTTACATAAGCACATATCTTTCATGCCATTTCAAAGCGCACCGACAGCAAGGAAGATAAAGTTAGTGACAAAAAGAGAGGTCTTTCTAACATAGCCGTTCATGAATTTTCAGTCAAATCACACAAACACTCCGACAAAACAAATAACAAGTTGAGGAATGAAGGCTCACCTTCATTTTCAGATGATGGGCATGCAACCTGAAGCGCCAAATCAAAAGTTCTCGCAGGATTCTCGCTGAAAGAGGAAATACAAGTCGAACTCACTAACTTAAAAACAACTATTTGAGACTGTTCAAGGCACACAAAAAAAGAACATTGTGTTTTCATTTGCTCCCTGGTGAGCTTCCAAACCAACGTGACATTAATTATTTTGTTAAAAACACAAAACAAGATGTTAAGTGGCAGTCTCAGTCCCCATTCACTCTCAGTGCATCTTTTTTATTCAACAAAAGTGAATGGTGACTAACACCTACAGAAGAAAAAGTTATATACGTTTGAATGTTTATATTTGCGTGAACTACCCCGTCATTAGAGAATAATGTAAACAGTACGCTCCTGATCTAGTTTTTCAGTGTGCTATATTACTGAACAAATAGATAAATGCTAATAGTGAGAAATGTTTACGGCGTCTAAGTCCTTCAAATTGAAATATATGCAGCTGTCAAGTTTAAATGGATGTAGAGGAATGCGGCTAGGCTAGTTAGCATGTCTGAGGTAAACAGCTAACCGGTCAGCTGGACCTGTCATCTCCTCTCATTAGCCAAATGAGCTAACTAACGGGTTTACAATGTCCGCTATATTCATTTCAACCGTGCGGCAGACTTTTATCACAGAGACCGATAACGCGCAGCCGGACGAACCGGATGAATGTGTGAGGTGAACAAGTGTGGACTTACTTTATCCTGCTGTCCATGGCTAAAGCATCGCGTCAGCAGCAGAACACCGTCGCGCGCCGCCTGCGAACCTTCTAGTCTACCTGACGGAGCGTCGCGGGTACTGCTGCATTTCTTTATCTGTCCGCGACGCTTCCTGGACGCGCTGCTGACCGTTTCGGTTCCCCCTAGCTGGCAGTGATCCTGCAATAAAACACCAGGAAGCACCTGGGTGGCGGGAGCGAGCGAGCGAGCGCGCGCGCGTGTGTATTTCAGTAGGATAGTACAAAAATTAAAATGTCGTCATTATTGACAAGCCCCCTTGTTGTTCGAAACCTATACGAGTTTCTTTTCGCTGTAAAACACGGAAAGGCAGAATGACAGCCCTAGTCTCCATTTCCCAAAGCTGTCCCTTAAATTGCGCCTGTCAAAGCATTTTTTTTTCTTTTGCATGCATGCACAGGCATGTTTTTTATGGCTTACAAATACCTTTTTTGTATTATTGCGCCATTAAATGTTTCTGAGGAATGCGAACAACATCTATGGTGTTTAAAAATAGGTTTGTAAAGAACAAGGGCTGTTTAGGAGGTAAACAATTTCTAGTGGTGAGGCAAAGGAAGTATAAATTCACACCACCCACTTGTTTAAAAAATAGCTTGTGATACTTATGGGTCAACGCCTAGTCAGTAAAACCTGTTGCAATAGGCAGACATGCATTTGTATTTGCCTGTCTGTTTCCTGCGGAAAAATACTACAGGTTTGTGTGAATGTGGTTAATGAAGGGAAATCTTGGGACTTTACATGTCACTAGTTTGCCATTTCAAAGTAAAATTAACCTGTTTTTTTTTTTTTTCAGGATGTTGTAGTAACTATATATTTAAGTATTTTTAAAAAAATTCAGTAGGCTAAGTTGCACATTAATATGCTAGTCTTTAAGTTATTAGCACAGGTGGGAGTCAACTGTATAATGAAGGCAGATGAAGTATAATTGTCTGAACTTTTCTAAGAACAATGTTAGGTCGGCGCAAGTTGGGGCAAGATGTCATGTGGTTTAAATGTCACATATCATTTATATAATAAGTAATTAAATACAATTATTTATAATTCATTTTATTTACACAATTATTAATTATAACATTTGTTGGTCAAAACTATGATATGGTTTCATATGCTACCTACAATTCTGTGCCATGAATTGTTTTGCATTTCGTGATTGTTTTTTCTATTTAACATTTAATTTAATTAAAAAGGTTATAACAGACATTGCTATATATAGCCTATATTTCTTTGCCTGTATGTTGTCACAGAAGGTCAATGTATGTTCGGTGAAGAGTATATAACTTTATAGTTGCGGTGGAAATGTTCAACTGGGTGACTTAACAGAAATTAGTTTCATAATTTAAGCATAATGTAAAATATTATGCTTTGAACTATTCAGTATAGCCAAAAGTTTCCCCTTACTTCCCTCCCTAATGCAATTCTACAGTAAAACAGAGGGGGCGCTTTAATGCATCTTGTGCACGACACAGAACATGAAAAGCACATGAGGAAGAACACAGCGGTGACTTTAACATTTATAGGTGGCAGATGGCGAATATAGTTTCTCGAACGACAACAGCTTTTTGTTCTGTGGGCAGTGGTTGTTAGAAGTGTCTCTAAACGTCTATGTGCTATCAGAAGTTAGCAAGGAACGTCGTGACAGGACTCTTCAGTTTCTCTTTTAAGCATGAGATATGCTGCTGCTCGGTTCAGGTAGACTTTTAATATTAACCCGTTTTAAACACAATATAGCAATGTCAAATGAGGTCATCAATATGAGAACGCCGCGTTCACATTGCACTGTTCGCGAGGGCGAATCGATTTCGAATTCTCATAATGCAAACACAGCCGCGTCACGTGACACGAGCACGCTCTCAGACGAAGACCGATTCATTCACGAACTCCATACGGACGCGTGCAAGGTAAGAGCAAAATCAAGTCCAGCAGCTAGTGCCACACTTCAAGAGACTCGTGTAGATACCGCAGAGAGTCTAAATTAGTGACCTATGCGAGAAAACCTAAACAACACAGATTTTTACATTCTTAAAAGAGCACACCAGACCTCTTACTTGCAAACCGGTCTGGCTACTTATGTATATGGAATACTGGGTCATTTATGAAAGTTCCTTTTGGCTGTCAGGAGCAATGCAGTTTGATGGCCGAGGGAAAGTTATGGAAGACCCGTAGAGTTGGAGGATGCACAGACAGTGTCAGCTTCACTATGGAGCCAAAGGATGGCATCTGAAATGGCATGCCACAAAAAGTGCCTCGGGCCCTTTTGGCGTCGAAGGCTGTCATAAATGAAGCCGGCGCTCTCTGAGGAAGAGTCAGGAATCATGCTTAAGAAACATGTTTGGGTTGTGTTTCCACTGTATTCTCATGGATGCTAAAGACTTGTAATTGTACGTTGTAAAACAAATGCTATTATAAAGTATATGTATTTGTTTTGTAATCATGTAGAAGTTTGATATTTAAACCCTGAAATATGTGCAATACGGAACACCGATTCGGTCATGTTTTATCATTGTCTGTTCACAGAATCAGAAAAAAACATACACTGACCCTATAACTGGCTTCAACGTGTTCACGGAGTTTGCACATAAAAGAAGAGGAAGATGCTGTGGGAGTGCCTGCAGACATGTAAGCTTCGTATGATTGTGCTGTATATCTCTACAAGAGGGCTGCAAGCAAATTGCATTCAGTATTGTGTATATTTTATATTAAGCATTTTTTATTTAGTGCAAATTTAGTTTTTAATGGATTACATGATGCCGAGACAGGGGAGATCCATTCTGTCAGTAACGCTGCAATGCATAATAAAAGCAAACTGCCTACATGATACTATTCTTGTTTTAACTTTACAGTACCCATATGTTAACTCTAAACTTCTTGTTTTTCTCAACAGTGTCCGTACGGGCAAATTAACGTGGAGGATCCTGCTAAGAAGAAAACCTTCAACTCTTTGTTTTATGTATAGCAGTAAATGTTAGGATCGGCTGAACAACTCATTTGGTGTGCTCCCATATTGAATTTGGACTTCTTTTAATGCACATTCGTCTTACACACTGTTTAAAATGATGAAATACGCTACACCAGATGTGCAACCCACACTCCAGGAAACGGTTTGAATCACATCTATCCACTGTGATTTGACTTACAGGAGTTGGTGTGCTCCTCTGTCAGATGAATTCCACAAGCGGGAATCTTCGCAGCGATGAATATTCATACGGTTACAGGCGATCTTAATTTTGACAGCTGTCAATTCAGACTACGTGCTTCCACCCTGGTAAATGCACGACCAAGAAAGCGCCATGGAAAATGAAGTCTTTTCATAAACGTGTGTCGACATTAAATACAAAGGTTTATTTCGTGTATGGAAAATATGCATTGTAAGAAAATGATATGTAGAGTTTGCAGAATTATGCATTATTGTTTTATGTAACTTTAATTAAAAAATACCTTGAATTGTCATATGTTTGTGCAAAAATGTATTTTGGCTTTGCTTAAACAGGTCTCATGCAACATGCATATGCTTTATACGAGCCCTGTGTACAAAGGTCCTTAATGGCATACACTTTGAGCAGTGAAGGTGCAGGACATTAAGCACAAAAATTGTTCTTGGCCCTTTCAGGAATACATTTTTGAGGTTTTGTTTGCATGGTTGATTATTTCCACAAAAATAATTAATTAATTATCCAAAAAATCATATTCAGTTGTTAGTGTCTCCTACCTTCTGGCCATTATATGCATCTTCATATTTTCT
The DNA here is from genome assembly GCA_032361065.1 of Enteromius trimaculatus. Lineage (NCBI taxonomy): Eukaryota > Metazoa > Chordata > Actinopteri > Cypriniformes > Cyprinidae > Enteromius > Enteromius trimaculatus. The sequence goes on along the minus strand of JAUMHP010000035.1, from coordinate 1,364,302 downwards.
TGTCTGATTCATATCTCCCTGTGGCTAACTGAGATTGATACTCCGGCCTATTCCATCCACTGAAACTGATTTCAGGACAAACATTGTAAATACACAGATTGCATGCCGAGTATTTGAAATCCCTTAGTTTCTAATTGTGTGCAGTCATTGTATTTACATGATACTTTGTCTGTAGATATGGAAAGCCAAGTAGGATTTTGCCCCAGGCACTGGCCATCCAACCTGTCACACAGCATTGCAGGGCAGGAACAAGGAAACGGTCTCTGAATGTGGGAATGTGTGTGTAGCAGAGCCCTGTCCCAGCTTTGCCGACTGGCGCCGAGCACGATATCAGGCGGCGGGAGGGTCCCAAGGCGGGCGCGCATTTATCAGGAGCAAGGCCCTGTGAACGTCGACAAGGAGATTCATGATTTCAACAGTTCCAGGGAGGACAGGCAGGCGAGGGGTTTGTGGCATCGTCAGTCCGGATGAGAGGCAAATTTATTTGGATAAAACCTAAGATGAGGCAGCGGAGCGTACGGCAACAACATTTCCAGTGGAATGGCGAAGGTGTCACACTCATCAAGTACCTGGGCATGCCTGCCACGGGTCTGCTTGTTTTGCCTAGGGACTTGTCTGTCACATTAAAGTAGATGCATTGCCATTCAAGACCCTTCCCAGTCCTAGTGCCTGACCATGAAATAGGCCAACTTTCAAGTCTGCCTTATTCCTCTGCATCATATGACTTCAGAGATCGCATAGTGTTGTCGTTCTTTTTTTTTTTCTCCCCCTTTCTGTCCCTCCTTTCTCTGTTTCTCTGTATTTGGTGACTGAGACGCAAACGCTACACAACGCTCAGTCCCTCAGAGCACAGACAGATTTCAAGAAAACTTGCTTTAGCAAACAACTCACAAGCCATGCGCTCGCTAGTCTTGTCATGTGCTGGGATCAGGTGTGGGAATCATAACAACTGAACAAGAAAACATGCAAGTGAGGAAAGGGAAAATGAGTCTAAAACCTCAAGGGACTACCTTGGAAAGAGAGGAAACTGGTTATGCTTGAGTAGCATCTCCATCCAGGAGATGCCTTTGGTATCGAAACTGAGCATCTGGTGAGATCTGTTTATTTCCTCTGTCAGTTAATTGTGCATACAAGTCGGCCGAAGGTTACAGGCTTTATATAAAATCTGTGGTTTATTGCATGCATGTTTCTGCCTATATTAGCTCTCTTCTTTTTTATTTATAGATTGTCTTTGGCATATCAAATGCACCTTTGTTTCATCACCAGGTCATTAAGGTCAGAAACACCCACCTAGGTTCTGGCTTCAGTCGCACTAAGCTTTCTCACCTGTAATTCCCTCTGAATTGAAACCCACCCAAGCTGCTGTGAGGGCTGCAGTTCCTGCATCTGCAGAGCTTTGGAGTCCGTCACCTGACCTTCAGCCAGAGCATATGCTACAGCAGAGTCCATGCGCGGCCACTTTTCTAGAGGCATAGGGACAGTCTGCCTGGTCCAGCATCAAAACGTATCACTGGTCCAGGCAAACCATCCTTTCCAGCTCATGGGGACTGAGGGCAAACCCTTGCACCCTCAGCAGCATCACGGGCCGCTGCTGTTCCCGCTATTCAAGTGCCCAGGCCAGGCAGAGGATGACACGCGTTGGCTGCGAGGAACGGATGTCAGCCGAGTGATGGCTGGAAAATCAGTTTCAGCATCTGGGCTGTCCCTCTGAGTGTGTGTGGGTGTGTGGTCCATAACGCCGTTGTTGGCAGTGTTTGTGTGTGTGTTGAATCAAACTGTAGCCGAGCAGCCCGTCTGGTCATGCAACAGAGACAATGTCATTCAGCCTTGGGGCTGAAGCCTTACCAAAGTGGTCAGATGGACAACCGGCTTCCCTGTGGTTGCCCCAGTGCTCCTGAAAAAGCTCACCACGTCTGACTGACAGTCACAGGGCCAGATTCCTTTGGACAGGGCTGTAAATATCTGCACAAAACAGTAGGGCATCTCCCCAAGACCTGTCCCAGTGTTCCAGCCAGACCGTCTGGCCATATCATGCCATATGTGGCACCGTTCAGGCTGGATCAGGTGGTCAACTCATTCAATGAGAAACCTTAACTTTACCTAATGCGAAAAGGTAGGGGATGGTCTTGAGATCAGCCAGCATGATCTCGGCAATGTGGTGTAGACACCTTCCATACCCACTATAGCTCGGAGTGCCAGTTGTCCTGATTGGCCGATGCAATTAAAACCAGTTAAAAAAAAAAATACCAGTATGTAGAGAGATGTCCTAAATGGTTTGTGCCAACAGGTAAGGGCGACTCTTTGAGGAACTTTTCTTTCCCAAAAGAATTGGTAGCAGAAGTTTACTTTGACTGGAATCATTCCACAACAAAGTAACGTGTTTTGTTCGTAAAGTTGTAAACAACATTTCTTGCACAGTTAATGCCATTTGTTGTTGTACACTCTCAGACATAAAGGTACAAAAGCTGCCACTGGGGTGATACCTTTTCAAAAGTGACACGTTTGCACCTAAAGGGTCCATTTTGGTACCTTAAAGGTACTTGAAGTGTACATATTTCGACCTACGGTACAAACGTGCACCGTTTAAAAAGGTACCGCCCAAATGATTTTTTTGTACATTTATTTCTAAGAATGTAGACAACTGGTTATCAACCCTGTTCCTGGAGACTTCTTCCACCAACTCGGCACATTTTAAATGCCTTTGTCTTAAGCACAAATTTAAGGTCTACCTGAATCAGATGATTGATCAGGGAGACATTCAAATGCAGTGCTGTTACAGTACTGTAAATGTTTTTGAAAACTGTTACGTACATCATTTAGAGCACTGTTTCCCAAACTTGTTCTTGGAGTACCCCCAGTGGTACACATTTTGGATGACTTCCTTTACTGACACATACATTTCAGTTCATGGAGCCTTTGCTAATGAGCTGGTGGGTTGAATCAGGTGTGTTAGATTAGGGAGACATCCAAAATATTCAGCCTTGGGAATCATAGTTCCCTGACGTGAATTAGTATATTGTGCAAAAGAGTTGAAAGCCTTGGGACAATAATGACTTAAATGTACAATTACGTGTAGCTTACATACTTGGAAAAAGTCGCTTATGTGACTTATTTTTCATTATGTATTGATCTGTATTATCTATTTATCAAAACCATATATGTATAATGCGCCAGAACTCATTGTCTTCTATGATTTTTGTTTTTTGTGCTTCTACAGTGAGTACAGTGAAATGTGCTCTGCCTTCATTTTTATCTGCTTTAGATATGGAAAACATCAGCATTAACAGTAACTTATTAAGTACTCGCTCACTGGTTTTTCCGGTGCATTATGGGAAATTCTAGGAGACTAGAATAGTCAGCATACTGGAGCCAGTGGGACTGGTCTTGAAATGCCAGACACACTGCATTGATTACTGAACTAGGTAGCTAATTGAAATGCACACTATGTTGAAATTAAAAATGTTACTATCCTAAAAGGTCCTTCCGAGGCAGCAAATAATGTTTTTTTTTTTTTTTTGGAGAATGGTTTAAAACTTAGGATCTGGGATCTGGACCAAGACTGCTCGAGGAATATTAATACTGCCTGCAAGCACTGTAATAGAGGTGGATAACTTCATTGGGTTTAGTAAATTTAGTATAGTGGTGGAACGGGGAAAAAAAACAAGAAAAGGAAAAAAGGAAGAGAAGCGAAAAAAAAAAACTGTTGGTTAGGCAGCAGTTGGACTGTTGGGACGGGCTATGTGCTATGGAGCCATCCTCCATCTGTCAACACGGGGAGTTGTGATTCTTGCATCAGCAGAGCAGGGCTCAGCATCAAGAGAAAAGGGGTGAGGAGGGAGGGAAAGTGAGAAAGAGAGAGATTTTAACAGCAGCTAAATTCTCATCAGGCACGGTACACTGAACGTCCCCTCTTCGACGCAAAGCACGAAACACCGGTGAGGAGCATCTGCTCTGTGGCTTTGTTGCCTCTTAAAAAAGTACACCACGGCGGCTCTGGAGAAATTGTTGTCCATCTTCAGTTTGTAAATATTTGTTTTATGGTTCAACGGTCACATATGGTTCGTAAATGGACATGGTTACTGTGTAATTGTCTGTATCCCACCACAGTACTATTTCTTTATTTCTTTATTTATTTTTAGAGATTATGAATGACACATGTTAAAGTGAAATGATCATTCTAGGTGATTTTAGCTGGGGTATTTTTTATATTGATGTTAACGGATTTGCAGAAAGCGATCAACAGCAACTGAGCCTGGGAAATTTAGTACCGTGCCTTTGGTAGTCTTACAGCACTCTTTCATTTTAAGGTCTATTTGTGTACTTGTGCCTAAGTCTCCTCCTCTTTGACTTGCCTGGCATGAAAGGTTGCCGTCTTAAGATAAGATGGCTTACTTCTTATACCAATAGCTTATTTAAAGACATCAAAAACACTTTTCATTCTTCAGTCAGCCACGCAGATTTGCAATATTTAGGATGTTATTGCATTGCACGTAATGGCTTTTTGTGTTGGAGAACAGATTTTTGATCTTTTTTGCATTGGACATTTCACACTTTTTTAAAGTTTAAATATGTTTCCAACAAACAGAGCAAACAATTCCCTATAAAAGCTTGTACTAACTCCACGATATAAAGAACAAGCACAGAGGGCCTTGAGCACACAGGGCTGGTTTCCCGGACAGGAATGAGATTAAGCCAGGACTAGATCTTTTGCTAATTTAGGACATTTAAGACTTTTTAGAAACATGTCTTACAAAAATGCATTATCTGTGAGCATTTTAAGACCGAACAATGGCAATAATGTATTTTAAGATATCTCAGTGCAAGCCTTTTACAGTTTAGACAGCTCTTAACATATATTTTCATTTAGGTCTAGTCTTAAACCCTGTTCGGGAAACTTCCCCCATAGGGTTTAGGTGTAAACCTTAGCTACTTTCTCCTTTTATTACAGATTTTCAGCAACCCAACGATTAGTTAAATCCTTGTTGTTGTTTTTTTTGTTTTTTTAGCTGTTGCCACAAAGCTGTGCCTTATATTGCATTTATGTTGTTGTCCGTCTTTGGTTGAATTAGGATGCAATTAATTACAAATAGTGTTTTTATAAATGTTCCTGTTTGTTCTGTGCATAGGGTAGACATTGTTTTAGTCTCTAACTGTTTTTGTGTGTGTGTGTGTGTGTGTGTGTGTGTTGTATATCTCAAAATGTAAAATGGGATATACTATTCCCAAATTGGCCTTATACAATTTAAAGCAGTTTAGTCTTAAACTGGATAAATTAATGTAAAGTAGAAAGAAAGGTTACAACTGACCTCACTGTAACACCAATTGAAAGCAATTAATTTTTTTGTGCATGAACGTATTGCGATTCGCTTGTTCAACACAATTATGCAATCCCCAATGTAACGCTACACATGCTATTTCCAAAATGGCAAATGCATAAACATTGCAATCCACAGAACCTAATAAATTAGAAAGTGTTATAACTCTCTCAGTCTGTTTAGCAATGCTTTCTCTCTTTTTTTTTTTTGGACGAAAATACAAAGATCTCGCATATCAGATGAATCGAAAACCTGCTGATTCAGATGATATCAGTTCTGTCGTTTCACGTGCATTAGCATGATCACAAATCTCATTATAAGCCTCAAAAATGTGAAAATAATAAATAGAATTACTGGACAGAAAAACAGTCTGCTGTCACTTTAGAGGTTGGTGATCACGTATGTATGATGATGATTTCACCCTGTGGTTTTTTTCTAATTGGTTAAACTCAATATCTATCTATCTATCTATCTATCTATCTATCTATCTATCTATCTATCTATCTATCTATCTATCTATCTATCTATCGAAGTAGGCTCGTGCGTGACGCCTCAAGGTAAGAAAACTGCGTAATGTTAACGTGAGTTAGTGATTTAATATTAAGGAACTTCACAGGGAAAATTATGAATCCATTCGCCTTTAACAACTCTCGCAAGGGGCCTTGTGCATTAAACAATTGATGTATATTCAGTGCTCGCGCTGGATTTGTAGTAATTGACACTCGCGCGAGAAACAAGGAACAGCCCCCATCTGCTGGTAGGATCGCTCGTGTCTCACCCTCATCCATCCCTCTCTCACCGCGGCACTGCCGGGGCTTCAGGACGGCGCTCGGCGGCTCACGGTAAAAGACCACTTTTATATTGCTTACGTGCATGAATGTGCCGTTTTATTATTGAAAACGACAAACTGAGTTGCTTTTCAGAGTTTCGAAAAGATGATTTGCGCGCAATCGGCGAGGAGAGACCTTCAGTTTGCACATGTAGGCTGTAGGGCAGGTGAGACAGGTAAAAGTTATTGCAGGCGAAAAAACGCAATGTAGATTGTAAATCGAATGAATTGTTAATGTATAGCTGTATTGAAGAGTGTGTGAAGAATATTTCACTATACATTTAAAATTGGCATTTCCAATTGTGAGATCAGTATACATAAACCTAAATATTGCAGAAGGCTAATTATTAAACTGGTTTTCGATTGTAAGAGCCACATTTGATGGTCTTTGGAAAAGAGTAAGAGAGCAAATCATTCCTTAAAAAGGAGAACAGCCTGATTCGTTTTTGCTTGTGATAAAATAATAGAAATTTGCTATGGAACTCACGACTGGAGTAAAATAATTAGCCTGGTTGGTAATAAATATACCAAGGGGGGAAACATATATGTATTTTGTATAAGCAAAATCGTTGCATTTGCAAACTCGCTGCAATCTGCGTATTACAGCTTACCTGTGCAAAAGTAGCAGCAAGCTATGGGCTATTTTGCGTTTTTTAAATCTTACATTTTTTTTTAATCATATTTCCTTTGGACCGTGCATAAAGCACATTTGGCGTCTTGCAGACATAAAGAAAAAGCCTGATCTTTTTTCCGTCGATTTTATGAAGCGAGCCGCGCGGTTGTGAGCTGCTAGTCTATATATATCTCGAGATACATATTTCACTTTATCTAATGGGTGAAATCATTTATTTGTGAAATTAAATTATTTGAGAGGAGGGCATTGAAAATTTGAATAACTATATTCAGAAGCTAATTAAATCAATTAACCATTTGCACTGAACGTAAAAATAAAACGAGGGGGAAGCGGCTGTCCGTCTGAACATTAAGACTTTTTCCCTGCAAATGATAGGCTTAAAAAAAAATTAAAAAAAATTAAAAATTAAAAAAGATATAATGTTTACGCTAATTTCAAATTAGGCCTATATGCATTAATGCATTTAATGAAAGTCGTGCGTTAATTTCAAAAAGCAACGCTTGAGCAATAACTCAAATTAAAATATATTAACAAACGAGCAAAGCTACGTGTAAATAAAGAGATTCATAAATTTCCCCGACATAATCCATGCTGCCTTTGATATCATTACTATCACGACTAATTGAATTTAGGTTGCTACCAAGGAGGTAATTGTTCTCATTTTCAAATATAATTCTAGACCAGTATGTATCGGTACAGAAAAGAAACTGTGGCAATGAGATTCATTTGACGTTTGACATCTGAAAATCAAAGAATGTAAACAACTGCTTATTCCTCCTCCCAACAGCATCGCTCCCCCCTTCCCTCGCCTGCTCCTTTCTCTCTCTTTCTCCAGCAAACACAGAAGAGAAAGAGACCATCATGCACACACACACACACACACTCACTCACCTTGATAAAGCAGTCTGACAACTTTTTAAATTATGCCACCACTTTCCATTTAGTCCACTTTCATTTTACATGTGCTCAAACGGTTCTTTTACAGTTGTACAATTCAAGCATAAAGTAGCATAGTAGTAGATCTAAGGTTCAGTACAAATTTTATATATATACTTTAAATGCATGCAAATACAAGCGAAAACATTACCAATGAAATGTTGTATTTAGAGGTTTAATTATAATGAAACAGGCTTTCAGGTGCGCACTTATGATCAACTAAACCAAACCAACTATGTGAGACAATTTCTCAATCAAACCCCAAATATACAGAGAAGCCAGGTGACTTCCAGTATTCAGTGATTCAACACTTAATTCAAACACTTCTGAAGCATTCAGTTTACACGCATTTGTAGAAGCATAAGCTAAAAACTACAAGAAAAAAACAAAACAAAGCCTCACAAAAAGTGGCAAAGTGGCAAAACACCAGCCCAAAAAAAGAAGTAAAAGGTCTATACCAAGTGCTTTCCAAGCTCGTGTTGCCCATCACCATCGGTTTGAAGAGAGAGTGACAGGTCTTTGTTGGTGAATAGAAATCAGTGGCATTGGAGAGAGGGAGGACTCCTCCTACCCAATTACCCAAGCTGGGCAGGCGTTTGCTCTCTTCACAAATAGGACACAGGATCTCTAACACACACAGTCCCAAACCTGACTTTCAAGCATTCGGATCCCCAGTAGGAGATTGGGACTATCTGAAAATCTGCGTTTAAAACATCCTCCAGACTTCAGCTTTGCCTTATATCGTCCGGACTATACTTTTTTTTCCCTCCTCCTGCCCAACAAGACGTTGGGGAAGTGGACTGGTTCTCCTGCCTGTTCCTGCGCCGTCCATCAAATCCCACCGGCTTTATTTTTTTATTTTTTTTAAATATTGATTGCATTTGTGTGAATTTGTTGGTGTAGATCCACTCGGATGTTTTAAGGATCCGGAAAGCTGTATATGGAAGTTGTGGGGTGCAAGGCGAAAGAAAGCAGTTGCACATTGCGTCCAGCAGCCATGCTTTTCCACGGCATCTCTGGGGATCATATTCAAGGGATCATGGAGGAGATGGAGAGGAGATCTAAATCGGAGTCTCGTCTGGCTAAAACCGTTCAGATGAACGGACGAGAGACGGTAAGATTTGTATTTTAACGCGCATTTTCCTCGGAGCAATTCTCAGCGCCCCAAAAACTCTCGTCGCGCGCAGTTTCTAACCCACTTAAAAACACAGCCATGAGTTTTTAACGCAGGATCCTCGTTTTGAAATTCCAACAGGCCTCGAGAAACATGAAAAGTCATATTCAGGGAGATTTCAAAAGCATTTCATATATCTGGCGAGGCTACAATTATAACTTTTGAGTAAAATGTATTTTATTAACATGTAAAGGAAGGGAAACAAATGAGGGGAAAAAAAACGTTTGCATGCCAACATATTATTTTAGATTTTAGAACTACATTTTTTAAAAACAAATATCTATCATTCAAACAGACCCTCACTAATTTATCATTTTATTTGAGCAGTTTTTATGACACAACAGGATAACTGTTATATTTATAGGGCCACGAATGATAAAACTCTACTGAAAACAAATAGCATCTGTATATTGTAGACATTACAATAATAAACGTGCAAAAACTGTAGCCTAGCAGCAGTAGTATGAATAATAATAATAGTAGTTGTTGTACAAAAGTAGTATTGCTTTTGTATTTGCATGTGTACATGTAAAATTCTAAATAGAATAGGCTACACTATTACCCTACATTTCTGTTATTATGTTATTAGTACATCTGCATACTTTTTGATACTTTTATATAGCCTAATAGACCACACAGCTGCACTGATATATAGCTACATCTTAGGAAAAGCAAAACAACCGCTATATAACATGTACAATAATCATATTTTAGCTTAATAAATAAATTTGGCACTCGGATTACATCGAATAGCCCATTTTTAATCACTTGCAAATCGGCAATTCATATTTGCCTATATTTTTATTCAGCTATAGTTCTATATTTGTATGCAGTTGTAGTAAATATATTGCAACTCATTTGCCGAGCGTATACACATTCACTCACTCCATCTCTTCATGTTTCATTATTATTATTATTTTTTTTTTTGAAGACGATGCCCTCCATGAGCCCAGAGAAGCCTGCGCTGTGCGCCGGCTGCGGGGGGAAAATCTCCGACAGATACTACTTACTAGCCGTTGATAAACAGTGGCATTTGAGGTGTCTCAAGTGTTGTGAATGTAAACTGGCCCTTGAATCCGAGCTGACGTGTTTCGCGAAGGATGGCAGCATTTACTGCAAAGAGGATTACTACAGGTACGCTTTCACTTACATCGTATATTAGGCCTTTTACTAGGCCTTGCAGTGTAAAAAAAAAAAAAAATGCTATTACTAATCGATGTATCTCATAGCAAATAATTATTTTGGTATAAATTTGTGTATATAGGTTGGCTCGGTGATGTTCAATTATATTTTTCATTTTAATAAAACCAGTTAATTTAGATATCAATTTGGCTAGGAACTTCTGAAACACACAACAAGAACTGGTGACATCAGAGGAAGCCATTGACCCATATAGTGATCTTTAGCGATTAACCGACACGCTTAAATTAATCTAATAAATCGAATTAATTCATCATGGATGCACGCGTTTTTGTGTCCAAGTTGAAATCGTATAGCCGCTTGTTTTTACCGCCACTTTTTTTTTTTTTAACTAGCAATTGTTTAATTAAGGCAATAAAGGGAATCCGAAATAATTCTGTTCTGGTTTCAGTATAAACGCGTTGTTTATAAAATGTTGCTTAGCTGTGAAAATGTTTAAGAGACGGTTCGAAAATAATTACTTTAAGAATGTCTAAATATTTCCAAATGTTCAGCGACGTTTGTAAATGGCCCGATTTAAGTTGTCACCTATCGAATTATTTAGTTTGATTATAAATGACTTGTGCTGTTCCAGAAGGTTCTCCGTGCAGAGATGTGCCCGCTGCCACCTCGGCATCTCCGCCTCGGAAATGGTGATGCGCGCCAGGGACTCCGTGTACCATCTGAGCTGCTTCACCTGCACCACATGCAACAAAACACTGACCACGGGTGACCATTTCGGCATGAAAGACAACTTGGTTTACTGCCGGGTTCACTTTGAGACCCTTATTCAGGGAGAGTATCACCCTCAATTAAACTACGCTGAATTAGCGGCCAAAGGCGGAGGGCTCGCGCTGCCTTACTTCAATGGCACCGGCACGGTGCAGAAAGGGAGGCCGCGGAAGAGGAAGAGTCCGGCGATGGGGATAGATATCAGCTCTTACAACTCAGGTGAGACGTGCACTGAGAGCTGCTCAAATTTATTTTGCTTGCAATTTTTATTTTTTAGTGTTAATGTTGTAGGCATAGTTTAATTAGCTGCATAAGGTGTTAATAATTGTGCTTTCGATAAACATTGCTTTGATTTTAACCATTAGAACTAAGGGGAAATGCGTTTAATTTAGTTGCCGTTTAGGTAAGCAAATGCAGAATGATCATAGGAATTTTTATAAATAGCCTAATAATGCAATGCAATTCTCAAATGTGTTTTTATTGATTTTATATATTGCAGAATTGCATTGCATAATTAGTGAGGGTTGTTTGAAGTGCACTGAAGGGTTTTTTCGCAGCAATCCAATAGAAGAACCGTTTTTAGTTCCCCAAAGAACCTTTCAGCAAACCGTTCTTGGACCATTTTTTCTCTAACAATTTTTTTTATTAGTGTGAAGAATATTTGAACACCCTGAAGAAACATGTTCCACTATAAAGAACCTTAAGGTTCCATTGATGTTTGAAAGATCTTCATGGAATCCAATAAAGAACATTTAATTCTAAGAGGGTAGAGAAAGTGGGACGGGGTCTTTTGGGGAAAACGGGACACTTATAACTTGTCCTGCGGGATTACAATCATTACTCATTGCTGTTATGGAGTAGCTTGGCATAAACCATGTCATACAAGGAGAAGAGCTTGTGTGTTTCGTAGGCATGATAATGGCAGATGTGAGATTTCATATGCGTTACTCCTCTGACTGTAGCTGTTGGTTGTTTTATGGTTTCAAGTTGGATCATTCAGGTCCATTAGTTGTTCCAAACTAGTCTAGATAATGAATCAGATGGATTATCAGATGGTAGCCCAGGGCCTTGGTGAAGTTTGTAGATCATCTTGGACTGGTAACAAACCAGCTATGATGTTCTAATAACAATTTTGATTTGCTATAAAGATTTAGTTTATTATTATTACCTAACTATGTTTTTAAAAATCACAGTCCCACATTCAGTTAAAAAGAAAAAGCGGTATTTTAAGTATGTTCAGATGCCTACACACAAATGACATGAAATCTGATTTTATGATAATTACATTTAGGATTCCGAGTGGAATGTCAGAAATCAGTTAATCTACATTTTAAGTAGCCTAATGCAGATTATAAAAACAGTAGGCTATACAATATTATAGTATTATAGGCTAGTATACTAAAGTAAGGGGATTCGTGTAATATAGACTCTGTAAGCTAAGGTAAAATGTTAACCTTCATTTATCGTCATCGATTGTTTGATATTCATTTTGTTTTCGGATTTTATCTCGGCGACGTTTCAACCTCTCGCGCTTGTCTTGTCGACGATTGGATCTGATTAATTATAAGCCTCGCTCATTAGTGCGTCAACAAACATCTCATTTGAAACTCTCAATGGAGTGAACCCGTGACCCAGCCCCACGTGCAGTGTAGACCCCTCGCCTACAGGCCTGTATCTGCCCTCATATCACCAGCCACTATTTTTTTTTTCCTTTCATTTTTCTACTTTTTGCATTCATGCGTACGTCATAACGCATCCCCGCCGCGCCTGTTTTGTTTTGGCTGTTACAATTACTGTCTGCTCGGGAAAAACGCGGCTTTGTGTGCCAGGTTTCTGCCGTTCTTCATGAGTGGAGAGGAATAAGGGTAATCTGCCTGTTAATTGTTCTCCGTTAATTGAATGTGACGTCGGAATCTCTGGCTCTCAAGCACCTCCGATTCTGTCCCTTCAAGGTCAACGCTGTTCTCAGGACACGAGCGCGCGCACGTCACGTTTACGCATACAAGTCCTACTTTAAACTCTTTAGCTTTTTTTTTTTTATTTTTTTTTTTATGGATCCTGACACTAACGCGTTGTGAAGGTTGTAATATTTTATCAAGACCTTAGCTGTAGTTTGTCTTCCAAAATTAAACGGTTGTCAGCTGTAATCATTCTCAAGTTAGGCTATTACTACTTCCGTGATATTATTGTCGTTTTGTTAGGCTATTGTTATTGTAATTGTCTGTATTTTTACTAGTTATGCGTTTTTGTTTGTGGTGTAACTTCTCTATTTTCTCTTTTATCTTGCACTATTTGTTTTTCTGCTTTCACGTTTTACAGTGTGAGCTCAGAATTACTTTGGCTACTTTCAATATAGAGCTATTAGGTTTTAGATTGTTTTTTGTTTTGCATTTTTAAAAATCAAAATGATATACCATTTTACCCAGCACCCGTATGTTTATATTCGTTAAAACACAATACGACAGAAGACTTGTTGCGTAGACCTTTGTAGATAGAGACCTCTGGTGGCAAAAAAGCAATCGAGAACATTTTGTTCTCCTCACAGCTAAATTCATATTAATTCTTGCTTTCCATATCGGTTTAAATATTAAATTATGAGATTAAGTGAGCATCGATTGCATTTCAAACGAATCAAATGTAGCAGCGATTTAAAGCGTTTTGATTACAAAACCATTCTAGCTGTATTTTTTTTTTTTTTTTTGCAGGTAGTTTGCTGATATTAATATTTATGCATAAAACGCCATAAATGATCAATCTTAAAGATGAAAAGGAGGAGGCAAATCTCAGAATATGAAATAAGCAACAACCAAAAACTTGTCAAACATGCCTTAAAGCAGTTGTTTTGAATTTAGTCACTACATAATAATGCCTTTTTCGGAGTGATTTGCTTATTTATTCATATTCATTAAATGTGTCATGTTTTCCATATAAAGTTTAAATATGACTAAAATCAAGTGATGCTGCTTTATTGCAGTTGTTTGTTGTAGTAGCTTATTACAGCACTGTATTTAAATCACCGCTGTAGATCCAGGTCAAAATCGATCCTAATCTCATAATTGCTTTATTTTTGTCCTGTTCCGGTACTCAGGTTGTAACGAGAACGAAGCTGACCATTTGGATCGGGATCAGCAACCCTACCCTCCATCCCAGAAGACCAAGCGCATGCGTACGTCGTTCAAACACCATCAGCTTCGCACCATGAAGTCCTACTTCGCCATAAACCACAACCCCGATGCCAAGGACTTAAAACAGCTCGCCCAAAAGACAGGACTGACCAAAAGAGTTCTCCAGGTAAGAGTCGCCACACAGTAGACCCCATCCCACATCCACACCAAAACCTTCTCATCATCTTGCTTTCCGTTTCATCCATCCATCTATTTTTTTTTTATCATGTAGTTACACAAATTGTACTAAATATATGGGCAATAATTCAAGGGGCAATACTTGTGCACCAAAAAAAAAATACAATACAAATCCATTGGGAAAAATTTATTTGGAACATGGTCCATGTTTTCCAGTAGAATCCCTAGTACAAGCTGAGGCTTTCGACTCACTTTGGCATTGTTTAGTAGTGATTAAGTTTGTGATGTTAAATGATATGACTACTTATGAAGTAGGCAGAAATATGACAATAATTCGAAGCAAAGCACGAAAAGAGTAAAGACACTGGGATTGGTTTGCAGGTTTGGTTCCAAAACGCACGGGCCAAATTCAGAAGGAACGTTTTGCGGCAGGAGAATGGGGGTGTTGATAAGGCTGACGGCACGTCACTTCCGCCGCCCTCTTCCGACAGCGGTGCTCTGACCCCACCCAGCACGGCCACCACACTAACTGACCTGACCAATCCCTCTATCACCGTAGTAACATCAGTGACCTCTAGTTTGGACAGCCACGAATCCGGGAGCCCCCCACAAACTACCTTGACAAACCTTTTCTAACACGGATTTCCTTTTTTTTTGTCTCTACCCCATTTACTTTCAGATTTTTATTTTGCACCACAAAACAAAAACCCTTCGGCGACCACAGAAAGACCTTTGGAAACGTAAGACGAGACCTACTATGTGTAGCATTTGCAACCGCGTGGCAGCTGAGTTTGTAGTACTTGTCAGTTAATTTGTTTTTGTGATCACTTTATTTCTCTAGTTTCGACCCGCCACGTTTATAAAAAAACAAAACAAAGTGTGTCAGCGTACAGCACATGCTATGTTTACTGCATATTTTGGTAAATGACATGTTCACGCAGCTTAACTGAAAATTAAAATCTTATATTATGTCGTTAAATGCCAAGTGGATGCTGTAACCTCAAGTTAGGCCCGCCTTTGTCGCTGGCGCTGGACTCTAGTGACAATTGCAAATGTGAAGTTTGCCACGATGTGGTGCGAATTTGATCACAATTTGGCTTGGATGGTTCGTCGGGCCTCCACTAGTGTTCTGAATGAAGATATCCAGCGCTCAGTGACAATATGGTGCCCAGTAGGAAGCGTAATGAGTGATTTGTGAATGCTAAGCAGGAAGTTAATTAGGAGCGACACACATCACCCCGTTTTGTTCTGTTTCCCCCCTGTTTTGCCACCGAACAGACCAAAAAAGGAAAAAAGAGAGAGAGAAAACCCATTTACGGCTCGGTTGGAGATCGGTCGGGGCTCCTCGCTAGGGTGAAACATTTCCTCGTGTGATGACAAATTTGTTCTGTTGTAGAACAAAGTGGTACACTAGATCTACTTCATGAAGTAGATGCTTAACTCAGTTCTACTATGTGCCTTATGCGACTTGGACGAGAGCTTGTGAAATTCAGGAGATACATGTTTGTTTGTTAAATGATTTCCATCCTTGGAACGCCTCACTAGTTTTGTACTGTTCTGTTTTTCATCTGATTTTTTCTGAAGATCTTTTTAATGGTGTATTCTGTTACAAGGGGGCGGCGATGTCATAGAAGGCAGTTGTGCACTCTTTCAGAACTAGTTGGTAAATCCGAGAATCATATATATTGATCTTCGTGTTAATAGTACAGTACGTGTTCTATCAAGATTGTCCATGTTTCCTTGTTTCTTGAAAAAAAGATGGTGTATAGAAACTATTTCCCCTTAAATATTTATGGACCAAACAGTTGTTATATCTTATTAAATTTGTGTGAATAAAACTACTTTGCTTTACCAGCGTTTTATTTTTCATTACATTTTTGTGTTGCTTTCAGATTTAGACTTCTGCTCACACCAAAAACAACACGACATGACAGATCGAACCTTGTCTTGCTTTCATTCTGACATCGATTTCAGACTTGATTCTGTGTCTGTTGTTAAAGTAATGCCCCATGGATTTGAACCAAAGCCCTGTAGTCACGAAAAAAACCAATGCTTTTTAATGCATGAACATGGCTACTTTATACAGAAATACCAAGCACAGGAATGCTAGAACAACTAGTAAACATAAACCTCTCAAAGCAAGGTTGCTCTGTAGTTTAATATATTGTTACTTTATGATTTTTTTTCAGGGAGAACAAATCTTGGGGCATTACAGCCAAACTTCACGACGTTTGAAAATTCCCTAAAGTATTAAAAGAAGCTTTGATCGGAATTCTTCACCATTGAAGACAAAGACAGTATTAGGATCAGATTTTAGAGTGATTAAAAAAAAAAAAATCTACCAAAAATGTATTCCAAAATTTCTTTCTTTTCCTTCCAAACAAATTGTTGTCCTGAATGTTTAAAACCCAAACATCTTTGTAAGAGAATCCACACCAAACGGGATATTTTTCTTACCACCGAGGCAGGAAGGCAAAGACAAATAAACTGTACAGTACTGTAGATACAAAACAGAGCAACCTTGCTCCAAGAGGCGACTGCAGGAGACGGGATCTACGCACGCATGCATGTCTACACACACTACCTTGTAATTCTGCTTGCTGTAAAACATTCCTGTGCAACAAATGTCACTTATCATGAACGCACAGCCTTCCTAAAACTTGGCAGCAAAATGTCCGACCAAGAGAAGCTGGAAAGGAAACACCATATGGCTGTATTTAAAATGAAAACAAGTAAAAAAAAAAAAAATGCATGCACTTCAAGTTGTTGATGGCAATTTCAGATGGATATTATTTTATATAGATGTTTTGTTGTCTGTTGTATTCTATAAACTTTAAGGGAATTTTCCTTGTGGATCCGAATCTTAACAGTAAAAAAAAAAAATAAAAAATTAAAGCATGCTTGATTTGACAATAAAAACTGGTTATCTTAGAAAGAAAGAAAAAACATTTTGGGTTCCCTGATTTTCCTAGTAACACGTTCTTGCATTGTGGTTAAAAAAATCGAGGGAAATATTCCCTTATTTTTCTTTTTAAGGTTCGATGTAGTGGTAAATGTTTTAAAATACTAAATGTTGAATTTTTTCTTATTGCATCCAAAGAGAAAGCTTTTAAACAAAGCTTGTGTTATACTCTGTTATGTTTGGGAAAGGGGGGCTGAAAAAAGCATTGGGCCACATGGGGGCCTAGTAAACAGTAAAGTGTTGAATTCCTGCTATGCCAGACATGTCAGCGTCTGCGTCCATGCTGGATGACCACAAAAAACGTCATTCCTGTCAGTCTGTGGACAATTTTTCTGCTTCCTTCATTAAAAACATTTAGTCATGTGAGATAAAATGTACTTCATGTGGTAACAATCTAAGTCACATGTGACTCAATCAGCATTAGGTCACACCAACAGAAGATACATTTCAGATTTTATATGTTTCTAATAAGTATTACGCATTTTAAAAATATAGCAATCCTCACGTTTATGCAGTACGTCATATTCAGTAGTCGGTTGTCCTTTGGGCCAAATCAGCAAACAAGAGGCTCTTAAAACCCGCGACCGCAGGGAAATCTTCAGAAAACAAGGGACCTTGAGAGTTCACTGATGAGTCACGCTGGAGCATTTGTTACACACTTAAAGAAGTGGATGGTCACCATAACCAGAAGCAAACCGGAAGAGAGCGGCCGTCCACCTCTGCATACTGCAATTATAAGAAAATCACACACACACACACAAGGAGCCAAACTGCATGAGGAATGAAGAAGGTTTGTGATTATTATGTTTCCATGAGCAAGCTCGATTGCTGGTTTCATGTTGTTGTTTTTTTACATACACTACAACTTATTACCAAAAAAAAAACACCAAACTATTAAAGGTACATATCACCCAAAAATGACAATTCTGTCTTTATTTAATCACAGTCATGTTGTTTCTAATCTGTATAACTTCCGTGGGAGGAAGAAGGACCGTTTATGCTCACAGAAGCACAAAAACAACGGACATCACGCCCAGACAAAATCCTAAATCTCTCCTGGATGGCAATGAGATGAAACCGAGAGCATGCGCTTCTCAAATATCATTATATTTTTTTTTTTATAAATCTCCAATTAAAAGTATCAAGACTCAATGTAAGCTGAAATTTTTTATCAAATTATTTGATGAACTAATGCTAAAGCTATGCTAATGTGATGTGAAGATGTATGGAAATGTATAGAAATTCTATTATTTAAAAATGCATTCATGTAATATTTTCGTACACTTAATTGTGTTATTTACAATAATATGAAAATGTATTATAGTTTACATTCGAAAGCAGTTAGCACTTTTTTTTTTACATTCAGTTTCATTTTCATTGCTTCTGTTGTCACTGAAATATGGTTAAATACACCGACATGTATATTACAAGCGTTCATGGTAAAATATGCTTCAGTGTCTTGTATTTAAATATATTTGAACGACGTTTCAGTCGATACATTCAATGTATTATGAAATAATAACACGCTACATTTAAAGTTATTATCACTTTACACGTAGTGCACTTTAGTATGTTAGTCAACACATCTAAATAAGTGCACTTCTTTATAGCATGGTGCGATTATTAAAGTAGCATTTACATTTCATGAAACATGATCAAACTTTTCATTTGACTTTACTCCAGTGTGCACTTTTAGAAGTGTCCTTAAATGTTAAACACAGACATCAAAGTGAGTTTTATTACAATGTACAATTTTACACTACGGTGCATATTCAATGCAATCAAGCACACTTCTTTTTCCACAAGTGCTGTTATTCACAGTCACTTTATACTTCTCTACTCTTACTGTACATACAAGTATTTTTAAGCAAACCATCAAAGTTGATGTTTAAGCGAAACGTGACTCCATTAAGTCTCCTGAGCCATGAAAGAGAAACCTCTGAGCAATGAAATGTCCTCTGGGGATTCTCAATGCTGTCTCTCTAGTGAATATCTGTGCTTCAGAACACAGGATTGGTGTGTAAACAGCTGATGTGTGTGATGTGGACTCGTGTGCTCGTGTGACTGACACGGTAGAGTGAGCCTTAGCGGGACACACACACACACACACAGGTACATAGCACATACACTGCTGAGACGAGAAAGCAAGAAGCCCGGTGTCAGATGATGTGTACAGTCAGCCTGGCACTGTGTGTGTGTGTGTGTTTCCAGACAGTGGCAGTTCCACACCAGCACCTTTTATCCCAGGAAAGTATGCATATCACTGCCTCCTACTCTGTCAAAAGTACATGCTCATGTAGCGGTCTGCAGTGAACATGCACACACACACACACACACACAGACTCTGTGACCCTCAGCAGCAGATGCAGAAAACACATCAGAGATTTGTGAACATAAGGGTCAGAGGTCAATGACTTACATGCAGGTCGGGTGAGTAGGTGAAAAAAGGCACATGTATACAGATGCACATTTATACAGGTGCACACACTCATCTATCTATCTATGTATGTATATATATACATATATATTGTAGGCAAAATTAAATTAATAGGTTTCAAATAACAATTTTAATAAAACCCTTCTAGCTAGATAGATTTGTTTTGTCAGGGAACAGATAAAAGGTACAGTTTTACTTCTAGAATGGTAAATAAATAATCTTTTTTTTTCTTTTTTTTCTCTGAAATAGCTAAATAAACCTGGCTTTATTACTACATTTTAAATATCCAATCATCAACAGCACGTTATGGTAACATCTTCCTCTTTTTTGTGCATAAACACTTTTACAAACAGGCTTTGAAAGGTGTTTTAAAGCTATGACTGAAACGGCAAATTAGCTTTGCCTTGTTTGCTATTTTATTTAGTGTTTGGGCTTTTCATAGGCTCTTTTGTTGTTATGTTTTGCATTTCTAAGTTAAACTATACTGTACATGTGGAGATTCATAAAACTGGGCAAAATGCCACAATTTTGAAATCATGCAGGTTAAGCGACAAGCCTGGTTCCTCAAAACAAACAAACAACGACAACACAATATGATAAAAATCATACACAGTATACAGACACTACAGTCAATTCTGATCATAATTTTGATCACCTATTAATTAGTTAATTAAAGGACATCATTTATTTATAGATGTTAATAGTATAAGTGCTTTTATTATGCTAAAAATCAGTAGGTTAAGTTTTGAAGGTAGGTTAAGGGGTCTAAAAATAAATAATAAAAAAAAGGATAAAAATGCATCTTAAGAATATAAAAGATACAAAATTAACTAAAAATGCATTGCGAATTGTACTTTTAAAGATTGAAATGCATCAAAATTGTAAATGTTATGTATTAACACCTACGTAAACATGAGACCAGGCTGGCATTTTTAACAACTTGCCGTTTATTTTAAAGCTTTACACAAGTTGTAGTCAAGGCTGAAATAATATAATTTAATAATGTATGATGTCATTTTTAGATTGGGATTTACCTAGATGAAAACCGTAGCTCATATTTAAAATGTTGTATGCATATACATTCAAGAAAACATAGAAAACAAAATTCCACAACCGCAGACACGCAAGCAAACAGAAGCAGACAAAAGCACACGCGCAACTGTGTGTTCGTGTTTATCATATACATACGCGCAGAGGTGAAGACTAACCTTTTTTTATCGACGGCTGCGTTAATAAATCAAATCAAGCCGGCTGTTTCTTTTTCTAGTATAGCGCGACCCTATCGTGCACTGCCAAAAAAGTTCATTGTCTAGGGGTAAAGACAAACAAGACCCGAAAAAAGACACGAGGAAGCTCATCTACATTCCAGAAAAAAAAAAAAAAAAAAAAATCAAACAAGGATTTTGGCAAAACAAATATCTAAAAAAAAAGAGAAAAAGTTAATATTACGGAACCGCCGCCGTTCTACTTTTAGAACAATCGACACAATGTGATTATTACACAGATTTCAAGACAACAGACTGTGGTGTTGAACCAGAGCTCCCGTGTGCAGTCACAAGAGCTGCCTCTTATCCATCTATCTAATTATTCCCTCAGAAACCAGAAATTTGAAGATACTAAAGACAGTCCCTATCTGTCATGAAGCAGCATTGATCTCATTGAGAGCAAAATGTGGGTGTTGAGGGAGCCCAATATAACTCATGCCATTAAATTCCAGCTTGCCGTTATTCGCCAACAGAATTGACAGATTTTCCGCAGACGTTTCTTTTAATCTTCAACGCTTGTTCAAGAAGAGGGGAAAACACACAGTGTGTGCTTTACCTTTCTTATATGGTATTTGTGAGGAGGTTAGCAGAACTGCTATTGAAGTGTCAAGACAGAAAAAAAAAAAAGAAAAAGAAAGAAAAGCAGCGCACAACACTTGTTGATTATCAACTGTCAAAATGTAGGAGAAAACATTGTTACTTTCCTTATACGGAGCAGAAAACGCTCCCCTCAAATGCTCTGATTGAATGTAATACTACTGTATGGCATCATCTGAAAGTATTTTGGCAATTTTACTGCTGACGATACATAATATTGTTTATATAGTTAAAAATGCGTGAGGTGAGGTGTAAAGAAGATATCTTTTGAAATTAATTTGACACCGCACGTTTATGTATGGTTTAGATATGCTGATATGATTAATGTTTAGTAATACAAAGTGGCTTTATGCCTCACTAACAACCTTTGAGCGTGCAGTTGCAGGTAATACAGGCATGTCAAAATAAGGCCATTTGGTGGATTCATTCATTTATTCAACCACCCAGCAGTGCTGAACAGAAAAAATAGGAATAAACAACCCACACATAGCTCGTAATACACATTTAAAACAAAGATAAGACTGCACGTGTAAGGCATACATATACACTATTCAACAACTATCAGATCAGGTGTCAAAGGCCAACGAAAAAAGGTCTTGAGATGAGATTTGAACAAAAATGCAAGGTCACCTCTGAGCTTACGTCTGGTTTTAGGGTCACTGAGAAGCAGCTGATCTAAGGGTACGCGATGGTATATAGGGGTGTAGCAGTTCCGAGATATAGTGTGGGGCAGAATCATTTAGGGACTTGAAAACAAACAAAAGAATTGTAAAAAAATGAATTCTGTATTGCACAGGAAGCCAATGAAGTGATTATAAAATGGGAGTATTATGCCCAAACTTGCGACTCCCTGTTAAAAGACGTGCTGCAGCATTTGACACCAGCTGCAGGTGGGCCAGAGAGGACCCACTTATCCCCAAGTATAGTGAATTGCAATAGTCCAAACGAGTAGTGACAAAGACATGGATTACAGTTTCAAATTGTTGTCTACAGAGAAATGGCTTTATTTTCCTCGGCTGTCTCAGTTGAAAAAAACTTAACTTGACTATTGCCCCTATTTGATTGTCTAACTTTAGGTCAGAATCAAGTTTAACTCCGAGGTTTGTGATAGCTGGTTTGATGTACTGGGCTAGGGCACTCAAATCAACCTTGGACATCCCAGTAATATCCCCAAAAACCATAACTTCCATTTTCTTCTCATTTACACTTATGAAGTTAAGAGCCATCCAGGACTTCATGTCATCAAGACACTCAAGCAGTGGTCCGACAGTCTCACTTTTTTAAATAGGGACATAAATCTGGGTGTCATCGGCATACAGGTGGAAGGACATGCCATGCCTCTTAATTATCGATCCAAGGGGGAGCAAATAGAGAGAAAAAAGAAGAGGACCTAACACTGAGCCCTGTGGGACCCCATGCAACAGAGGGGCAGGGGAAGGGACATAATCCCCAATGCTGACGCTAAACGTCCATCGTGGATAAACAAGGGGGAACTGAAGGGGGAATACAACTAAGTTCATACGTTTTTCTGATGATTTGTAACAATTTATTTTACAGTTACACCTATTACTAGAATATTAAGGCCTGTTTAAACCTAGCACAAGAACTATAAAGATAACAATACCTAGCCTATATGTGTGTCTACGCCAGAGGACAATATCCTCTGTTTATTATAAGCTCCAGTGCGTCTGTCGCTTTAAATACTCAAGCGCGTGAGAACAGGGTTGATTCTGATTGGCTGTTAATGTTTCATCGTTCATCGACAAAAAAAAAAAAAAAAAAAAAACTTTTCTGAAAATGATTTCTAACGATATCTGTTATTTATTGTTATAAATGTTGATGCTGCTATTCTTTCACATTGAGAGCAATTTTTAGAGCTATTATCTTCGTTATTGTTATTTATCTATCGTCATTTATTAGTGCAAATTAAGTACATATTACTTGCTTATTCTACTTTACTTTATTTTACATCTCTAATCCTACCCAATACCTAAACTTAACAACTACCATAACAAATGAAGAATTTATTGAGGGAAAAGTCATAGTTAGCATGCGTTAGTCTAACGTGTCACCAAATGACTTTATGTATCGACATATTTAAACACACTAAATGTGAAAGTACTGGGAAACCTGATGCTTACACCAACATTAATATAACGTTGGTCTCCTTTTGCAGCTATAATAGCTTCCACTCTTCTGAGAAGGCTTTTCCACAAGATTTCTGTGGGAACTTTTGGCCATTACTTCAGTAGAGGTCAGTCACTGTTGTTGGATGAGAAGCCCTGGCTTTAAATCTCCATTGCAGTTCATCTCAAACGTGTTCAGCTGGGTTAAGGTCAGGGTCCTTCACGGGCCAGTCCAGCTCTCATCCAGCTCATCCAACCATGTCTTTATGGACCTTGCTTTCATGCTAGAATAGAAAAGGGCCTTCCTCAAACTGTTCCCACAAGGTCGGAAGCACAGCATTGTCCAAGCATAAAGCATGAAAGGGAGAATATGCTGGTCTCGCGAGAATCAAGTTTTGTTTACAGCAAAGGAAATCCACTTATTTCTTATATCGACATTTTTCTTTACCAATCCGCATTTTGTGCTTCTAACTGACGACTGATGTTTTGTTTCCACTTCTCACTGGAGCTTATGGCATTCTACGCCATCCACCGGAACGCCACTTTTTTGTGAACGCGCGTACAACTGTTAGTGGAAGCTTTCTCTTACACAAACCCATTTGAGGGTTTATTAACCCCTGAAACTGTGTGGAGCACTTTGAATGATGGATGGACACACTTTTGTGGGCTTCAAAATCTTAACCCCCATTCATTGCCATTACAAAGCTTGGACGAGCCACAGCATTTTTTAAAACAACTCCGATTGTATTCCTCTGAGAGAAGAAGCATAGCACGGATTGAGGGGGGGGGAGTAAATCTTGGGGTAATTTTAATTTCTGAGTGAAATATCCCTTTAAGATTTCCTTTCGTTAATAATAAGGGGCCTAGACTAACCCTTGAAAAATAACTCAGTCAGGTATGTTCTCCTGGCATCCGCCAAACGTAGACTCACCCATCAGACTCACAAACAGAGAAGCATGATTCGTTACTCCACAGAACGCATTTCCACTGCTTCAGAGTCCAGTGGTGCACTCTCAGAAATTAAGGCACAAAAGCTGTCACTGGGGCGATACCTTTTCGCCACCACTTAACTAAACGCTTCACTTTAAAAGATGAGTTTCTTACTTTGTATTTTTGTCTTGTTTACTAGAACACATATATATCAACAACAACAAAAAAAAAGCAAGATCAATTTACTTCACAAGTGAAATGCCTTGTTTCTTAAATAAAAAAAAAAAAATCCATACTGGCAAATACTTTTGCTTGTTTTATACAACAACTAACAGCATTTTAATACATATTTTTAGAAAACAAGAACAAAAATACTGCATGCAGCTGCTGCACTGATATTAATGCAGATTGTATTTATTCAGTTGTATAGAGTTTGCAACTTTTATGCACCTCCTTATTCCAGAGTTTCTGCTGTTTGTAAACGCTTCTACTTTCCAATGATACCACTAATTGACCTGAATATCTCACAGAGATGGCATTTTACAAACTAATTTGTTGCAAACGTGGCACAGTGCCACACTTGAACTCCCTGAGCTTGAAGCATTGCAGATTTTTATTAAAGTTGTAGTGGCTCTGGATGTGCATCACTGTATTTGTACTAGAACAGCAGAGGGATGGCAAAACTAAGCAATGTGCTGCTAAAGGTGCTCTGCTGGGCAGTAAAATCTTATGGACCTCTTTAGATGTGTTATTTACTTTACTTACCTTGACAGTAAGTCCATTGTCCAACATTCCAGGGGGTATGTTTTATCGCTTGCTGTATGAAACTTCTCCTTCAGCTAGTCTTGCACTAGATGTGTATGATAATGTTTCTGCAGTGTTAGTATTTAATATTTGATTTCTAATATATGTGTCTGTTTACACATTTCACCTATAAAGCATTAACATTCCATCATTGCAACAGATTTAGAGAAGTAGATGGAAGTTGAACTTAAAAAAAACAGAATAAAATTTGAATAAGGTTTTGAGGTAAAGCAGCAGAGTATGAAGTGAAATGAAACTTATAGAGAATGTAGCATAATAACATAGATGTCAAATAAAACGGCGAAAAAGAATTATTACAATTAATGAAGATAAAACAGAATAGAAAACAGAACACAACAAAGCAAATTTCTCCTGTGAGGGGTGCATATTAGTACCTCGAAGGTACATATTAGAACCTAAAGTGTGCATATTAGTTCCCAAATGACACACATTAGTGCCTTTAGAAAAGGTGCTGCCCCTGAGACAACTTTCTGAGAGGACAAAAATGAGGTAAAACCCTAAAAATAAAATGCCATTGAAGTGAAACTTACAAAATAGAACTGAAGTGGAGAGAACAGAGCGAATATTTCATAAAAGAGAATAGAAATGAGGTGATGTGAAGCCGACGGCTTGCAAAACACAATAGAATAGCGTGTGAAGTGCAGCAGAACAGAATGAAATAGAACTGATGCGGACCATCCTTGGAGAATCGAGCAGAAGAGCATAGAAAACTCGAAGAATAAAACAGAGAAGAGAAGCGTGAAGGGAGATAAAATAGAATCGAATAGCATCCTTCCGTGTTTCCTGGCTCTTTCCTCTGTGATGAATGTTAAAGTTGCTGGCCTGGCTGCGTGAAGTTTCCCGCCCCCTCTCCAGCGAGCATGCTGGGATGTGCGTGTAACTCACGCGAACGCACGCACGCACGCACGCACTCTGTAGAACGGCTCGCGTGTGTGTCGCGCAGGAACTCAACAGGAGCTCGACCTTGACAGAGCGAGAGACCATCATCATTCCCATCTTCCTCATCCTCATCCTCGGCGCGAGCTCCAGTTCGGCGCGCGCGAAGCCCAGCTGGCACTTCCTGGTAAGAGTTTAGCCTCATTCCCTCCTGTCAACTTCAAAACGGTGCCACTTTTCCGGTTCATTGCCACGCAACAAGCACATCTCGAGTCGACGAGGAACTGCGTATCCGATAAACATGCTATGTTTTATGGGGCTACCACAGAAAGAGCTGAGGAAAAGTTGACAGAAGTTTGGGCTAGTTTGAGTTAGCGCGCTAGGCTAATGCTGCTCTGGCGGTAATTCACCCGGGGCAAACATCTAAATTACATGTTTTAACGATTAAAAATGGTTTACTCATTCTGACAGCAACTTATCCGTTTGTGAAAGTAAGTTTGAAGCTGTTTTACAGAGTGTTTTTAGTAGTGACACAGCGCGGTTAGAGCATAATGGCTAAGCTAACGTCTGTCAGTGTGACACATGCACTAGAAATGTGAGGAGAAATTTACTCGAAATTACTCTGACACTTGCCAAATAACCTTTAACCCAGATGACAAAGGTATTCATTGCTGGTTTTCCCTAGAAATGTGGCACACGCACCGTTTGCTTGAGTGTGTGAGGCTTTTCTTACTTTGGCAAGACTTCTCAGCTGTTGACAGCAACGCGTTGGTACTTGTTTGTGAACCGTGTTTGTAATGCTAACAATGACATAAGTGAATTAGTTCATTATTACGTCTTTCTATTTTTAATGACGTCAGACGTTCAAGAAGATAATGTTAAGTTTAAGCAATATTTCACCTTAATAACCCAGTTGAAGTACAGTTTCTTGTGGTTTAGTCAGTCAGGGTTTGTCAAATTCACATTGAACAATGAATCAGCACAAACTTTGAAACAATAATGACTTTGGCTCTAAAAGCAGTTTAAGTTATCGTTTACTCGCTCTCATGTCTTTCCAAACACTTGCTGTGTTCCTGTGGAACACAAAAGCTCATATTAGATTGGGAGGTTGAGTCATCTTTAATGTAGGCTATTATTGCAGGAAAGAAGATGCAAAGAAAGTAAATGGGCCCCAGTGTTGTCAGTCACAATATTCTGCCTAATGTTTTTGAGTTCCACTGAAGGAAGTTGTACTGCATGATGCAACCCGAGAGTGTAAATTATGACACAATTCTCAGTTTTGCAAGATATGAAGGCGAAATTGTAGAGTTACAAATACAAATAGAGAAACCAATACCCCAGGAGGATACTGCATCGCAGTTCACATGCTGTTCTGTTTGACATTTGAGCTGGTGTGTTGATAATTCACATGCCCGTTCTTCTTAAGTAGATTGAAATGTGGATTTTCAGTATGAGAAGGTGATTGAACGGCCAGTTTTGGTGATGGTATGCGACAGCAGCATCCATTAAAGACTGTTTTAATGTGGTAGTATTTACCAAAACTTGCTTATTTGTCTACTACACACTCAAAAGTAAATTATAGTATAAGTCAGGTGAAATGCTGTGTTTTATATCAGCCAGTTAGTAGCCACAAACAGATTAATGTTAATGTGTACTGTGTCACTTTAGCCTTTTAGATATTTGACATTTTTTAAATTATTTTAAAATTGTAATAGTGATTTATAATATATATATATTAGGGGTGTAACGGTTCACAGAAATCACAGTTCGGTTCGGTACGATAGTGGCTGATAGAGATATATATATATATATATATATATCTCTATCAGCCACTAAACTGTTTAAATATTGCACAAATTCTTTCAATATTGCATCACGTTTGTCTGATCCTTTCCTTCGGTTCATAATAAATATTTATCTATAGTGTATTTTACCTACAAAATTTTTCAGTGCACAGTTGTTTCCACCTTCCAGTTGTGCAGGCCTGACTTTATAAACTATAAAAATCCTAGGCCCGGTTTCACAAACAGGGCTCAGCTTAAGCCAGGATTAGGCATAAATTAAATTAAGATATTTAAGCAACTTTTACAAAAATGCCTCGTAAGAAAATATTACAGGTGTGCATCTTAACACAGAACAATGACACTGACATGTTTTAAAATACGTCAGAGCAAGATATTTTCATCTGTGACAGCTCAACCATGCAATTTAGTCTGGGACTAGCTTAAACCTTGTCTGTGAAACTGGGGGCTAGTGTCTTAAATTTAATATTCTTCTGATTATTTCTTGCATTAAGAAATTAGCCTGTTAAATTAATAGACTTATGTCAGTCTGATTGGACATACTTAAATTGAATTATTCATAACATAACGCATATCAGCCTCTCAACCCTCTACATTTCATATTGGCCATTGTAAAACTTGAATGCTAGATGTTTCAAGGGCAGATATTACCTAGTCTTAATCATTGAAGACCAGATAATATCCATTCGTTTTAGATAATTTAGACCCAGTTGACCCTCATATTTGGCCTTGTATACATTTTTATATTGCCTTTATCAGCCTGTAGTACTTTAGGCGGATCTGGCACAATTTGAGTTTTCCTCTTTGCACATTTGTTCCCGTCCTTTTTGGCCTCTCTCCTTGCTTTAGATTTCCCGAGGAAATGAACTCTTTCATGGCATAATTACACGACGCATATGCCACTGTAAACACAGTAATCGAGACGCTGACAGCCTGCATTTGTCACAAAATATGCTAAAAACCAGAGCAAATATGCGCTGTGATCCAAAAGAACAACCTCAGTGTCTTCGTGCGGCCCGCATTTTTTACGTCCTCGCTGCAAACGACACTTAATATTTCATATGGGATGACACGGAGAGAAGGCAAGAGGCCGTTTGTTTTGAAAGCCTGTCTCTCTTAATACGCAATACCCCGAGTGTTGCAAATAGCCGGGCACGCCAACCTGGCATAATAACACTCATCAGCTTTCCGCCGAGTTTCTTCGGCCCAAGGGCTGTCGAGGTCTGTGGCTGGAGTGAGACATAACACCCCCTCGTTCCGGGATCTTGCGCGACAGGACCCTGCTCTCTGCACTCAATCAGTCAGGGAAACAAACAGCCGGCTCGAGAGCTGCAGGAAGAAGCTGTGGCACTTTTTTTTCCTTTCTTTTTTTTTCAGAAGTCATGCCAAGTTGGAACTGGAAAACCTTTGGCGGTGCCTTTGCAGGGCAGTGAATAAAAAAAAAAAAACTTTACACGTGTCTGAAGCCAAGCGTGGAAGCTCGCGGGGCGTTTGAACTGCTCTGGAAGGTCTCGAGAAGTGGGCCGGTTCCTGGGCCCCGCCGCGAGCAGGCATTGGTGGGGGGCCGAGGGGGCGTAAACCGAGAGCGAGTGCCACCATACTGTGAAGGCCGGGCGAGTGGCCAGCATCGTTGACAGTTTAACAGTGAATATTTTACAGCACAGCATACTGCATGCTGTAAACAGGGGTGAGCTACATAAAGGCTGTTTATCGTAGTTGGGAAGCCTTGAAAAAAACAGCATCTTTAAGCCTCGTATTAGAATAAAGCAGATGGCTTGGGCCAGTGCGGCTCGGGAAAAAGCCGGAGATGAAAGCAGGCCAGTTTCTTTGAACAAGGAGTCTGTCACGTTACTATCTCCAGGTCTCTGTGTCAAACCATGCACTGTGCCGTGCCTCTTTTTTTTTTTTTTTTTTACGTCGGCTTTGGCCAAAAATATCCCAGGGAATCTCATTAATATTGATGTTTTGATGTTGCTAATGTTTTTAATGGTTGTTATCAGGCCAAATGTGTTTTTAATGCACGATTAAGATCTTTTATAATCTTCAATGGGTTTTTTTAAGTGTCATTTGTGTTGAGCATTCATCGACTTTGACCACTAAAAGTACAACCGTAGGAACACAAGACAATATCCGCCGCCTTTGCCAGTGGAATTGGATAGACTTTAAATGACTTGACTGACTGAAAAAATACTTTTTATTTTAATAAACATGAGCAAAATAATTGAGCAGAAAAAAGCAGAAAGGACTTGCATTTTGGCAAAACTGTTGCGCTTTTAAGCAGCCAATTTGGCTTTTTCAATTAAGTTTTATGAAGAAAGTTTGCGATTGTTCATCAATCAAAACTGGAAGGTTTTCTTAAAGGAAATGGATTGCTGTGCTGCCTTGCCCCGTTAAAATTATTTAATTAGGGCTGAGCATCAAATACAAATATTAGTTATAATTTCATTGTGGCTCAAGGTAATTTTTGGTATAATCTTGTATAACATATTTTGCTTACACATAAACAAGTTTTCTCAGCTAATCAAAGTCATTTGTTTCAGTATTGTTTTGCCCTTTACTGTTTGTTTTGATTTATAACAACAAAACACACACACACAAAAAAACTTGTTCCTGAAAGTCATTCATCGGTCTACAATGGGAATGCCGCATATTTGTGACTCTGTACCACACAGTCATTCATAAGTGTCAATGGTCAAAATTGAGATTTATACATCATCTAAAAGTTGAATTATGTATGTTAGGATAGGTCAGTATTTGGCTGAGATACAACCACTTGAATATTAGGGATATGAGGGTGCAATAAAATCAAAAGACAAGAAAACCTTTCCAAAGTAAGTTCTTAGCAATGCATATTACTAATTGAAAAGGTTTAAGCCTAAAAATTTACAGTTGGAAATGTACTAAATCTCTTCGTGCAATATGATCTTTACTTAATATCCTAATGATTTTGTGGCATAAAAGAAGAATCACAAATTCTAACCCATACAATGTATTTTTGACTGTTTCTAGACTTAAAATGCGATCCGGAGTCACATTTGTGATTTACCAAAACTTTTATGTTTTAGAGTCATTTGTTTGTGGATCAGTCTTTACTAATTAAGTTAGTTTATACAAACATTTTAATATTGAAATATTTGAATATTTCTTAGCGACCCTCGGCCACCAACGTTACAGCAGTCTTCGATGGTAAAAGCTTCACATACAGCACAGAGCAAACCAAGCCTTATAATCTTCGTACAACTACAGTGTTTTATCCAGCACCCTTATCTGGCATGAAAAGGGCAGATCCTTTGCGCTCCATTAAAGATTCACCAAAGACATTCACTTTAAGTTCTGCTCTGTGTTCTGAGGAAGAAGCGCCAGCTGATAGTAGTATGAGACGGTTTGAGTTTTACAGATGTATTTTCATGAAAGAGGTGAAGGGCACTTGATGAATAAGCGTGGAAGGAGTTCAGAGAAGGGAAGTCCCTAATGGTAGGTGTGGTGGAGAACAGTCCTCTCAGGGTTTCTGTGAGTTCTTCACTGCAGGGACGGCCAACATCAATAAACGGCCCCGCTGAGCAGCCCTTTGTGACTTCCGTTAAACATCCGTTCTGCTCTGTTCATAGTCACTCTTTTTTTTGGCACATTTAGTTGCCCGTTAATTAGTGATGTTCGGTTTATATTAATTTAAGTGTGGGTCAAAGTTGAAAAAGTGTTTAACCAAAAAATAAAAAAAAATAGTGTAATGCTGCCTTAAATTTTTGTTATACTTTATTTAACAAAAAGGACTTTATTCAAAAGGTCTCCAAAACAAGACTTTACATTATAATACCGTGTCTTTCTTTCTTTCTTTTTTTAATTAAAGAAAAAGCCAAACAAATGCTTAGTTGGCATTTTAGGCTTAATGCTATAAAAGCAATAAAATATTTTCTGGAAGTGTTTACAAAAAAATATAGCATGCAGCTACTTTAAACAATATAAAGCTATTTAATTATTGACAATTATATATTTATTTCATAACTGTAGTGCCTAAATATGCTTTAAACTGCAATTTTATGTAGCTTGGACTTTTTAATGGTTAGTTTTTTTGATACTGAATGAGATGCAAATATTGGTTGAAGTAAAATTTTTATATGAAGTTTTTAATTTAAACTTTAACGTTCATAGAATATTCACAGTCAAATCAACGAAATTAATAAAAATTTTATACAACTTGACATAATTATTTTTTTTACTTTATTAAAATATTTCACACAAATATTGGTTAAAGTAGTAGTGTAGCTTGAAACTTTTGGATAAAAAAACCCCTATATATATACATATATACATACACACACACACACACACACACACATATATATTTTAGGATGGAATGAAAGGTTTTGCACCAAAATATTGGGTAACACCAATTATTTTTATATCAGTGGTGCTTATTACTGAAAGAAATATTCCAAACACAGATATTCTGTTAAATGTGTATTTTGCATATCCCTAATTTTAACAAGTTCTTTAATAAAAACATATGCGATATTACATCTCTTTGCATGAGCAAGGAGTAGAAATGGTTAATTGGCCTGAATCATTCAAACTTGCAGAGAAACACATTTCTTTCCTCGGCTGAATCGTGATGTTGACGAACTGTCAAAGGCCGCAGAAGAAATCGTGTTATGATATGCGTCCGATTATTGCATCATGAATATTCCAGAGAAATGAAGCATGATCAACATCTGTTGTTTTGGTTCTGAGTGATGCAGAGCATAACGGTAATAATGTAGAGTGCGTTCATTGATTGCTGGAATGCCACCGAAATCGTCGTCAAACTTTTAGTCACTCCATACGCTGAGAATATAGGGCCCGGGAGCTAGAGATGGAGGGATATTCGGGACTGTAGGCTCCTGTTAGCGTGATTGCAGCTGGTGGGCTTGACCTCTGGCTGCGGTAAATAAAAGAGATTTAGCCCTAAAGTGGAAGTTGTCACATCCCATTGTGGTCAGAGGTTAGCTGGAGAACTTGTGGTCAGTGACATGGCTCGGTTCTCTTTAGACCACGTGAGATAGGGTCACGGGTACGGCCAGGGGTCTGCAGGCCACAAATAACACAGTTGTATAATGCAAGAAAACATGTGTTGAGGCTTTGAAATATTAACTTTAGTTTCTTATACTGTCTGCTACCTTGAAAAAGCCACATCCTCAAATCAATCCTGATTAGTAGCGTATCTTCATAACTTTTCAGTTAGACCTGTTACTTTAGTGTGTCAGCTGCGGCATGCGGATACGCTGTTTCCGTTGCTTAGGCTTTGATGTAAATGAAAACGGCATATACAAATGGTGCAGCTGACACAGAACAACATACGCTGTTTGCGGTCTGTGTATATTCTAAAAAATGGTGCGAGGGTGAAGTTGAGGAGACGAATTGTTGAATAAAGTCACTGTTTTTGTCTTCAAAAAGTATTCTCGAACAACTCGTGTCACATGGATTATTTTATCTATGTCCTTGCTACATTTGATTTAAATTTAACTTTATTGATGCCTTTCAGTATCAACGTGTTGCACGAGTTATTGGTTGATATTTCAAATTTTTTGTGGGAGAAATCAAACATTATGCGAATTGCTTATTTTGTTTACAGTTAAATCATTTTTCACACAGATATTGGGCGAAATAGTAAATTGAAAATATTCAAATTGATATTTTGAGTATTGAATTAAATATTGCTAATATTTGTAAAAATATGATTTTTATTTTATTTTATTTTTTTCAATATGTAGATTTGACCTTCTGTAACTTTTGAATTGATGGAAACTTTATAATACTCACTTTATAATATAAGTGACTCGGATATTGTGTAAAATAGTAATTCAAACTTTTCCAGTAATTTTTTTTTCCCCAAATCATTTTATTATTTAGTATTCAATAAAATATTTTGTTTACAAGCCCTAAATAAAACAGTACTTATTTTCATAATTCCCTTTTTTAAGGTGTTTTTGAATTAATAATTTGAGTCTTGTGCACAAATTTTGATTTGATGCTTGGTAATATTGAATAAAATTCAGACATTTGGTAAACTAGTGTTTTCTTATTTCCTTTAGGGCTTTACTTTATATATGAAATATAAGCATGCTTATCAGCATTTTCCCCCCCATTGTGCATGCATCGCTTCCTTAGAATTGGGGCTGGATGAGATCTCATTCACTTTCTCCCTTTTAGATCAGAGCTTTTGTGTTTAGCTGAAAATAGCTTCCCCCCCCCAAATTCTGTTCATGATGACACTTTAGTTTTTTTTTTAAATTTACAAGCCTCTGTCAAAGCAGGTGCCTGCAGGTGCGTGCGATCTAGCTGAGATCTATCATATTAACATCTTTTATTCTGTGCTTTCTTCAGAAGTCAATCAGGAAGTGACATTGATTTACTTGACAGCTCATTGACTCTGTTTTTGTCAGTGCATTACATTCAGTTACAAAAGGATATCGGATGGTTCTTGTAAAGTAAGTTTGGATGGTTTCAAACTCTGCAGTTGTCTGTGGGCCGTTCTTTGGCGCGGTCAAATCAACCAGTTTGACCAGATGTAAGGTTGTCAAGTTAAAGACACAATCATTGTTTATTGTAGAGTGAAACTGTTGTACGTCGGTGTTAAGAAGTGCTGTGTGTCATCTATTCTCTGCTTCTCGGCTCAGTGACTTTATTAATGTGTTTGTGTCACTGAATCTGGTATGTTCTCTCATAATTCACTTTCAAATCAGGCTTGCGCTCGTGAAAGCTCATAGAAGGTGGCAACAATGAAAAACAACAACTTCCTGTCGGCCTCAAATGTGGCATGTGTGTTTACGTTAAAAATCATATAGGCCATCTGTTAATGTTTCCTGACACTAACCACTCACTTTTTCCCACTAATGCCACCAAAAGTTATTTTCCGCCTGGTATACAATGACACAGTGTGTGAATGTAAATGAGTGTGCCTGTACGCGCAGAAATGTACAAATAATATAATGCAAGTTCAAACTAAATGAATTTTAAATATAAATTAAATCCAGCGCTTGTATTGGACATCTACAAATCAAAATAAATATTTGTAAATTAGTGCTGTCAAACAAATAAAATGTTTTCTTTTTGTGTTCACATATGTGTGTATTGCATATATTTATTATGTGTATATATATATATATATATATATATATATATATATATATATACACACACACAAACACA